>VZSC01014404.1:137558-220102 GCA_013398225.1 Steatornis caripensis
AGCTCCGGGCCCTGAGGCGGCCACCCGCCCTCTCAGCCTCCTTCGGCGCCCTCCTTTCAGGCGCCCCCCGCCCCGCCCCGGCGCCAGGGCAGGCTCCGCTCGTCGCCCGTCCGCCCGGGTGCCCCGCGCCCAGCCCAGGGATGCTGCGGGGCGTAGGGCCGTCCGCGCCCCGGTACCCTGCGCTCCTCACAGCCCCGCAGCTCTTTTCATCATGTGCGCATAATCATGCACTGCTCCAGGTAGCCTGGACAATGAGCCTTTTCTTTGGTTCCTCCGTGCGTGCGCAAGACCTGCCCAGTGTTTCTAGGGGCCCTTATTCCCTGGCACGCTGTACAGCCGTCGGTGCTTGCATTTCTGTTCTCACCTTTGCACCTGAAAAAATATGACAGAATCTGCCACCGCAGATGCAGCTGCTAGACAAACATGGAACCTGTACCTGAACAGCATGCATACAGACTTCAGTGATCGTATTTTTTTGTTTACAAGCATTGTAATTAACATGTGATGGTACGTTTATGCGCTTTCCGTACTTTTGTGCCAAAACAGAGGAACTTTTTGTGGTTTACTGTACTTTACTTCCTACTCTGTTATTAATTTTCGCTTAAGTTCTAGTTGTAGCTGTGCGTCTTTCTTTAATTTGAGTGAATATTTTATTTCCCCCCTGCTCGCCCTGCTGTCCAGGATGTAGTTGTGTGTCTTCTTCACTCACATTTGATCCTATGTTACTACCTTAGCCAGGCTCTGATAAATACAACATATAAAATTAAATAATTGTTTAGTCTTAGCGTCAGGAAAAAAAACATAAATACCTGAAAAACATCTGCTCATATATCTTTTCTAGGTAGAGTCCTGTCAGGCTTTAGTAGACATCCTAAGTTATCCTCACTTTACCAGTTCAGTAATGCTGGCAAAAAGATGAGGGCAGGTGGGAAGACCTGTTTCGGCAGCATTCCCTACACGTACTGCCTTAAAGAGATTGTGAAACTGGAACCATAAATACTACAGTATGATGGGTAGACACTTCAGAAGGAAAAATAACAGTGTATCATTTTCTTTTCAAATACCGTGGTGTATTATCCTCAAAAAACAATGTGAAGTCTGTATCCTAGTGCCTGAATTAATAAGCAATTCATCCCTCCTTGGTGATGACAGTAGAAACCTGTAATCAGGATCTCAAATAGTACAGTTAGGACTCATCCTGGTAAGTACCTATTGATTCCTTAATCTATAGGACTGCATTATCTCCTGTATTTCAAACTTTCCCATGTGCTTTTGATGAGCCAGATGTGATTTGCCTGGTATTTTTCATATTGGTATTCCATTTGGGTGATTTTACAACCTGACCACATTTCTCAGCCTTGCTACCTTGTTTCTGGCTCTGTTTTGGTCTTTTCTAATTGAGTTGCCTTAGAAGTGCAGAGGTGAACCAAATCTTTTTTGGACAGCTGCTTTTCTCTTCCTTGGGGCCAAAATCAAAAGGCTCCATGTTCAGGAAGTGGAATGCAGCAGTCTCAAACTTGTCTGAAAATGGAGCCTGAGGCTGACAGCTCTTTCAGTGTCTTATATTCAAGGAGGTTCTTTAATCTGTTTTTTCCTCTCATTATTTTTTCGTTTGTTTCTTTTGCTATTGGTTTAACCTACAACTGCCATACAATAAACACCGTGTTAACCACTTTACTGCATAATATTTAAGAAATGGTATGTAATGCCCATATATCTGCATTGCATGCAACATCTGTTAGTTTTCAGCATGTTTTCCAGTCTTTAGTACCAAACGTGAAGTATCTGGTATAAATAATCTCGGCCTAGCGCACAACCTTGGGTTCCGGATTCTACAAAATGGTTAATGATAATACAGTCTGTTTGTTTACTCTTTATATGTGCTGAGGTGATAAGATGTAGCTTTCACTTTCTGCTGATATGTTCACTAGGATAGAACCATGTAAATGAGTAGGCACAGCTGTGATAAGGATGTCAGTGCGAACTTCTACGTATGCAGGACACAATAGTGGAGAAGAGGCCGTGCGGATCCCTGTATCTCCTGTGTAAATATTATTCAGAACTTTAAAAAGTCCCCCAAAACCTCACATTTCAAACTTCACAGAATCTCAGAATTGTTGAGGTCAGAAGGGATTTGTGGAAATAGTCTGGTCAGCCACCTCTGCTCAGTGTAGGGTCAAGGAGAGCAGATTGCTTAGGGCCATGTCCAGTTGAGTTCAGCAAGGATGGAGAGTCCGTGACCTGTTTGGACCAGTGTTCAACCACCTGCACAGTAAAACAAAGCTTTTTCTTATGTTTAAATGGAATTTCCCGTGTTTCAATTTGTGCCCACTACCTCTCATCCTTTCACTGAAACGAGTCTGGCTTTGTCTTTGAAGCCAGAAAAGAATCCAGCTTCATCTTTGCTTATTATGGCAAAATATTAAAGCTCAATATTTCATTATTTTTTCATATTACTTTCCTGAATATCCTTTTCCGAGGCTCGTCGTTGTACTGAGAGATGTTTCTCAGGCAGGCATGTTCAAGCTATTGTGTTTCACTGTTGACTACTTAGAAATGCAATGTAGAGGTTGTTCTTGCTTTAAAAGATTACCTGCAAAAAATGTTTGCAGCTTTTAGGAAAAATGGGGTTTGACTATGGTGTGGTTAGATTCAGATCCTATGAAAGCCCTACATATTATTTAGATAAGTGTTATCTTTTGGCTTTGTTAGCTAAACTCTGAAAGAAATTAATTTTCCTAGACTTAGACTTTGATAAATATTTGTTTTAGCCTGTCATAATCTTGGCTTTACAGAAGTTTCATACTCAATGATTCACCACTCTTCCCTCTTCCCCCTTTTTTTGATAGTACTTAAAAAAGCACGGTGGTTTAATTACTAATTGTTTTCATGCTTTAAATGAATGATCAGCAGTCTAATCACTAAATGATCAAATTCAGCTGTAGAATCCAGTCCCTTAATCCTGCTAGTGCTGGATGTTCTTTAAACCTTAGGAAAGTATGGAAGAAGCATCTCCTTCCCGTGCTCTTGAGAACTGAATTGGGAGTGTGTCTGAAGCAATGCTCGCAATTTATTTGGGTAATAATGAAGAGTGTTCTTGCTGCCTCTTCCTCAACAGTTACGTTTTTCTTGTCATCTTCATCTTCGTCTTCCTCAGCTGAATCAAGACCGATCAAGCCAATCAAAGGTGAAGGATGGAAAATGTGATAATGATCTAGTGTTCAGCTTCATAGCTGAAGTATCTGAGATTTTTCTAAAGAGCCTATCCATTTCCAAAAGTCAGCATCTCTTCTAGCCCATGGTCCTGTCCGTTTTCCACATTGTCTGCTTCTGCCTGTCCATTTTCCATGTTGTATATACTGTCTCTGTGTGTATTTTTTAAATTGCTGTATGCATTGATGGTATTATTTCTTATGGGGAAAACTGATTTGTTTTCCATTGAATTACTAAGTGTCTCACTTTTCAGGAACATGTCTTCAGCAAACAGCAGGATATGGCTCTTTTTCGTATTTGTGTATGTTTGCAGGACTAAGAAAGAGAGGTGAATAATACACAGTAATTGTTACCTGTTATAAAATATATGAAGGAAAAGAAGTAACTGTTAAAAGCAGGTAGGTGGGAAACAACAAAGTGGAAATTATTATAGTCTGGGCATAGCTCATTATTTGGCTTGTAGGGACAAAGACAAGGAGTCCTTTCATTTCACATATAACATGCCAGGTATGATAAATTTGGGTCTGCTTCCTGGCTTTGTGTCGCTCTTCTTTTTTTAGTACTTCACCTTTCTCTGTAACCTCCTGATTATATGGCAAGAAACCAGATTCACTTATCCTCTCTTCCTACAGAAACTGGGGATGGGATTTTTGAGATTTTTACCTCCTTTTCCTCATATGAATTACTTGAGCAGAGCTTGCTTCTTTAGCTGGTTATATCTTTTCTAGACAACACGATAAAATTGGCATTGTTCTTGTCAATGATAAAGCTTCTTAGGGAGTTCTTGTCCCTGAGATCATACCGCTCCTTGGTTTGCTGCATTTTATAGGTACAAAAAAACCACCTAAAAGTACAGCAATGTTAGCATCCTGTAACTCAGGATAAAATTATTGGCTCAGATGACATTTGAAAAATTGTCTTTCTTGGAACAGGTTTTTAAAAATGAGTAGTTATATTCAGAAGGCTTCATAGTTATCTCCTCTCTGTATGCTCTGTAATTACTCTTCACTATGTAGTATATTTTTCAGTTTGTCTTCTTAAATTCTCATTTTTCAGCATTTACCATTAGCTCACTTTTTGTCCTTCCAAGTCTTTTTGGTAGGAAAAACATAAATGACTGTCATCCAAACTGCTTTGTACTATTTCAACTGTTAGCTGTCCATGCTAATCTCTTCCTCCCTTTGTAACTTGCTAGCTGACCAAATCATTTTTCTGTTCCTCTTTTTTTTCTTTTATGTGCCATTTCTATTTGTTAACACTGTCTCATACTAAATGAAACCACAATCTTCCCAAAAGATTTGTTCCTTAAAAAGTTAGTAAAAACTTAAAGGGAAAAAAATCCATATATTAGAAAAATATGGATAATTAACCCAAATATTTTTGGCCAGAGTTGCAAACCAGTGAATAATTTCGATGAGTCACTGGTCTAGCACTCTGGTGATGTGACCGGAGGACATATTGGAGACACCACAATGAGAGTCAACTTGGCCTTGTTAAAGCTATTAGGAAGTTTTCTCAATGTATTTCCCGGTGAGTGAAATAAAATCCTTCTTTTGTTACTTCTCCACCTGTCCTCAAAAAACATACAGTCACCCCCAGAAAAACCCAGTGAGGTTGCTGTTCGTCTAAGTATGTGTCTTTAGTCATGGACACTTACATCTTAATTCTATACTGTATTCTTGAATTCTATAATAAAGTTTATCTAATCTAGAGACCAACTGGTCAATTCTTGTGACCAACCGAAACTGAGCCAGCTAAAGCGATCCCAAGCTTTACCCTCTGCAAGCTAAGTAGTGTGCCACTTCCCATCGTCACAAATCAGTTGGGAACCTTCAGCATCGTGTGCTNTCTTAATTTTATACTGCATTCTTGAATTCTATAATAAAGTTTATCTAATCTAGAGACCAACCGGTCAATTCTTGTGACCAACCGAAACTGAGCCAGCTAAAGCAATCCCAAGCTTTACCCTCTGCAAGCTAAGTAGTGTGCCACTTCCCATCGTCACAAATCAGTTGGGAACCTTCAGCATCGTGTGCTGTACCCTTCCTGAAAGTTGAATTTTCCTCAACTTCTATGAACTTCTCTTCTCTTGTATTTCTCTTAATCCTTCTATCAAGGTCTTTGCTGGTGTCGTAGAAGTTGATGATGGTTAGTTTGGTAGTTTAATGATACATCTGCTTCTGTGTGTCTTTTTTTATGCGCCATTTCTTTTCTTTTACTTAGATAATGCCATGTTTGGGCCAGGAAGAAACAAAATTACTTCTTGTTCTGTCTTTCTGTAGCATTTAACAGAGCACAATTTTAGCCTCTGGTTAGAGCTTCTGTGGGAAAGCGGCAAAAGTTGTTTTGTTGCTCCTAATTAAAGTGTGTGGAAACCAGAACTGAGGCCTAGGAGTTTCTATGCGCTTATGCTAAAAGGTTCGATGTAGCACAATCCGCCACAAAGCAACAAAAGATATTGCAGGAGTCTTGGTTACTTAAATTCCTCTGTTGGTCTTACTGAACAGAGATTGCTTTTTCTTGCAAAACTTGACTTTTTTCTAAATGAAGCGATAAACTCTATTGTCATTTTAAAAATACGTGTTTCTTAGTCAGATCTCCTTTGGATAAAGCCATTCATGGAAAATCTTCATGTTGCGTCTGAGTCGTCTCTTCACTCACAAGAACAAAATAAGTAATTCTGTGACCAGCAGGACTTTTGAAGTGGACTTGCTGTGGCTGTTTCTGAGTGAATTACCTTAGCTAATGTTTGAAGATGCGTTACGGCAAGGGCACAATTTTGGATCTCTTTTAAGGCTGTTAGTTACTAAAAGCTTTGACATCTCTATTCTCTGTCAAGTCTATCTGAAATTGCTCCAGAAATATTGGATGACTTAAAAACATTGGAATGGAGGGAGGGAGAGTAAAGGGATCGTAACATAGATTATATGATCTGAGGAGCCTCATTTTCTTAGGAAAAATAGATTTAAAATCCTCTAGCCCTAGACTATTTTTATTTCCTGCAGTCTGTAAAAATATGTTTTCCAAGCTTTTCATAGATACAGTATCTTGAGCTTGTGTTGTCCCGCATCACGCTGGTGTGGTCTTTGTTTCTTTGTTTGTGCCAATCATTTACCTGTATTCATGGAATCCACTAATACATACCGAAGTCAACAAAGCTTCAAGTAAAATGAAAACTGTTCTTTTAGTAAATTATTGTAACTATTATCACAACACGGAAACTGAAGAAGAGGAAGGTAAAGTGACTTCTGATGGAGGAGATGTCAAATGACTTGAGGCTGCCAATATATAATTGTTTCATTTTCTACCATAATGGAAATTTCAAAATAGAAATAAATGCACATTAAAGCATATTAAACATGAAAGATATATTGTATTTGTGTGATTGCAGAAAACAAAACAAAGTGACCACATTAAGTGTTAATAGTGATCAAATAATTACATTTTAGTGGTTATCAGACAGCAGAATAACCTGTCTTTCAGGAAATATCCGAAACCTACACCTCATGCAAAATTAATTGAAATCAGATTTTTAATCTTTAATTATCCTAACATTTTTTCAGATTTTAATTAAATTTTAATATGGCATATTTACGAACAGAGTACTGCAGGTTTATTTTTAAATTAGACTAATTCGAACTATTTTAGACTAATTGGTCTGAATTTCATTATTGTCTCCTTTCCTTGATATTTTAGTATTTTATGAAAAAATGTCCAGTTTTGTTATATATATAGTAGCTCTTTATATTTAAAATAATTTGTATCCTTCAGAGAAAGTTCAGTTACTGTAATTTCAAATTAGCATGCTTTTGAACTGTACATACCAATATCAGTTTGTTGTCTTTTTATGGGAATGGAGGGCAGGAACTGTCCACACATAAGGCCTTTGCCACCCAGAATATTGCTTTGGGCTTACCACCTCTGACAGCATTTTGGAAGTTAGGTTGGTTTTTTTTCCTTTTTTTTTCCATGCTCCTTGCCATTAGCATGGAGCGGGAGGAGCAATGGTGGCCCCACAGTGCATCATGTGGGTTCGGTTTGTCCATACCCTTGCACCTTGCAGAAATGCATTTCTCTGGGGACCTACTGCCTTCAAGGCCAGTGGAAGTCTAGGGCTACACACAGTATCTGCCTGAAGACTTTGAGTTCCTGGGCTTCAAAAAGGCAAAAAGCTAGGCCCTCACCAATTCACTTAGGGTCCACGTTGCTCTCTCTTTCTCTCACTGGCAAGTACAGCGGTTTGTGAAGCTTCCTCACCCACCAACTTTCCCTTTTTACCTTCTAATCTCTTTCAATTTAGGCATTTAAATGTTGGAGGAGATTGGCATTTCTACAAATACTTGGTTTGGAAAGATACTGGGTGAACGGAAAATTTAAATCCGTATCTTCTGTCTTCTGTAGAGTTAAAATGTTTTAAAGCTTGAATATATTCTTCTTACTTTATTGCAGATCCAGTCTTGCTTATGGAATTGTAGAAGATCTGAGATCAATGAAAAAATATTTTTGCATGCAAAAAAGGATCATTTTGGTTTATCTGTTTTAAAATCAAGTGTGGCAGTTGATGACTCATCTGCAAGATTTCTTCGCTGACATCTGAAGAACAAAGTGCTTTTCAACCTGTACTTCTGTAGCACTATGACTAACTGTAAAGGCAGATCTACCATCTCCAAAACAAATAGCAAAGTTCATGACAGAGAAGGTTTCGTGAACTGGACCATAAATCTTAATACAATTCAGTCTGATAAATTTTTGAGACTGCTTTTGAGTATGGTTCCTGTTGTTTACCAAATAAACCAGGATGAAAGACACAAAAAAGTGAATGGTGTCTGGCAAGATGGATTACAACCAGCAGGACACAATTTTAATGTTAGGTCTGAACAACACACAGAATATCATCACTTCTCAGAACCAAGTTTTCATGGCAGTAATGGACACAGCCCATCTAGCTGTAGCCCTAAATATGGTGATTTTACCAGTTATAATTACTGTGATGCAATGGACACTTCAGAAACAGATGCCATGTTGCAGGAAGACAACCTATCTAGTGAAAGTAATGAAGATATCATTGTGGAAGGAAGTAGAAAGCAACCCAAAGAATCTAGTAGCATTATGGCATTACAGATACTCGTACCTTTTTTGCTAGCAGGATTTGGAACTGTTTCTGCTGGCATGGTTTTGGATATTGTACAGGTTGGTATTTGCTTTGGAAGATGTTTTTTTAACAGGTAGTCTGTGAGGTTTGTAACTCTTAATGGGTGATATTGTAGATGTTTACAATACTGAGGAGTAATTAGGTTTGTTTATGGTTGTGCTACTATGAACCCCCTTTCCCCAAACCTCATCTTAAACAGTTCCAATATTTAATTTGGAGTCATTCAAGTCTTGGTAAGTGGTGTCGCTTAGCCACAGTGAGCTGGTGAATAAAATTGTTACCTTCTGCTTTAACTAAGGATAGAAATATAGGAACGGTTCAAAATTCTGTTGATGCTAATAATTGTACACATAGTCAAGTGGGAGCTGTAATTAACCGTGATGCCGCAATACACAGGAGTTTAAAAAGATTAGAAGAATATGTTTGCATTTTCTCATCTCCTCATGTGCTTCAAGTTTCTGAAAAACTGTAGATTTGATCCATGATAATGCATACAGTATGTGAAAATGTGCATTACGTTCATATGTTATATGAAATTCATCTGAAGTGATTTAGAGCTTTTTTGAATATTGGAATGTATGTGACTTTTTTTATATAACATTAGGTATACTGAACACTTGGAATTACAAACATCAGTGATGTGAACAGGGCTGCAAAGTCACATCCACTTTGAAATATAATTGTAGTAGGTTCAGAGAAGCTAGATTATCTTGGTTTGTGGCAGCAGATTTAACTGATGATAGTTGTTCAGGGCTAAGATAAAATAGAACTTTCAATTTTAATAATAAAGTTTAATAATATTTTTGAAACCTGTGTTGGAGTGTTATGTCACTGAGACCCTACTGATACGGAACATTTTTAGGACTGGTTTCTAGTTTAACATAGTTGTAAATGTCAGCAACGTTTCATGTCAGTGTTTGGAGTTAAAAGTAATAATTGCCTATGAAATAATACTTTGTGCAGTGATACTTGAAGAAAATTCTGGAGACCGTAACAGTTAAGAAAGGTTTATTGGACTAGCTTATTTTCTTGCATTTATATTTACTTGTATTTCCTACTTAATTTTTTTTTTTTTAAACAGAAATTTCTTATAAATGCAAACCTCATGGATTCTCTCTTCCTGTATGAGTAAAAAAACCTTTAAAAATATGCAGTAACCACGATGTTTAAACTGAAAGACAGTAGAGAAATTAATCTGTTTTGTCTTTTGTTTTGTTTTGTTTCATTCAACTTGAGGGTTTTCTTTAGCAACATCTAAAGAGTTTACAAAGTTAATATCTATCTTTGTTACTCCAAGTCTTGAGAGAGTAAAGGAAGCTTGGACTTCAATCAGTTGCAATGAAAAGACACTTTTATACATCGAGAAAAAGGAAAATAAAAATTGACACGCAAACTTTATTGCTTCTTTGCGCTGTTTTACACCAATCTTGTCTTTGTTTATTTACATCTTACAAATGTATTCTTTGTAGAGATGCTTTGTTTGTACTCTGTTAGTATATGATTTACTGTGTGATACAGCATAATGATTAGCCAAAAGAGGCAGCTGTGCCTACTGCCACTACTGGCTTACAACCAAATGTTTCACCTTGTCTTCCTTCCCTTAAGGGAATGTGTTTGTACAGCTGGTTTTTGAGCTGGACTGAGATATATCTTGATTTTTTCCTTCTACATTACTTATAATCTTGATTGGTTTTCCAGTTCAGCTCACCATGAATGAGAGATGTGACACAAAGGCAAAAATAAATAGCTAGCGTCAGTACTACCTTTTTTTCACTTTAAACTAAGCATTAAACTGTGATGTCAGTAAAGTAGGATTTTGAAATGTGACAGACCATGTTTTGAAAATGAAAATTTGAAGAAAACAAAGCATCCTAAGCTTGTTTTTTACAAATAATTTCATGGCTATTCTTTGCCAGGAGTAAATGCGTATGTAACTTGACGTGTATGAAACTCTCAGATCTTGTTACAGTTGAGAATCGAATCAATTTATTTTAATTAAAATAATAATTTAAATGATTGCAAACCCGTGAACACAAAAGCAATTTAGAGTTTTGTTAGTTAAGGTTGGTAAATGATTACAAATGCAATACAAGGATTGATAGACATACAAAGTAGCACAGCACTTCTGTGCTGAGAACTCAGCGGACACAAAATATTATGGGAGAGTTTGTCTTCCTTTGCTTCATAAAATCTAGGTTTTGGAAAACTATACTCTTCTAAATTTCACACTTAGAAGTGAAAGAATAAAGAGAAGCTTTTTTCACTTACAGGCTCTGTTCATTTGACCACTAATTCCTTGCTGTTTTTACATGAGGTTTCTACACAGCTGGAAGGGAAAAGATTAAAATATTATTGTAAATTAAGAGGAGCAGAATTCAAGAGCAGTCATAGCACCTGGTACAGTTTTCAAGTCATAAAAAAAAGAGGCTTCAAATTAATGACATCTTTTTTTTAGCCGCGTTTATTTTAAGGCCAAATTTTGTATCTATTACTTTTGGTATTCTCATCTTTGAAGTAGAAATATGCAGTCATAAATCTATTTTATCTAGATAGATAATAGTTCTGGCTTTAGACTTTTGGTCTGATATAAAAAGATTGAATTTTTTTTTAGAGGCTTAAGTTATGAGTTATAGAATTTTTTTAATACTTTGTGGATGGTCTAAAGAGAATTTTTCAACTGAATGTTTCTCGCTGTATCCTTTATATAGCATTGGGATGTGTTCAAGAATGTTACTGAAGTTTTCATCTTGGTTCCTGCACTTCTTGGTCTCAAAGGAAATTTGGAAATGACCTTGGCATCCCGGCTGTCAACTGCTGTAAGTAACTTTCTCTTCCCCTTTGCTCTTCAGATATATGTTGTAAATATTTCAAAAGGAAACAAACCTTTGGAACACAAGTGTTTTATGTTCATGGCTTAATCTGGCTGTTATGGGGGCTCTTTAAAGCTGTTATTAAATTGACAAAGTTAAAAAGGCAACCCTCTTCCAATCTCCATGCCTCAAAATTTGACTTCTTTGGTTTCTTTTGAGTTATCATTAAGAACAGATAAAGTAGATTTTTTGAAATTTACATGTGTATTCTGTAAGGTTGATGGATCTATTTGGCCTTGATGGGGTTTGAATAGGCTAACAAAATGTTTAAGTTTTGAACACATTTTTCTAAAGACCACTTGTGTGGCACCAAAATAAAGCATTGCTGACATTGCTACTCCAGACCTTTCTTGATCAAACTGTAAGAAACTCTTTTGTAGCTTTCTGGCTAAATAATTTTATTCCTTTTTTGTTGTGGTGGTTGTTTCTGGGGTCTGCTTATTTTTTTGTGTGTCTCAACACTGTAACATAGCATAACTGTGCTTTTTGTATGTCTTCTTTCTTACATATTTGTCATAGTTCTTTTCTATGTCTCAGGTGATGTTCCATTCCTTCATTTTTCTAGCCTAAGCAAGCCAGATTACCTTGCCATATAGCTTTTTTTGTGTGTGTGAATAACTATAGTGAATACAATGTTCTAATAACGTGGCTAAATTTTTTTTGGCACCTGAACTGGGTATCTCTGTAAGACATTGCCTAATGCAGTGTTTCTCCTTTGTAAGACAATTTTTTTGTTCTCCAGCAAGGCCCCCGCTCTCTGCTTCTTCCGACTTGAATGAATCTTTCTAGAAAATGTTTGGTCAAAGGTGTATGTAACTCCAGATGAGTCCTTACTATGGCTTTGTAGAAGAGCATTTCCCTATTTCACTTGAAAATTCCTCTTGAAACTTTCTAGTTTTATATGTACTTATTTTCCTAGCAGTGTCAGATTTAGACCTCACAGTCACTGCATCCTAGTACTTCTGCTTTTGTGTTATTTCCAGCTGTCAGTCCCATCTTCTGGCAGAAATATTATTAGTCCATAAGTGCATGACTTTGCACTAATGTTGAATTTAATCTGTTTTCATTGCTATAATCCTCAAGGTCATCCAGTTTTTGTACAATATTACAATGCTTTGTGCTGACAAGGTCTCCCAATTTCCTGTCACTAATAAATTTAATTGCCACATTATATTGAGTTGTTGCCCAAATGCACACTGTGATGGGCATAGTCTTAGCAGTTCTATGAAGGTTTACTTGTGTGATGCTCATTATAGAAATTGATTACTTTTGCCCCGTATCCATTCTTTCACATGTTAGAATTTACATGTTTTGTTGTATTTTTGTCAATGGCAGTCTTAGCTATTTCAATCTTGTTTTCTGTTTGATTTTAATGCTCTTACTTTTCTGAGTATTCTTACAGTTTCTTAATAATATTTTGGTTTTAAACCTTACTGCCTCTACTGTCAGGCATGAATACTTTTGTCTTTTACCTTACTTTTTTTTTGTGTTGACCTGTTGCTTAATTTTTTTCTGACTGATATATTTTGTAGCCTGAAGATTCAAAGCACTTGTATTGCATAGTGAAAAATACACCAAATCCAGGATCTACCAGTGCCTTACTGAAGGCTTAAAGAAAAAGAGAGTCAGAATCAGTTCCACCACTTCTACATCAGTTAATAGGATCTTCAATTCTTTGTCTCAGTTGAGCTTATGACCTTTGCCAGATCACAACTCCAGAACTTCTTCTCTGGGCCAGTCAGTGGCTGATCCCCATCCTCACTAATGCTATCTCATTTGTGAACCTCACAGCTCTCAGGGGACATTTGGAAAAGGGTCATGCAGACGCTTTTTCTGCACTGGGAATTCTAGCCATGGTTCATATTATCCATCAACGGTTACCAAAAGTCACGGAGTTGATCCCTCTCTCACACACACAGAAAAAGGATACTGGGAGTTTCCACAACACTGGCTGCATATTCAGTGGTTGACTGAAGTTGGCATCATGAGGTTCAAGCCACTTCCCCTCAGCCCAAAATGGCATTCTTAAGAGTATCCCATTAACTGTGTGATAACATGATCTCTAGATGTCTTGAACGTGGATTTTCGAAGCCTGTTTGTCCATTTGAAGCCCAAGCTCCTACCAAGGCTCCGACAACAGCCCGTTCTGAGAGGGCTTAGTTTGAGGAGTGCTACCAATGTCATTAAGTCTCAACAAGACATAAATCAGCTGATGCTTCAAAGATTTTTACACAGGCACTCCATGAAGACTTCCTCCCCAGTACCCGAAATTGTCGTATTTCTGTCTTGGCCAAATTATGTTTGCCGGCTCTGTTCATGTCCTTCCACCATGAAGGTTAATTAACTAGCTGCAAAGAGGTCAGTGAAGTGTACATCTCTTCAGACAATGCTATGTGGCACATGGGAGCTCCAGTTTCTTTGGTATCGCCCGAAGTCATGGTCACAGCACCACTGGCACCAAGCTACTTCCCAGCTTTACATCAACAGGCTTGTGGAGGGTTTTTTGTTATTATTTTGTTTGTTTTTGACTGCCTCTGATTTCCTTGTATGACCTATTATCTTCAAGAATCATGACAGACCCTGGACTAAGTTACACGGATGATATTGAAATTCTTTCCAGGACTTACTTAGTCATTTTATAAGTTCGTTGGACATCCTTCACAGGGAGGATGTAGAGGCTTGTCACAGTTTGGTGAACATTCTCTCCTTTGCCAGTGGTGGCTCTAATTTGTTCTAGCTGGTGAAGAGCTCATCAGTAAATGTTGTAGAGTGTGTGTATGCGGACGTGCCCAGCAGAGTAAAGGTTTAAGAGAACGATATTGTACAAAATAAGAACAGCATAGATCATTCATTATCAAGGTAATGCTAAAAAGATTATATTTAGTTTTTATATGTGAAAAAACAGAAAAAATGGCTTTTATCTTGCGAAGAATCTTCCAACTTTCTGTTAGGTATCTTTTTTCATGCTCAACACCAGTTGCAATGTGCACAGCTCTGCGAGCTGGTGGATAGCCAGCTACATGCTCCCCAGTGCTACGGCAAAGGCAAACACATACACAAGAACTCAATAATGTTTCTAATTGTTAAAAACAAAAAAAACCAAAACAAAACAACTGTGGAAACGTGTTACATGGTACATGTAACTTCTTACAGGTGACAGCTTGGGTGTAGTTGCCAGATAGAAATTTAAACTCCAGAACAGTTGCCTTGATTGCTCTGCTTCCCCCATGTTTTGAAAACAAGTGCTATGTTTTTTTGTATCATTCCTTACTGGAGAGTTTAATCAAAAAAGCTTGCTACTGGACCTGCAATTTATGTGCCAGTTCTCTCAGTCGTCTATAAAAGAGGTTATTCTGACCTTTGCACTCTTCACATTGATTTCATTGAACACTACTCACTTTAGCCATCCAATCTTTGGTCCTGTCATTCTCACCCTAAGTGAAAAATGAAGGAGTGTATTAGTTCAGGGCATATCTAAACAGTTATTTGGAGGCAGTTGTATGATTAATCTTCCTTTCTCTGACCTAAATTTGCAGTAGCTGGCTCCCCATCAGATTCTGCCTTTACAGTAAATGCAAGACTGTGCCCCTTTGAGGGGGAAATTTCCAACGTGAGTTCAGTATTGCAGCTAATTCATACCCTTCTTGCTCCATTAGCTTCTAATTCCGTCTGAATTTGTAGATATGTCTATGCTCTTGGGGCTGTAAACTAATTATTTGTCCTTCGTTGTAAATATGTAGTCAGCCAAAAAGTAGTGTCTTGTTAGCAAGTGTCTGTTATCCGTAATATATCTGACTTCAGGTTTTGCCTGATCACCTTCATTCATCTTGATGCCCAACTTCCTATTTTGGCTGCTTGTTACTGGTCACTAACAATTTCCCATCCACTTTAGAATCAGTCATTTCATTAAATATGTCTCAAGACTGTGTTTTTAATCTACCTCATAGCATAGCTTGTACTTCTCTTTGGTGTTAGTGTTAATGTCAACCGTCCTCCCTCCCCCCACTGCTGTGCGAGCAACTGTGTGAGGTGTGCTAAGGTCAACCGCCCATTCAAGCTCAATATTTATATTGTGTGGTTTGTATTCTTCAGCTTTGTTCTGTAGTTTGAGTCACTCCCATTGTCTCGGTTCACACTGTTGCCTTTTCTCCCTGTTCCCATTTTTTTTTTAAAGGAATTAAAAATTGAAAAGAACCCAACACCAAAAGGGCGCTTATCCAGTCATCCCTGTAAACTTATGCAGACTCTTGTTTTGACTGTGTGTTGTCAGCGTTAGGCATTAGCAATATGACTTTACAAACTTTTTGTTTAGGTCCGTCTATTCCACAGGAAGAAAATAAACTTGATCTTACTTTATGGAACTCTTCAGCTGAAAGGAGTCATCCTGCTCTTTTTCTCCCTTCCAAAACCTAAGAGCATTTGTGTATGGTTACATGGTTGCATGTAAAGGATCAGATCATTTTGTAGAAGATAACCCCTTTTTGCTCCCTGAAAAAAAGTATTTTCTATCAAACCAGCAAGCAAATTTATGTTGCCATGATCTCACTCATGGAATTGGTAGATCTGATTCAAGAAAGAAAATGTGAACGTGTAGCTGATAGTAGGGGAGAAAAGAACTATGCCATTTGGCAGCAGCTCACTTTTAGATTGGATTAAGCATTTTGCAAGTTTGCTGTTTGAACAGGGATTTTTTGGAATCTTTTCAAAAAACTTCTTCAAAGGAGAAAAAGAGTGAAGCCATTTCGTTCATTTAGCGTATATATTTAAGAAAGAAGCAAAGGAGGTTCTTAGCTGCGCTTCCTTAAATATTACTATAATATTTAAATTTAATGCATGTATTTGCAGAGCTTTGACTGTATTTTGAACACGGTAAAATAAAAATATTGTAAAATATTTTAATATTGTAAAATAAAATATTGTAGGTTGAGGTAAAGTTATTGTATTTCTAAGCTTTGAAGTTAGCATTTCTTTTAATACTTTGTTCCTCACAAGTCACTTCTGTTGCAAAATGGGGCAAAGTGGAAAATAAATGAAGTAAAATCAACTGGGAAGAAATTATCAAAAGAGAAAAAAAAATATACATTAAGACTTCTGTGTTTTGAGAAGAATGTTATCTTCATAAAGTAGTATTGTATGGGGGAAAATCGCTAACATTTATGCTCAATATGCAAAAAATTTTTCAGTTATCTCAATGTTTTAAGGGAAGTTTTAAAAAATGGAGTCATACTGCAGTGATATGTCCTGTTCTTCTGATCTTGTCCTCTAACTCCAAAAAATAAGTAAAAGTAGGAAATACGTTATTAAAAAGTATGTATTTACTTTTTAATTTCTTAGAATAATTTATTTGTTGTTTTTCCAGCTACTTCCTTAGGATTGGACTTATATCATTTACAGCATCATAAGTCTCTAGCTGTATTGTATAACTGAAAAGTTAGAATACTAAACAGTATTAGATGTGGTTTCTGATCTTCTGTAAGCACTTGCAGTTTCTCTATGCAGGTAGTTTCATCGCAATCAATTAACACACTTGCATGAGAGTGTGTGTGTACATACTCACATGTATCTACACATTTTTCTATTGGCTCGGAGAATTTAAAGGGCCATAGAAACAAGTTCAGTCTAAAGTGACTGAACACTGACAAGTTTCCCTTCTAGCCACCAATATAATCACTGGTAGTGCTTGGACATTCATGGAATGTAGGTGGTTAGTGTATCTTGCACAGTAAGCTAATGTTAAACAAGTTACTATGTAAAACTATGTCAAGTTTAGCTACTTTTGGATAGATACTCTAAGTACAATTTTAAATTAACAGCAATGATTGACTTGAAAAAAATACAGCTTGGTTTTAACTTGCTTTTGAAATGTCTCATTTTTTGTATGAGTTTAACTATTTGTGGGTTTCTGCCTTGTTTTCAAGTGCATTTTCAAGTAATACAATTTAAACCCCAAATTTCTGAAATTCTTTTATAATTTTGATAGGTAAATATTGGCAAAATGGATTCTCCCATTGAGAAATGGAACCTAATAATTGGCAATTTGGCCTTAAAACAGGTAAATATAATGGACTTATTTGATTTACTCTTGTAAGTAAGCAAAGTTATTGAAAAAGTCCATCACAAGCACTGGTAAGTACAGAGATGGACAGTGTTAATGGGAAACTAGCTCTACTACACTGGCTTATACTTAACATACAATGTTTGCATGACTGACTTTTTTTGAACAGTGTAGTTCTTCTCTGAAATAATACAAGCTTATATTTATCAGAAGAAGAGGTAAAGTATTCTTTGTGACTGCACCAATGGTATTTCCTTTTTAATTTTTCTGAGAAAGAATCTGAAAATGATTATGGAAAAATTTCAGATTTGGCAAAACCTTTTAAATTTGACCTTTCAAATGTTTTCAGTACTATATTTGCATTGGATTCAATGTTTAAAGGAAGTATGTGCTAGAGCTTTTGGATAATAATCTTTTAAATAGCTGGGTCATTTAAGGAAAACAGTGTTTGTTCTCCAAAGCAGCTATTTCTTAAAGTTAAGAACTGTTTCATGTTCATATGTATAATACAACATGCTCAAAAAATAGGTGAAATGTTTATGCTGTGACTTCACTGTTATAAGTGGCTTAGGAGCCTCTTCAGGCATTTCAGCTTTGGCTCCTGGTAAATCCTGAGCTCTTTGTCTTTTACTTTTGTTATTCTTGAGTCTCTGAAATGTTGGTAAAGCCTTTTCTGCTGGCATAAGATTTTTCTTGATCATCCAAGGTTATCATCATTTCTACGAAGTGGATGAGCATGCTTCGTTTACATCTTACAAATAAATGTAGATACGAGGAAGTAATAACAGAAAATGATTCTGTAGGTCTCTTAAGTCTACCAGTTTTAAGAATTGTTCACTTTCTTTTGCTTTTCCAGGTTCAGGCAACAGTAGTTGGTTTTCTGGCAGCAGTGGCAGCAGTTATATTGGGCTGGATTCCAGAGGGCAAATACCGTTTTGATCATTCAATCCTTCTGTGTTCTAGCAGTGTAGCAACTGCCTTCATAGCTTCTCTTTTACAAGGTAAAAGGAGTATGTATATTACTTTTCATACTTATTTAGTTTTCTGTGGATGCTGAGTGTATATTATGTTGCTATTCCTTAAAAATTTAAATTCAGTAAGGTATAATACATCTGAAATACAGCTGAGGATAGGATGCCCTTTTGCAATTTCCGTATAGGCCTGCATATTGCATTCCTCTCCTGTCATATTCTTTGAAAAGGTTTGATTTTCATGACCTCCTGAGCATATCTGAAACAAAAAGTATGTTTTTTAGATTTTATTTAATATGATGGAGAACTTTTCTCCCCTGCTTTCTGTATTTATTAATGTACAAAATATATTCTTAGTACTAAACAGGTAGAACTTATTTGTAATTAAGCTCAAGTGAGCCTGGATTTTAGCTCAGCTGAATCCAAACTTCCTGGTTGCTCATGCTGCTTATTTGTTAGTGTGTGCTCTGCTTTGCTTCTGAAGTGAACAAATTGGCTTGTTATGCGAAGGGTTTGGGCCAAGTTCAAGTTCCCCTCTACAAAGACTGCCAATATCAATATGGGGCCATATGGCATGATGAATTTAATCTTCTCTTCCCAATTGTCAGGAAACATTTAGCCATAAAGACAATACTCAGTGGTTCTGAGGGGTGAAAAAAATACATCTGCTTCATTGGCTAAGATGATAAGGCCAACGAAGCAATACTTGGGTCACTTAAGCAAGCTTCACCTCAACAGAACCTGATTCTTATTGGTGACTTCAACTACCCAGCCATTTGTTGGAAGAACAATACAGCTCATAAGTCATCCGTCAAGTTCCTGGAATGTATAGAGGACTGCTTCCTCATACAAATGCTAGATGTGCCAACCAGGAATGAGGCAGTGCTGGACTTGCTACTCACAAACCAAGAAAACCTGTTTTGTAGTATCTTGGTTAGTGATAGCCTTGGCTGCAGTCATGGCAATAGTGTGGAGTTTGGGACCCTGCTGAGCATGCTGAAGGTTAGTACAAAGACAAAGGCTTTAGATTTTAGAAGAGCAAACTTCAGTTCACTCAGAGCTCAGTTAGGAGGGGTTTTGTGGGAAGCTTGCATGGAGGATAAAGGAGTTAGCGAGTGCTGGGAGTTTTCAAAGAATGCTCTCCTGGAAGCACAAAACAGTTCATCTCCTTTAAAGGTAAGGGAAGTAGGCAGAGCAAGAGACCCCCTTGGCATAACTGCGAGCTTCTGAGTCTGCTCAAAACCAAAAAGGAAGCGTACGAGAGATGGAAAAGCTGATGAATACCGATTGAGAACTACAAGGACATTGCCGGGGTGTGCAGAGATGCAGTTCGAAAAGCAGAAGCCCAGGTCAAACTGAAGTTGGCCAGAAACGTCAAAAACTGCAAGAAAGAGTTCTTCAGGTACGTAAACAACAAGCAGAAATAGACGGAAAATATCGGCCCACTGTTAAACAGGGGAGGTGAATTCGTCAGCAACAACACTGAAAAGACAGACATTCTCAACACTTTCTTCACTTCTGTCTTTACCAGTGCTGTTGGGCCCCAGGCCTTGGGAACAAAAATCCAGGTCAATGCAAACACAGACCGAAAGCCAGTGAAGGAAGAGTTGGTATGTGAACGAACTATTACAGGAGCTTGACCCCTACAAATCGATGGGTGCAGACTTCATCCACCCGAGGGTTTTAAGAGAGCTGGCTGATGTCATTGCGAGGCTGCTCTCCATAAACGGCAGAGATTGAGAATTGTGGAGGTTGAGAATGTCCCAGAAGACTGGAAGGAGGGTAACGTCACCCCGATCTACAAAAAGGGCTTAAAGGAGGACACAGGAAATTATAGGTCCATCGGTCTTACTTCAGTCCCTGGGAAAGTGATGGAGTGAATCCTCCTGGGGCTATCACAAGTCAAATGAAACATATGATTGGGAAAAGCCGGGACGGATTCACCAAGGGCAAATCATGCTTGACAAACCTGATCACCTTCTATGACAAAATAAACTGCTCGGTTTATGTGGGGTGAGTGGTAGACAGTATCTGCCTGGATTTCTCCAAGGCTTTTGATATGGTTCCCCACAGCCTCCTCCTAGAGAAACAGATGTATCACAATCTGGACAAGGGGTCTGTGCAGTGGAGGGGAACTGGCTGATACGCCACATCCCAAGGGTGGTGGCAAATAGCTCTTTTTCAAACTGGCAACTCGTCACAAGTGGGGTCCCACTGGAATCGATATTGGGCCTGGTGCTGTTTAATGTCTTCATAAGTGATCTGGATGACGGGACCAAGTGTACGCTGGTGAAGTTTGCTGATGATACCAAACAGAGTGGGGAAGCGGACACTTCGGAAGGGAGAGCCATCCTGCAGCAAGACCTGGATAGGCTGGAAGAGTGGGCTAACGAGGACCTTATGAAGTTCAACAATGACAAGTGTAAGGTCTTGCACCTGGGAAAACATAATCCAGGAGTGCAGCACAGGCTGGGATCTACCCAGCTGCAGAGCAGCTCTGTGGAAAGGGACCTGGGGGTTCTGGTGGACAGCAAGCTCAACATGAGTGAGCAGTGTGCTGCGGTGGCAAAGAAAGCCAGTGGGATGCTGGGTTGCATCGAGGAGGGCATCACCAGCAGAGATAAAGAAGTCATTATCCCACTGTACCCAGAGCTTGTCAGGCCACACCTGACCTGGAGTAAAAAAGTTGTGGACAGGCTGGAAACGGTCCAGAGAAGGATCGCAAAGACGATTAAAGGACTGGGAAGCCTGACATATGAGGGAAGGCTGAGAGAACTGGGTTTGTTCAGCCTTGAGAAAAGAAGGCTTAGGGGAGGCCTCATCACCATGTTCCACTACTTAAAGGGTGGCTACAAAGGTGATGGAGACTCTGTTTTTACAATGAGTCACATGGAAAACACTAGGGTACAAGTTACTCCTGGGGACATTCCGATTGGACACCAGAGGAAAATTTTTCACAATGAGAACAATGAGCCATTGGAATAACCTCCCCAGGGAAGTGGTGGATTCCCCAATGTTGGACACTTTCAAGATTCAGCTGGACAGGGTGCTGGGCCATCTTGTCTGGATCATGATTTTTCAAAGAATGGTTGGACCAGATGATCCTTCCAGTCCCTTCCAACCTGGTGTTCTATGATACTTGTGACATATTCCTAATGAAAATACATAGTCAGTAGCCTTAATACTAGTAAGTCAGATAAAATGTTTTAACTTCCATTTTTTACTAACTTGATATTCTTACTTATGTGAAAATCGCAAAGTTTTGTGTGGAATTAAGAGCATTCACTTTTTTTTAGTGACTACAAAGCCATTGAGTTTGATCATGCGCAGAACTAAAAGCAGCAAGAGAACTGGGGAACATTTTTTTCACTTGTCATGTATAATTTGGACATGAAGAGAAACTTCTGTTGTTATCTGGTGATGGGCCAGCTCAGGAAATTACTTTCTATGCTTCCATCCTCCTACACATGAAATAGGTGCTTTTTGAAATATTGTGAACCTCCAGGATCATTTCAGTTCTTTCTTTTGAGACTTTACTGGAGTGTAACTCTCTTTAGGCAGTTTCTCTGAGAGTGAAATCCTAATGTAGCCTACAATACATAATATTGCTAAAATACATGAAAGTTACTATACCAATTTTTCAAAAATTCTTTAAAATAACATAAAGGATGGTATACGCAGTTGAAGCTCTTATGGGTATTATATGATGAGAGGGAAATTACTCAAGTTATGCCAGAAGACATAGCAAAAGAAGACTGTTAATAACAATGTGAATTCTATTTTTAGTAGCCACTTGCATTCTGCAAGGAAATCCTTCTAAAAAATTTAATGTTGCTGTTTATAGGGAAAAAAATAGAAACCGACATCCTCAATTTAAAATGTTTTAACTGTATAGCAAGTAACGTTTTTATATGTTGTCTAGTTTTTGATTTACAATGTAGCTTCTTGACTTTTGTTCCTAAGTCCATGACTGGAAATCTTGCATGATATGAGATGTGGAAGTATTTAACCTCATGTTATTTTCAGGCTAGAATAATTTAAATTCCAGTCAGCTCAAGTTAATAGGATGTAGAAATAGTATACTGAGCTTTTTTTTTTTTTTCAGGAAATGGCTAATTTACGGTTTCAATAGTGCTAATTCTCATCATAAGCAAAATAGTTCATTGTACAGATGGTTCTTGATTTTTGTGTGTGTGTGCTTACTCTATTTTTTTATATATGGCCTCATTTTAAAAAATGGCTAAATCCTAAAAATACAGATACCAGTCAGGTGGGAAGAACAATCATCCTGGGACAAAAGTACTGACTTCTTAATTATCAAGTTTGAAAGTGCCATTGTCTTGGAATTTTTTGTGGTGTTACAACAGTAGATGTGGTTACTGTACTGTCTTCTTTGTTGATTCTAGGAATAATAATGGTTGGAGTTATTGTTGGATCAAAGAAGACTGGTATTAATCCTGACAATGTTGCTACTCCTATAGCAGCAAGTTTTGGAGATCTTATTACTCTTGCTATACTAGCATGGATAAGTCAGGGTCTTTATACTTGCCTTGGTAAGTATGTTTCTAAGTGTACATGTCTCCCTAGGAACCCCTTTTGGGTTAGGAGGGTGGGGAGAAGGCAGGGAGGGAGAAATTTCAAAAAACCTTTTAGTTTGACTTTTTTTGTCAACATTTATACCGTTGAATGATAAATCTTGGGTTGCAGCATTATGCCATGATCATTTTAAGATGATAGAAGTCACTAACCACAATCTTGGCACAATCTACTAATATCTGAAAGACTCTCATAGTATCACAGTTGATCTACATGTGAATTAGAAGTTGTAGTTGCTGAATTTATTCTGCTTTCTTGGAGGGGAAGGAAGCTGTCTTAATCCAAGTTTTCTTGAATGCCCACCTCTAAATCAAGTATTTGCTTCCCAGAGCTCTTTTGAAGTGTTCTCTCCTTGCGCTGAGGGGAAGGAGTTGAATTGGCTATCTCGAGCAACTGCTGAGAGAGGAGTTCCGCTTTGAGAATTATTTTTGTTAGGATGTGGTTTTAGAGAACATTCAAATATATCTTAAGCTGTAGCTATGCCCAGAAATCAAAATAACAATAATTTAAGTACTGTGAGTAACAGTAGCAAGTCTACAACAGGTATGTATTCAAAAAAGTGAAGCCTAATTTAGATTTGTGCTTCGTGTTTGCTATGACTTTTAAGTTATTTATGCAAAGACTATTGTGAATTTCCTTCTGATTCCTTCCAAGTCCTTTCCAGCTCCCACTGCAGTACCTCCTTGTTTCTCGTCTTCCGTAACCCAGCTTCCAAAACCAATTTCATCAGCTCTTTTCTATCTGTTTCCTTCACAGTATGACAGTTCCATGTCTCCCTCCTGTTCCCTGCGCCTGTGCTTGATTTTACCACATTTCCTTCTGCTTTTCAATAAATGAAGTAACCACTTTCAGCCTCTCCAAGTAACGGCCCTACTGTCTTCTGTTTTCTTTCTTTTCTTTTGTTTTGTCTTACAAATTTGGTGACTATATTTGAAATACCAACAACAACCACTCAACCCCAAAAAGAAGATGGGGAAAGAAACTTGGACTTCTTTCTTCCTTTCACACATTTCCAGAAGTTTACATCTCTAGTTACAGATAGCCTAATGTATCTCAGAGGAATTAAAAAACAAGTGGGGCCAGTGTGAACTGATCCTTTGCTACTTTTACGACTGTCACGGCCATTCACATTTTAGTCAGCTACTGCAGTTGAAAAGCAGATTCCATATGTGTGTGGGGGAAGGATTAGTGCACTCAAGTACGCTTCGAAGAACTACTCCCAATTTTCTTTCTATATGATCTTGTGGAAATACTTCTCTTTTGGTGATATGTGTAATTATGCAATTACTACTAAAATGGTTGCTTCGTCTCTTCATGTTTTTTTTTTTCCAATATCTTTGTATTTCTTTCTCTTAGGAAACAGAAAGTCTTTCTAAAGTAAGAACATGTCACAAAGCCCTTGGGAATAGGTGTTTTCCGGGATGCATGTATTTGAACTATGAAATAGTAACAAGGAGTAAAAGTGTGAAGTAGCTTCAGCTCAGTAGCTTAGGCAACAGGTTAAAAAAAAGTGAAAGAAACTTTTTTACACAATACATGATTGGGATGTGGAACCTACTCCTGTGATGTATTAAGACAACCAAAGTGATTTTAGAAAACTTTGGATAAATTAATCAGAGAAGAATCCATTGGGGGGTATTGGACAGACAGATGCAGACAGAAACTTGAGTGATGCAATCCCTGAGGCAAACAGCAGCAGAAGCTGGGAATGTGAATCACACAATTTGTCTTCTCAACCCAGATCCAACATGCACAAGAGATAAATGCACATATTTAAGCCACGTTCTGTGAGGAAAAAAAGGACAAGCACACATCATTCTAAACTTGTTTTGTTTTCTTCTTTGTTGACCGTAGTCAGACACAGGATACCGGACTAGATGAGACCTTTGACCTCACCCAGCACATATGTTCTTATGTTCTTTCTGTCGTTTTCCTGCTTTCTGAATGCTAGAATAACAAGCACAATGGGTATGTTATAAAGAAACCTGCAGTTTATGAGCTAGTAATGAAGCAGGTAGGATTCACCTCTGTACTGTATTCTGAATTAACTATTTTCCCCTATGATCTATTAACCTAACTACTCAAATGTACTGAAACAAAAGTGTTAAGTTTGTGGCTGCTCCTGCGTGGGAAGAGTTGTTTTCACATAGCAAAACTGTAATGTGGAAGTGATTTATGTAGAAGCTTTCTGCTTGTCTGTAATGGAGTTGTACATCTATGCTCAGCCTTTGGTTTGATACAATGCTTCATGGCATATCCAGAAGATGCAGGAAAAAAGGAGTGTAGCATTTTTACCTAGACTAGGGCCAAATGAAACATCTTGTTTGCCCACGATCATAGATATAATTTCTTAAAAGTTCATCTGAGTGTTTTAAAAATAATGGAAAAGCCATCAAACATGGGGATTTAAATAGCAAAAGACTAACACTTCTTTCTGCCTTAACAACTACCTAAAAAGAACTGTGTCTGTGAATTGTTGTTAGATAGCTGAGGGGAGAGCACTAGAGGGCTCCCCAGGACCATCGCTGGGACCCGGCTCCGGTTCCTGGAACAGAACACGGGGAATGCTCTGGAATAGAAAGACACAGTATATTCGATTTGGAGGCCTGTGTTGCTTGTCATTTGTCAGTGATGATCTGAAGACTTTGTTTAAAGCTTCCCTTTTTTTCTCACAGAATGTGGCTTAAATATGTGCACTTACCTCTTGTGCATGTTGGGTCTGGGTTGAGAAGATAAATTGTGTGAGTCATGTTATTATTTTCAGATTCCTACCAGTTGCTTTGAAGCAGTGTATTTCCAATTTACCTCTAATTCCTACCAGAGGCTGCATCGTTTTCAGTGGCACTGCACTGAACAGTGTGTCACAGTAGATACCCTGCACGATGAGTAAAACATTTAGTGTCTGAGTCCTCTGAACTAGAAGATTAATTTATATCACTGTTTACTAAAGGGATGAGAGCTTAAAGTAAATTAAGATCATTTAAGGGCTCAACTGAGAACCTTGTGCCTTTCCTCTTCCCTCCTTACTTTTTTAAATTTAAGGTCACAGTCAGAAGTTCAGTTTGAAGAGCTGAGTGCTTTTAGGAGTTGGTCTTCCACTGTTGGATGGTACAAATTCTATAGCAGAGCCAGGTTGAGCGAGATTCCTTTTACCATAGATCTATCAAAAATGGAGTGAAGTGAGTCCTAAAAGAGGAGTCGTTTATTCCCTCTTCCCATTCTCCAGCTATTTCAGAATACATCTTCTTCTGTGAATTAATTATGAAGAGGAAGATGGCCCCTTCTTCCTTAGAAGACGCATCTCAAGGTTAAAATCTTTTTAGATTCTTTTATTAAGGTGAACTACAAGTAGATTCTGTAATGTAATTCTAAACTATTAATTGCTTCTATAGCTCTGGTTTTAATTCAACTTAATAGACAGGCAGTATAATTGAAGTTCCGGTAGGGAGCAGCTGCCTTGCCTTAATTTTTGCATCAACTTTGCCTTAAAAAACCTTAGTAGGGTGAATTTCAGTTGTCTGGTCTAAAATTTGTAAACAGATTAATGTATACCTGATTTCCTCCTTGGTTAGCNGGTCTCCCATAGCTAAAAAAAAAAAAAAGTCCTGTACTCTGTTCCCAAGAGTTGGACTGGAGCTGAGTAGTTTCATGGGTCTTGTGGGTAACTAGCGTCTATCATCGCTCACTTTTGACAGATTCTGTAATGTAATTCTAAACTATTAATTGCTTCTATAGCTCTGGTTTTAATTCAACTTAATAGACAGGCAGTATAATTGAAGTTCCGGTAGGGAGCAGCTGCCTTGCCTTAATTTTTGCATCAACTTTGCCTTAAAAAACCTTAGTAGGGTGAATTTCAGTTGTCTGGTCTAAAATTTGTAAACAGATTAATGTATACCTGATTTCCTCCTTGGTTAGCAGCATGGGGATGGTTGATGGCCTATTTATTTATTTATCATTCTCCCTAGCACTTTAGAACAGAGAATCCCGATAAAGTGCTAGTATATTATCATAGCAGAAGGATTCTTTTTAAAAAAATCTAAGCTCTGACTGTGTCCTATCCTTGGAGATCCCCCACTCCTGAGAGCCACTCCTGGCTTTTATTCTTTTCAAGAAGAAACTTATGACAGTATTGCAACAATGGGGTAGCTTTTATAATCCATTTTATGTGCAACTACATTTAAAGGACTTGGGTATGTAACCTATTTTGTAAGTTTTCTCTGTACTTTTCTCCACAGTGAAATAAAGACATTTATACATACTAAAATGTTGAACAGCAGGGCAAAAAAATGTAACTCTTCTCACTTGCTGTTGACTCAGATGAACAAAGCTAAACCATTGCAGAGTATTCTTGTCCCATGTTAGTGTTGCAACCACTGGTTGCATTTTATTTTGTATCACCGTCTTTCATATCACTGTGCGCTTTAGTTTTATTCCTATATAATACATTCACTGTCTTGAAAGCTGGTCTTAGTTTTGCTTTGTTTGCTGTAAAAATGACAGCTGGTCATTTTATGAATGCATTTTTTTTCCTGTAGCTGCTGTTAACTGACTTAAAATATGTTGAATTCAACTAGTGAAAGGTTTGATAATCAGCCATGGGTTAGCAATGTTTTCTAAGATTTGTAAAGCTGGCCTTGCTTCTGGCTACTTGCTGACATTTGACAGCACCTGCTTTAGCAGGTGTTGGACTAGATGATCTCCAGAGGTCCCTTCCAACCCCTACCATTCTGTGATTCTGTGTGATTCTGTGAAATGGTCCTGTTGTACTGTAGATATAAATTATGTTTATTTTGGTTGTAATTCATGAATCATTATACACTAGCCAGACTGTCTTATCTTTTTTTTGCTCCCCCTTTTTTTTAAACCTCTTACAAAACATTTCTGTCGCCGGATGACATATGTGTATGTATATTTTATATTTTACATGGTTATTATTTATTTAGAAGTTACCTAATAAATAATTCTTGGTTAATATTCCTTGTTCATTTGCTGGACGGATTTCAGTTTTATCTATGTGTGCTTTTTTTTTTCCCACCCAGAAGAAAGGAATGATATTATATACTTTACTTATTTTTAGTATTCTTTGTAATTCTTGGACTACATTCTTGGACTAGCTCTCCAAGCTTGGAGAGTGGTGCAGATAGTTGAATGCTCTCCCTTGTTTCATGAACACATGCTAACAAGTTCTTTAGTCGTTAGTGGAATTAAAAAAGAAATTATTGTAAAAGGCATACTTTTTTGAACTTTAATTTCCTTTCCTGTGTAGAAGTCCTGCAATAAAGAGTATAGTGGGCTAACTGTTGGTGTACAAGTGAAAGAATTTCAGAAATCAGTCGTTGATTAGGGTAATGCTCACCCTTGCATCTGTATTTTGCTGTTCGATGTTTGTTTGTAGCAGAGGATCTTTGCTGACCAGCAGACTTTACCTTTTAATAAAATTGGCAACCTCTCCAAAAATGTGAAAAAGGCTTGGAACTTATTTTGTGCACTTTTATATTTTACTAAATATACTACATTACAGCTGTTCTCTCATTCTGACCTTTAAATCAGTTATCTGGCACATGCTGATGCCTCACCTTAGTTCCATATTAGAGGAACAGAGAGATATAGAGAAAACGTAGCAGGGATACAATATGATCTATGGCTTGAGGGGGGAAAGGAAAGGGAGGGCAAAAGGAGAAAAGTTTCAAAATTCTAAATAAATAGACGTAGAATGAATGATGCCTTTCCATGTGACCAATTTTAGGTCCATTTAGACCAATCCATGCACAAATGGATCTTTCTTCATTGCAAATGGAGGGAAAGATGAGTTTACCTGGGCAGTAGTTCAAGAACTTTACATCCGTACGTAATAAAAAATTAAGCTTGATAAAACAAAACTGTAATTATTAAATAAAGGAATCATGTATTGTGTGTACTCTTTTGAGGATAAGGCCCATCTCTTAGTTCACCGAAAGAGAGAAAGAAGGAAAAAAAGGCACCGCAAAGGAAGAAGGAGATAATATACTGTAGAATGGTTAGATAAGAAAGGCAAAAATTACTTCCCTTTTGGGCTTTGTCTCATTCTCATTCTAATAGCTTTCTACTTTTAGCTTGCCCAGTGAAAGGTAGCTTGCCCAGTGAAAGGTATCTTGCTATCTTTTCTGCTGGCTCTGCTGCAGAGGTTGTTACCAGTGAATGCAGACAGATAGTAACTTCTAACTACAGCAGTTCTTCCAGAAGTAATTTTAGCTCTACCAAGATAACATCGAAATAGTAATTGCTTGAATTTGTAGCGTTTGTAATAAGCAATAATACATTGGTGATAATACTTTTTTATCTACTAAATATTCCTCTTTGATAAAGTGTTTGTGTCTTTTACATTAACTATTTCAACCTGTTAATTTAAAATGTATTTTGCATTAAGAGTTGTCCTAATTCTGAAAGTTTAGGCAAAATGTATTTAGCATTAAATACATGACCACATTTCTCATAAAACTAAATATATGTAAAAGTGGAATGTTTGCTTAGTTAATATATATATATTTGCCTTTAGGATTAATTTTCCATTATTTACCTCACTGTTGAATTAGGAAGTCTTGGATAGCTTCTGTGTGGATGGGATTATAAAACCAAGTAATCTGAAAAAACCAGTATTCTTTCTGTGGAGGCAGCCATTTGCCTTAGTAGCTCAGCTTTATGATGGTACTCGCTGGTGTTTGCAGTTGTGTTCCTGTGAATTATGATGCAGTTCTGATGGATAGGCGCAAGCAGCAGAATTGTGGCTGTGAATTAGCAGACTCAGACTGGTTATAAAACAACTGAGCTACTGATATAAATGTCTCAATATTACACATTGTGCTTGCATCATTTTAGATATGCTATTTCTAGGAAGATGAGCATATTATCTGTGCTTTGGAAAGAAGGCGATGTATGTATGATATGAATTTGTGTATTAAAAAAATACGTTTTCAATATATTCAGTTTTCTTTTAATAGATATGTGACAAAATAATGTTTTGTATTCCACATCCTTACTGCATTTTTATCACAAAGCATAATACAAAAATCCTCTTCAAAATTCCTACTTTGCACAGATAGTTTTGTCCTTGAGGAGATGGGAGACAGTGATCACAGATGGCAGGCGTTTACCGTCTTGTTTAGCGCAGTCATTTAAACTTTAGGTACAGTAGTGATAAAGACCATGAAAATTCCTCGATTGCATGATGTAGATTGTAATTTATTTCAGAGTTCTAAATCAGGAAAAACTTATAGGAATGTCTTGAAAGTAAAAGTTTTTGTTTTGTTTTGTTTATATTATTATTTTAGAGACATATTACTATGTATCTCCTTTGGTTGGTGCCTTTTTTTTGGCTCTGACTCCGATGGGGATTGTCATAGCTGCCAAACACCCAGCTACCAGAACTGTTCTCCATTCAGGGTGGGAGCCTGTTATAACTGCCATGATTATAAGCAGGTATGTCTATTTGTCTTGCTTCATCTTGGTAGTCACCCCGTGTCTTGTATATATGTTATTTTAACACCTGATCGTACTTAAAAGAAACATTTAAGTAGCCTCTAGAATGTAGAGTGTGAATAAACTTTAATCTTCCAAAAAGGAGGAAGTTACAAAGTAAAGTAAGTCACAGGTGGGAATGAGTGGGGGAAGCAGCAGTAGCCTGTGGCAGCGACTGAGCAGAATTGTGCCATATCAAATGAAGGAAATGGTGAGCTATTAATCTCCTGCACTTTCCAGTCAAGATTGCACTCAGATCTAAGAGATTATTTAGTCAAATGGAAACAATTGATCTTAAAAGGGAAGTGATTGGATGAACTTCTGTTGTCTTTGTTATACAGTAAGTCAATTTTAATATATAAATAACTATAGCAATGTTAGTCTATAGTGAGAATGAGGTAATCATGGTGTGGAAGATGAATTGAGAAGAAAATTGTGGCCTGAAGATGTTCTAAGACAAATGGCTTTAAAAAGTTTTGATATACTAATTAATGTAACTGCTTACCTTATTCTAAATATTGTACTTTGTTTTTCAGTATTGGTGGCCTTATTCTGGACACAACTGTATCTGATCCTAACTTAGTTGGAATTGTTGTTTACACCCCAGTAATTAATGGTAAGACTCTGACAGGATTGTGTGCTACTATATGTCAATTGATACACCTTGGTTTGAGAAAAGTCTATTACAGTAAATTTCTATTATGCTAATTAGTATCTAGTATATTAATTTCAAGTTTTGATTTCGATGTCAACAGTTGTGTATGTGAACACCTAAGGAGTGCTTCCTGATCTTATTTACAACAACCGTTAAAATACGATAGAGAATGTGAGAAGTAGGAACCTGAAACTGAAAGTGTAAATATTGAGGTAGTATATTCAAATATTAAATGATCAAATATTATACTGAAATGGTTATGGCTGAGGAAAATGTAGATAAAATTTTATTTCAAAGGATTTTCTTAGGAACATCCAAGGACAAATTTTCAAAACAGTAATTTACTATTTGCATGCAATTTACATAGAAATAAGAACTAACAGGGATGCTACAGGGAAGTAAATAGATTTATCAAGAAAAATGTGTGCTGTTTCCCATGCTTAGTATGCACTTTCCAGGTGTGTAAGAATTTGTGAAAATTTGGTCCTTAAGTATTCTATCTTCTAACGATGATAACAACAAGGCAAATTTTATAAGAACGGTTAATATCTTATTAGGCTGATGCAGTTTGAAAATGCTTTTTTCCCCTACAGTATCACAGAGTTGATACATATTTAGTTTGCAATAATTATGATCACCGGATCTGTTCCAGCTGTTTTGCTGCCTACCTGTTCTTTCCCCTTTTGTATTTCTCCATTTGATTTCTTACATTATTTTCACTTTTATGTATTGTTGATTTTTAAACCATTTCTCAATTACCAGATGATTCTGACTTACCATTTTTGGCTTAGAAAGTGCTTTTGACTTAACTTGGCCTTTGCAAATTCCATATGGGTATATTCTAATTTGTTTTCTAAGCTATCAATTAAATGAATTATGAGCACTTGTTTTTCACCTTGATAATAGAATGTTAATATGAACACTGGGTATTAGTTCTGAATCACATTGCCCTGATATAATTAATTTTTTGATGAGCTTCACTACAGTTGAGAGTTAGTATAGCTATTGCTGTGACCATTAGGCAAGCTGTTTAGTTAGGGGTGGAAATTGTATTGTTTTGACAGAAGCATGTTCTTGACAAATGCATTCATTCTTGTTTTACAGCTTTTATCTCTTCTAGATGCTTATAAACTGTCTTTTTAATAATTTGTTCTAATACTTATGTAGGAATATAGATTTCACTGACATACAGATTCCCTGGATCATGCTTTTTGGCCCTTTTAAAAGATATATTTTCTGTTTTCCCCATTACAGCCCTCTGGTATTCTCTAACCTCCAAGATAATCAGTATGCAAAAATGATCACTGATAATTCATGGATTGTTCATCTAGCTCTCTAAGGATGCACTAAATTTAACTTACCCTCAGGCCCTAGTACATACCAGCTTGTGATCAGATATCACCATTTTTATGAAGGCAGCAGACAAAAAGAACTGAGTATTTCAGTCTTCCATAGAGCATGTTGCTTGTTCTTCTTTCCCATTAAGGCCCTGTATTTCCTTTCTTTGTACTTTTAATATGAAGCATTTCTGTGTTGCCACTTGTGTTCCTTGCTAGCTGTCAATTGGTCTTTACACTTCAGACTTTATGCTTCCTTGCCTTTATATTAATTTGAAATTGCAAGTGCTTGCATCTACCTTTTGTGTGTTTCCATTTGGATTTCCAGATGCCTAAAAAGCAGGGCAGACATGTTGATCTTCAACTTTTTTCTCCTTTACATCTGAAACTTTTATTTTAATAGTCATTTCTGGTAACCCCCTGGGTTTATTTCCTAAGAGAAGAGGATTGCTTTTTCTTTTTAGGTAGGTGTACCCAAATCAGTACTCTTACCAATGCTTTCCTAGATGACATCCTTTGATTACAAAAGCCAACAATTGTCTGGTGATTGTTTCTTGCTGTTTCCCTTAGGCTTCTATGTCTACTCCAGTACAGTACCAGAATAATTCTGGATTTTCTCTACAGGCTCACTTATTCTCGATAGACTCACTTAGTCTAGACTTGCTACCTACAATGGATACAGGTCTCATGGATACAAGCCTTTCTCAAGGCCTCATGCTCCTACCAGATGTTGAAATGATGATGGTCTTTTACCCTGTAGCAGTTATGGTCTGCTCTTGTAAGTGGAACTATGCATCCTGTTCAAGGTCATTTTCTTTCACAGAAATTGGCTGTGAAACCTGGATTGCCTGTGTGTTTACATTTTACCTTTTTTAACACTTTCAGCTAACGATTGGACTTAAGTAAATAATTTTAATTGCTAGGAATGACAGCCTACTACAAATATGCCTCTAGAAAGAAGGGTAAATGTACCACTTTGTTTATTTTCTTTCATAAGTTTATCAACAGAATTAAGGCAACATACATACATTCTTTTGAACTATCTTTAGAGAAAAAGAACTAGCCAAAAGCTATACGTAGCCCCAGATGATTAGCTGACAGGTCAAAAGATCCTTGAAGCATTAGGCAGGTGGAAGAGAGGGGAAGCTGGGGCGATTGGAGCAGGCAGGGAGAGAAAGGGTCCTTCAAGAAGGCAGGGACAGCATGAGGCGTGCTTGTAGCTGTGGCAACCCCACAGTGATCCTGTGATGATGATTCCTGTGATGACTGTACTACCTGCATTGGAAATGTTGCTTTTTCATAAAAAGTTTTGTATTTCTAGACTGTTCTTAGCCTTTGTCATCTGCCCTCTGGATTACTGAGGAATGCCCGAGAATGTTATTTTCCAAGCCACACCAGGTGCCTTACTCTGTTGTTCATCTGGATTTTTCATGCGTAGCTCCTTCTTTTCTTGTTACGTGTAAAGCAGTCTTTTCCCAGCTCTGAAAGTTTAAACTTCTGCATGACTACTAATGGACCATCAGTGAGTTGTTTATAGTCCGATGTCCATGTTCTCAGGACCTTTGCTATTATCCCAAAGTTAAACTCTACATTTTAAGAAGAGAAACCTCATACCAAGCTCCATTCTGGAGCTCATAACAAGCTCACAACAAGCCTAATAGGGCCAAGACTAGAGTCTTGCAACAGTAGCATAAGGTAAAGTTAGCCTAAGGCCGGTGGGCTGCTAGTACCAATAGTGTTAATGCTTTTGCAGTGCCACCAGGCAATAACAGAAGCAGTAAGGAATGCTGATGTTCCCTCATCCACAAAAGAGCAGAGGGAAGTAATGTGCAAGTGTTGCATGTGCGTGTGCTAACCCCCTCAAGCCTTGGAATTCCAAGGATAGAGGCATTTCTGTTGGGAAATACAGAGAAAATACATTCTGTGTGGAGGATGCAGAGTGGGCCTGTTTTATGGTACACCTCCCGGAAAAGGAAATTGTAGGTAGGTGATTTTTTTGGTTGCTGTTAGGTTAGCCTCTCCTGGGTTTCATAATTCTACTGGCACCTTTTGATATTGCTGGTCAGTACAGTGTAGTAAACTGGAGTTTAGGAAATCTTTCCGTTAAAAAAGCACATCTGTTGACAGTCAGTTACTGACATAAAAGGTGTGCTAGACCACTTAACAGATGGCTTTTTAAATATTACTGCTGCAGAAAGCTTTTTCTACCAGTGCTTTCCTGGCCTTGAAATTATCATTGTAAGCCTAAGTAGCAAAAGGAGCTGAGGGTTTTCCCCTCAAAATGCTTTTCAGATGCCTTTTCCTTTCTCTTACCTTAAAGTTTGTTGCTCCTGTGACACAGAAAACCTGAAAGAAACCAGGGACACCTGAAAGAAGTATTGTAACCTATTGGGATTGTGTCCAGCCAAAATTTGATGGCAAAGTAAAGTTGTCTATGATTTCAAGCTGTCACTGTTGCCGTATCTCGAAATCCTCAACAGTATGCGCTGCAAAGTTGTCAGGTGTTAGGCTTCCTGTATGTGCCATTAAGTAGCTTTTAACCTGGTCCTGTCTAGATGGTTTGCATATTCTTAGGTGTAAGACAAGTTACTTTCATCACATATGTTACTGTGTGGAGCCATAAATCTTTTGGTTTCAGAAATATTGGTCTGGAATTTGAGCAACCTCAAAGGTTTCTACCCCTATTAACAATAACTGCAAATATTTGCCAAGAATATTAAAAGTTCTTAAGCAGACAGGCATTTATAGTCAGCTTTACTGCTTGTGGCTAGAAATATTTCACAACCGCTTTTCCATTTTTCCCCTGTTAAACACATTTCTTGAAATGAATAATTATTTTTAATTCTATGGTTGGTTGGGTTAAATTTTAACTCTGCTTTTTAAAAATAAATAAATCGGTTTGTGGTTTCAGACATTGTGGTACTTAGAAACTACTTGAGATTTAGATGTCTGTGTTCCACGTACTGAAATTCTGAATAGAATAACTAAGCCCAAGCATGGCTGTGCTTCAGTCTAGATACTCAAGTTGATCTTTATGTTTTCTAATGGATGAGGCGGTTGAAATTTGCAAATCCTCTTACAGCATCACAGTGTGTTGAATTTGGCTCAGGAATTGTAATTTGCAAGTAACTGAGTTCCTTTTGTGCAGAAAAAAAATCAAGCTTTAAACAATTATATGCTTCTGAATATGCAGCTGAAATGAACTAAGGTGCAGTTACCAGATAGAGCCACTTCCCTCTCCATTTTCATTGTATGCTAAAGCAAAATGTTGTGAAATATCTTCTAAGTATTTGCATTTCAGGAGTTAGTGCATAATAACAAACATGTTGGTAGACCTAATCTCAATTTTATGCATTTTGTGGAATGGAGGTTCTGCAAATTAATTCTGAGAACATCTGAAAATCAGAAATGCTTTGCAGGCTTTATGTAGAAAAATTTGCTTTTACAGATGGTTTGAAGCAATACTCTTTAAGGGTAACATAAAACTATTGTAGTATTTCTTACTCTTTGGCTGTACGTATTGTAAGATTATTTGATATCTGGAGGGAATAATGTAGATCAAGGAATATGAGAAACCCATATGAGAAAATCTAACACAAAACTTAGTGAATGTCTGTTGTCTGGGAGATGAAAGTTAAACTTACGTACTATATTCCCCAAACTATACCTTTTTTATCTGTTAGCAGGATAAATTGAATGACAAACTTTGCTGTAAATCATGTGCTTTGGAGAATATAGAAAGAAAATACCCAGAAACCATTCCTCCTCAAAAAAAATGTATTTTAATAACTTTATATTTTAATCTCTTATAGCATACTTGTACTCTCAGCTTTCATACAACAAAGAAGAGCTTTGATTAGAAGATAACCATTGTCTCAGACAGTTGAGCATCTGAAATTTGCCTCTGTGAATTACAAGGGAATGCATTAATATACCTGTATGGTAGTAGAGCAATTTGGTTGGGTAGCAAATTAATTTTTCTGCATACTTAACTGGAAAGAGTGTGATAGTCTCAGAAGGCACCTGTACTTAGCATGAGGACTTTATAATTCCGTCTTTATTTTCACATGAAAAAGGAGGAGGATTATGATTCTGGATATTTAATTCTGATGCATTATTGGGTGATAGTTTTACTGGTTTTTGGTTGTTAGACTGTACATGTAAATCTGCATATTCTATGCTGTTAGAGACCTGTGTTCTTTCTTTTACATCTTGTAAATATTTTACAAGATTTCAGCAATTATTAGTTTTCAAGTCAAAATTGTATCCCGGGTATTTTCATTTTTTTACAATCATGGAGCAATTTTTCATTAGGCATAAGAAAGAAATTATTTATAAGCCAAATGAAGCATAAACTACTCCTGCATTTCAAAATGTAATATTTTGCATATATGATGTTGTCTCAAAGACTTCTTTTTAAAAACATCCCTAGAGGAAAATCTAATAATTTCCTACTGTTTCCCATCAAACATTTTTAAGTATTAAAAGAAATGCTACAAAGTGCAAAGGAAGGTAGAAGAAATATGGATGAAAAAACCAGCATTAAAAACTACCTAGTTAAGCTAGGCTTCTATTCTAAATATTTCATGTGCATAAAACATGATTTTTTGAAGTTAGTGATAGAGAGGTCAGGGCAAAAATTGATCTGGAATTTTCTGAAAGATNAATATTTCATGTGCATAAAACATGATTTTTTTGAAGTCAGTGATAGAGAGGTCAGGGCAAAAATTGATCTGGAATTTTCTGAAAGATAGTCCGATTTAAAAATGTAGAGTCTTTGGTCACTATCGTAACTGACATTCTTTTCCTTCCTTTTAATTTAATTTTTGTAATACAAATGACATCGAAGAGCAAGTTGTTGTTGAACTCCAGAAAGACTAATTGATACAACTGACTATTTTGAACTGTGGATTGTATGCAGGAGTGCACGAAAGTGAGAATGTTCTTGCCATCCTTCTCTCAATAGATTTACAAGAAAAATCAGTTTGGGAATTCTGTTGGCCTAATTCTTCCCTTATGTGGATATTAATTGATTTTCGTCCCATTACACAAGCCATGTTGTAGATGCTGGGAAACAACATGGTATTCTGTTGCTGGTTAATCTCTCTCCATAGAACTGAATTGCTAAAAATCTTTAATCTCAATGCTTTGATATGCATAGGATTTGCCATTCCTACTTAATTATTTTTGTGCCCCATTATGCAACTGTTCTTTATAGTCTCGTGAACTGTTATGGCACTGGTCATTGAAGCTAGGTATGTATGCTTTATTTTGTGGTCTCAGTGCTTTCACATGAGGCAGTTTTCTGCAGGAACCTCACTTCATTTATGTATATTTAAGAAAAAGAAAAAAGGAAGGATGAGATGGGGACCTACAGGAGAGGAAGTGACTTTATAAATAAGGTAGTTGAATACTGCTTTGGAAAATTCTCTTGCCTATCATAGAGTTCTTCCCTGGTGCTAAACAAGTACCTTAAACCAGATTTTTTTATTAATCAGTAGTATCTTAATTCTTCACTTTTTCTGCAATCCCTGGTGAGAGATTCTGGATCTGACCTGCAGAAATACTAAGCATTTATTGGTACAAATGAAATAATTGAGAAGTCTGCGTTAAATACTAAAACATTTTGGGAAAAAAAAAAGACTTAAATGTTTTACATTGGATGTCCAAAACTGAAGAATGTTCTTTGCAGACAGCACAAAAATATCACTTCACAGATATGTTTTAAAAATAAATGCATTGATGTTTGTAAAGCACTCAGATTTATAGTGACAAGCACCACGAAAAAGCATAAAGGAAACTAGTAAGTCTCTATTCAGTCCAAGTTTTGAATAGTGCATATTAAATAAGACTATCAGTTATTCATTATATGCTAAGGGTAAAGCAAATTATCAAAGTGATGTTTAGTTAGGCAGTACTTTGTGGCATTGAATTAGAGATCTGAGAGGAAGAATAGTAGTCGTATTATTTGACTGCATCGTATTTTATACCAATTCTACCCATGTAGCATTTACAGGTAGATTAGGTAGGGCTGCATGTACTATGAACTTTGGCTTTGGAATGCCTTGATTCTGGGTGCCTGGCCTTCTGCAGGTAAACTAAAACCCTGAGCAAGGGGCTCCCAACGGTGTCTGAAAGACAGTGAGTTACCCTGGAAAATCACAGGAAGACAAATACCTTGTCTGCTCAAGATTCAAAATTTAGAGTCTTTTTCTCAGGTTAGGTAGATACATCTGTTTTTCAAAAGCAATAAAGTAAGTAGTACTTGCTCTGCTCATTTGAAACATAGCTGAAACAGAGCTGGCAGGAAGAGGTGGCTTAATTTAATTTTTTGTAAAATCACAGAATCCTTTAGGTTGGAAGAGACTTTTTGAGACCTGCTCGAGCAGGGTCCACTGGAGCAGGTTGTCCAGTACTGTGTCCGGTAGGGTTTTGAATATCTCCGCAGATGGAGACTACACAGTCTCTCTGGGCAACCTGGTCCGGTGTTTGATCCCCCTCACCATAAAAAAAAGTGGGGTTTTTTGTATTCAGGTGGAATATCTTCTGTTTCACTTTTTTCTCATTGCCTCTTGTCCTGTCAGTGAATACTACTGAAGAGACTCTGGCTCCCTTGCCTTCATCTCTCCCCTCAGATATTTACATACCTTGATAAGATCTACCTGAGATTTCTCTACTCCAGGCTGAACAGTCACAGCACTCAGCCTCTCCTTGTGTAAAAGGTGCTACAGTCCCTGGGGCCTTGTGTTGGACTCATGCCAGTAAGTGCATTTCTTGTACTGGGGAGCCCAGAAATGAGCATGGTACTCTAGATGTGGCCTCCACAGTGTGGAGTACAGAGGAAGCATCATCTCTCTTGCCCTGCTGATGATACTTTTCTTAACGTAGCCCAAGATGCTGTTGGCCTTCTTTGCTATGAAGGTGGATTGCAAGGTCATGGGCAACTTCTTGTCCACCAGGACCCCCAGGTCCTTTTCTGCAGAGCTGCTTTCCAAATGGTCAACTCCCAGCCTGTACTGGTGCATAGAGTTGTTCCTACTTAGATGTAGGACTTTGAGTTTCCTCCTGTTTAACTTCATGAGATTCCTCTCGACCCAATTCTCCAGCCTATCCACTACCCTCTGAATTGCAGTATAACCCTGTGGTTTATCAGCCACTCCTCCCATTTTTCCCTGGAAAATTTAACCCTGTTTATCAAAACATGCAGTATAAGATCTGAGTTAAAAAATAGCCCGGTGTGTAACCAAGAGCATTGGATGGCTCAGACTAGTCTATGTCAGCAACACTCATCCAGCTTCTTTTAACTTCTGCATTTTTACCTGTAAGGAGGATTATGAGACACAGATTTGCTTTGAAATATTCTTTAAAATGTATTGTTGTAAAGTACTTTTAACATGGTTTTCAGAATAGCATGATTACTTCTGTTATTAGAAAAAAGTCCCTTTTCCGGATGATGATTAATAGAATCATGCCTGTAGGCCTATTTGCAAATACATTACATGGTTTTGGCTGTACTTTGAATATGGTTTTCTGTGCTGGTTAGACAAAAAAGAACTGTGATAGCAATTTTCAGAAGCAGTATTTATTCTTGCTTAGCCCTTAACTGTCTTGATAAAATGATGAGGTTTTCAATTTTCTTTTAATGTTGTAAGTCAGCATGACATCCTTCACACTTTAGCAGACAATGCCTCTTCTGCTTATTGACAAAGTAGCACTCTCATGTTGAAATTAAACACATCTGCTATTCTGAGAGGAATGCAGTAACAGTTGCAGGATTTTGTTTTCTAGTACTCAAGAGAACGAAAAGAAGCTAACAAAGTTAGTCTGTGTTGTAACGTACTTGCTATGATGACTGCAATGTTATTTTCCAGGAAAAGTTTTTTCTGACTTAAATGTTCATGGAAACAGTCCTCGTGTATGTCTACAGAGATTTTCATAATATGAGCAGCTACTGAGCACACGACCATTTTATGCATTCAGAAGATGCTGAGAAGCTATCAATTTTGTGTATTGACATCTTGTCAACCTACACAATTTTATGTTTTCTGCTTCTTGCAGGGATCTGATTAATCTGATACTGCCGAGATAACTTCACATGCACAGTAACTGCTGTTACAAAACAAACCGAATATCTCTGTACATATTGAAGTGATTAATTCAATGCAAGCACAACTTTATACAAGTCATTCTATAACCAGCAGATAATGAAACCCGATTCCATGCTGATTTGTATGCTGAGTTTTTAGAGCACCAGATAGCCCTTTCAGCCTGCACTGTTCCCTATGGCCTCGTGTCCCTGCAATACCCGCTGCTCACAACATTCTCTCCATTCTCCCTCTGCTTTCCACAACATCATTGTTCCTCTTCTGAGTCACTGACCTACTGACTGAGCAAGAGGCATCATGCCTACCTCCAAGCTAGGTGCTGACTGGCCAGCTGGATGCTTATGGTGTTAACTACACAGCTCATAGTACTGGCTTTGTCTCTCTGCGGGCAGGGGTTTGAATCTTTCTCTTTATTTACCTAGCCACTGTTTCCTTCTTGTTAGCTTGTTTTAACCATACTTGGAGGTAGTTAGTATCTCTATCCTTGTGTCAGATGTGGTTGAAACTGGCCCACAGGTTCAAAAATAATTAGAAGGAAAAATTGGTAGATGAATGGAGAGAACTAAAAGACAGTGTGACTGCTGCTGTCCATCACCATACATTGTTGGCTGGTTGAGACTGACTAGGATGTATGGGTTCTAGAAACTTTTTACAGTTAAGTACACCTGCCTGTCTTCTATGAGTTAAAAATATACCACTGATATTAGACTACTGAGACTCAGACCAAATGAAATTTAATGAAATTTTGCTTTACATATGAATATTGCATTTCCAGTTAGCTAAAATAGATTGTATGTGTTCAACTTCGCTGTAATTAAAATAGAAAAGAGAATGTTACACCTCTTGAAATCACACTCCACACTGGCTGTTTTGGTTAGCATGTCAGCTTCCTTTGCAGAGCAGATATTACCTCACTTTACCAATGCCCCGTGTCTGGCCAGTTTGTTTAGAATCACTTTTAATACTTGTCAATCATTTTTCTTGTTATCTACATGCACCATAGGGCTTGAGGCATGCTTTCTCTAAACAATGCTTATAAAGGTAAAAATATTTTTAATTAATAGCTATCCATCAAAGGATTGACAGCCAATCTCATACCTTCTTTCATAGACTTCTCCATGTCTCTGTTGTCCAGACAGTTTTTTAATTGCCATTTCAAATGGGCAAATTTCCGTTTTCCTTAATTCTTTTCTCTCACTTAATTTCCCTTGTTATTAGGGAAAGAGGTGCAGATCATCTATCATATTTCTGATTGTCTGAATTTGTTGAAGCAGATAATTATCAGTCACAAGAGGAAATTGCATATATTCTAGGAAATACTTGAAATCTGGAGGTTTTTTGTGCCAACATGGTTTATGATTGCGTTGCTACAAACCTCAAAGCATCCCTTGAAAAACAGCCCTATTTACTTCTATCTTTCATTTCTTCTTGTAGTGCTATAATATCTTCGGGTAGTGGGAGAAGAGTTTATTAATTTTTTCTTTTAGCATTGTTTTGAATATATCAGTTATTGCAGTTGTTAGCCTGCTTGTAATTACCCAGATTGCTTTTATCCTCTCATTTTTAAGCAGGAACTGTTTCATATTTTCTAGTCAAATGGCACCATCCCCAGCTTTGTAGCTTTATTATGAAGCAGTTTTACATAAGAACTTTTTCATGATTCAGTCACAGAAATTATCTGTTCCCCATCCAAATGTAGTGCATTGATCCTTAGTTTTATTTTTACCTTCCTTTGCATAGCTTATTCTCATTGTCTGAGGTCTCAAAATTATTGTTCTCAAATAAAAGACAGATTTTGGACCCTACTTAGATTGTTTTTAATCTGTTTAAACCTTTGTAGTTTATATAAATCGCTTATTTTACTTCTGATTCTGTAGTTTGTCTGCAAAAAGATACTATTATTTTAATTCTCTTTGCAAAGACTGACTCAACCTTTTGGTAGTTCACATTTTGCCCCTGTATCTCTGGACTGGGAAGATGCAGGTAAGTTTCATAAACAGTCCTTTCTGCCAACTCCATGACTTTTTTCTACCTTATTTTCTAATATATATTTGAAGCCTTTTGCTTAAAAGTCCTAGTCCCTTGTTAGGCTCTGCCATTAATTGTCTTTAAGTAGTGGTGAGACTGGAAACTTTGAGTTCTGATGCTAAATGTTTGTCCTAACCACTCCATAGTCCTCAAAAGAATTTCGCAAATAGCCTCTTCTGATGACCACAGCCATTTGTTCTGCAATGAAACAAAGCCCTAAGCATCAGATAAACAAATCAGTTCAACTACAATAAACAAGCGCTTTCTCCTTCTGAAGTGGGCGCAAGGTCTGCATTATTTCTGCCTAATCACGTCTTCTCAGAGATGCTAAAGCATCTGGGTAAAAAAAGCCTATGCTTGATATGTAAGTAGACAACTCTAGAGTATAATAGCAGTAGGAGAATTTTATCCTAGTGCCACTGCATTCTGTAATGTAGATATAACAAATTGGTTTAGCTGTCTATTTACTGAAGTAAAAATTCATAGAATTCATAGAAATTCAGTGCATAATTGTTCTTGCTGTAAAATATTTCTTTCTTATATTAAGATAAAACCTCTTCTGGTGCAACTTATACCCATTGCTCCTTGTCCTCTCCATGTGTCTCCTTGTGAAGAGAAAGCCTCAGTCCTCTTTGTAGGTGCTCTTTAAGTACTGGAAGACTGTGATGAGGTCTCTGAGCCTTCTCTTCTCCAGAGAGAAAAGGCCTAGCTCCTACAGTCTTTCCTTATAGGACAGGTTCTCCAGCCCTTTGGTCATCTTTGTGGCCCTCCTTTCAACCTTCTCCAGTCTGTCCACATCTTTCTTGAATTGTGGGGACCAGGACTAGACACAGTACTCCAGATGTGGCCTGACAAACACTGAGTAGAGTGGGATGATCATGTCTCTGTCTCTCCAAGTAGAGATGGATGCAGCCCAGGATCTGATTTGGCTTCACTGCTGCAGCAGCGCACTGCTGATTCATGTTCATCTTGTCCACCAGGACCCCCAGGTCCCTTTCAGCAAGGCTGCTCCCCAGCCACACAGATCCTAGCCTGTACTGGGCTTTTTGGTTATGTTGTCCCAGGTGCAGGACTTTGCACTTTATTAAACTTCATACTGTTCTTGCTAGCCCACTCCTTCAGCCTGTCCAGGTCTCTGTGTAAGATGGCTCTCCCTTCTTATGTGTCCGCCTCACCACCCAGTTTAGTGCATCAGCAAACTTGGTGAGGGTGTTTTCAGTCCCATCATCCAGGTCATTTTTGAAGATGTTCAACAGTGTGGGGCCCAGTATCAACCCCTGGAGGACCCCACTTGTGACAGGCTGCCAGCCTGAGTAAAATCCTTTGACCATCACCCTCTAGTGCGACCTGTTAGCCAATTTCCTACTCATCTCACAAACTACCCATCCAGTCTGTAACTCGCCGGTTTGTCAAGGAGGAAGCTGTGGGAAACTGTCAAATGCTTTGCTGAAGATGGACGCGATATTTGCCCTCTTCCAGTTGTCAGGAATATCCCCTGATCCCCACAACTTTTCAAATGTTATAGACAATGGCTTTGTAACAATGCCCGCCGCTTCTCTTCACATCCTGGGGTGGTTTATTTCATAGAAATCGTTTCATAGAAATCATTTTTCTAATGGGAAGTATATCAACAGTTCTCATGGAGTAGGTAGAATCTCCATCCCATCCGTACTTTTAAAAATTGGTTATTCAGACACTTGTCTTGTCCTTTCAAGCTGAATTATGATTGGCAGAAGATTGTAGTTAATCCTGCTCTGTAGTAAAGGGGAATGGATAGATTAGCTCTTGAAGTCTTTTCCAGCCCTATGATTCTGTGTGTGAAATCTGCATTTATGCTTGTGGTAGTGGGTGCATCTGCTTTGCATTATTTATACCTGCCAGCAATAGTGACCCTGGAAAGTAATCCAGCAGTGGCACAACTATGTAGTACTTCTGTTGTTTGAAGAGGGATTTCCAAAGAAGAGAGAACAATAAAAGGGAGCTTCGCCTATGAGAAAGAATCAGATCGAACCTTTTGGATGAATCTTTAGCACTTACAATGAATTAAAACTGATCTCCAGATATTCAGTGATACACCAAATTGTAGCCCAATTTTTTTGACTTATTTTAGTGCTTGGTGTTAACCTGTCTGTAACTGATATACACTCTAAAGATGTTACTCTTTTTGACATTTGTTTGCAGGGGACTATGATAAACACAGAGGAAGTTGGTAAAACTGCAAAAATAATGCCTACTAGAGGAAAAAATTAGTTGAAAATTTACCACTTGTTCCCTTTTGTATTTCAGGTATTGGTGGTAATCTAGTAGCTATTCAAGCTAGCAGAATTTCTACCTACCTCCATTTGCATAGCATTCCTGGAGAGCTGCCAGAAGAAGCCAAGGGTTGCTATTATCCATGCAGAACCTATTATGGTACAGGTGTGTATTAGTCAGTTAATTGTTAAAACTACTGTCTCATGTCTCCTCTTTTCCCCTCTGTATGCCAGACTGTACCACCAGTGAGAAATGGCAACAAATTGAACTTGTATGCAGTTCAAAGGCAGCAGAGGCTTGGCAGTTTTGTTTGCCTGCAGCTGTTTGCCTGTGAGAATCACAAGCAACTCCCAGCCGGAGGCAATGCATAGAGAGGAACACAGAGAAAGGTGTAACCCTGGCAGAGGTCGAAGATAGGGACTGATGAGGCAGGACACTGTGATACCCACTCAGAAGGATTTCAACCTTCATCTTGCCTTAGCTTGTTTTCCTGCTCCTAACCTTTGTCATTTAACTCCAGAAGTTCAAACCTGTCTCCTGTTAGGACCAAACTTTATATCTGGCATTATTACTAAGCCAAGTCTCTGCTTTCCATTTCCCATTTGCCATTTTATTTCTAAATTCTTGCTTCATATCTTATTCCTTACCTGTATCACCCACTTTCCTAATAATGTAGTAACTGTAGTGAAATGTGATGTGTCAACAGCATGTGTTTCACTTTCATATTTACAAAATTAATTGGAACAGATGAGAAAATGGTAAATGTGGGATTACTTTTTAGAAATATAAGGTACTTTTGAGGATGTCTTGAATATGGTGTCCAAAACATCCTTTCCTAGGAAGACTTCAGGAGGTCACTGCAGCTCCAAAAAAGTAGATGGTACTACATGAGTACAGAATGAAAGCAGACAGTTTACACCCTCTTCTCAAAAGGGCCTGCTTACACTTTTCTGGCAGATGCTAGGGGTGGTTGTTTTCCCCCTGTGAAAATTCTTAAGGAGTCTTTTAGCAAAAAATAATGTTCCACAATAGTCAGTGCTGTGGAATTCCAGAACTACTATTTATATTAAAATTAATAAAAATCCGCTATAATAATTGAAGAGCTTAACTGAATTTTGGATTTTTTTATCGTAGGAGTAAATAACAAATCAGCCCAAGTTCTGCTTCTTTTGGTGATTCCTGGACACCTGATTTTCTTGTACACTATCCACTTAATGAAAAGCGGCCACACTTCCTTAACTCCAATCTTTATAGCAGTATATTTGTTTGCGGCTCTGCTACAGGTAAGAACACATACAACTTGAAAATGCTTGTATAAAATCAAGTTCTTGAAGGAAATCGTGTTTTATCAGATTTCTGAAATCTCATGAATAGTACAAGAAGGTATGGGTAAATACAGGCTTCCAGCACAGTTTTAAAGTAACTAATTATCTCCACAAGTATAGAGCTTACACAGGTGTATCTGTATTGCAAGTGCTTTTCAGAAGACACTTGACTGCGTTATTTCCCAGTCATGCATCGTGCACTTTTTCTTTCACGTGCTTCTCGGAACCATTGCATCTAAAACCTCCATCATTTTAATCAACTAGAGGGAAGATGGAGAGAAGGAAAAGTAGCATTTATGAATAATGGATACATCAAGGAAAACTCTCAAAGAAATCTCCTAAAGTGGTTCACATTACTGTTTTAGTTAACATAGTAAAAAATGCAGTAGATGAGAATGTTATGGCTTGCTCGGTCAAACATTTTGTACATTATTTTGGCTGATCTTACCCAGTGGCCTGTTCACACCCAGCAAGGGCAGTTCTTGAAAGATGCCTTTTGAAATAGCAATGTCTTAAGGTGAAATAATTTCACTCACAGAAATCAGTAATATAAAAGGAAATGTTTTTATTAAATCCGCAGCCAATTTTTAGCTAAAACTTGGCTGAATTAACTATAATGTTTCATTGTGCCTTAAAACCAAAAATTGACCATTCATGTTACACAATAAAAAAACAGTTGAAATATCCGTAAGTTAAAAATACATATTGCTTCTAAACACGTGACCAATTTAGTTCTAAAATACAAACAACATTATCATCAGTCAATCCTTAATAAAAATTATAATTTTTAATTTTCCAAATTGTCTTCCTGTGTTTATCGCACTGCTGATTCAATAAAGGTAGGTTTTGAAAACTGTTACTATTTTAATTTTGTATGAGAATTCTATACTTTTTTGGTAGAATATAACTCATAGTGTTCCAACCTTCGCAAGTGAGAATGTCGTACTAAAAGTTATAAATTACTTTTAATTTTCCTGTTACATAATATTCCTGGTTTCCAGCCTTATCACTTGTTTTATAATGTGTTTTCCTGAGGAAATGATGCTATTCCTTTACTCTGTGCTGGCTGGCTGGCTGTCCTTCTAATAACTTTTGAATCCTTTGGCCCATTTCAGTCAAGTTTTTCAAGTCTCAGCTCTCTCAGTGATACTAAGTTCCTGTAAGCTTAACAAAAACAGGTTGAGGAAAGAGTCACTGTTAATGCCTCTGCTGAACGTAAGACTGCAGTGTGATTTCAGCCATTATTAGACTTCAGAGATTTCACGTGGGAATCAACCTGAATTCATAAATCCATATGAAATACATATGGTCCTCCTGCTCACAGAGCTGCAGTCATAATATGTTTAGTGATACAAACCATTTCTTCAGCAGCAAAGGGTAGGGTAAGACGTGAGAAATGCAGAATTTCAGCTGAAAACCGAGTTAAGGCATTAGGACAGGACTTTCAGATCACACAGTAATTCAGACCCAGCATCGGCACATGTATGCATGTAAAGTTGATTTTCATAAATTCAGGGTCTGATTAGGGTGTTCAGTTTTGCACTCCTGCATCTCCATTGCAGTCAATAAGGCTACACCTGATTTTCTTGATTTTTCACCTATAAAGCAGACATATAGCTGTTTTTTTTATTTTTCACCCTTCCCTTTTATAGATTATTTTTTCCTCTTTACCTTTTGTCTTTAGCCATAACAGGCAGTTTGAGATGTATTTACTCTGAAACTGAGTAACAGTATTGCACACTGTAACTTCTGATGGGTCTTGACAGATTTACAGTTTAGAACCCCATGCTTTTTAACACCTTCTGAAAATCTTTAATAGATTCTTTTCCCAATTTTAATCAGGCATTTTTCTAGTAGTGATTAATGTCGATTTGCGTACCTCAAATTACAGCAGACTTAAAATTTTCAGAGACGATTCTTGCTTTAACCCTTAAATCTTGAACGTATGTTATTTACCTGTCTTTCTGAAGCACTTCCCCACTGCAGTTGTGTGCTTTTAAGTTTCTCCTTTCTCAAGGAAAACACTTAAATATTTATATTCATTCCTCTTCGCTTTTTACAGTGGCATCGTCTGTGCATCTTGATATGGTAAAGAACAGTTTTCAAGCTGCCATTTCTTTTGGCATAAGACAACATTTACTGATCTTATTTTTCCAGAATTGTTTTATATTTTTGTCGTCCCAGTGAGAGGAAAAAAAACTTCACAGCTAATTTTTGTCATTTCAATTATCAACAAAAGAAATCCATTGACAGTCTTTTGAGCAGTGAGAGATCTGCATTCTAGGTCTTTTTTATAACATATTGCACCTCACATTTATTTTCACTTTGCATGGAAGGCATATGAAAATGGATGTCAAAAATTACAAGCCTGTTTGCAAGCTCTATCTTTTATGTTTGAGGTGGTAGGTGATAACTTAATAGAACATCTATTAATGCCCAAAGGTAAGAGTTAATTATGGTCAGTCCTGTGTTTGAGGAGGTTTGATATCACTACTTTGTGCTTTCCAGTTCCTTACTTACACTGAGCTGGGGGCTGGAAAGTGTAGCTGAATAACAGCTATGGCAATACACCACCTATTTACATTTTTTCCACCATGTTAAGAAATTAATGCTAAATTAAAAAACAACAACAGCAACAAAGTGGATTTCCTATCTTTAAAACTCAAGTGACTATTGCAAGATATTAAATTATTTAATGACATATTTTACAGTGGACTGAAATTGATTTTTAGTTAACGTCAAGATCTGTTTATTATCTCTGATTGTCCACCTCTGTGTTTGTTTAAAACAGAGAGGAAGGGTTAGGGAAACCACCAAAGTAGAACTGGAATGTTATAATCAGGTGAAAAAAATCAAGGAAATGTTAACACAAAACTTTAATTATTACTTTTGTAGTTCTCTCTTCGTCTGTCGGTTTATGCTATTCCACATTATCTCTACAGTAAATTTGTAACATATATATGAATTCTATTTGGCATTTTAACAAGACTTTTTCAGATTGCCTGTAAACTTCAATATCCCTTTTCCCAAAGTGATAAAACGGAATTTATTTGCATTGCAAGCTCTATACAGTATTACTGAAGTTACAACCAAGTACTTAATTTCATTTTCATCCAGTTCTGATCCTTTAATTGTTTGATTTTTGGTTTTTCACCACTCATGCCTACCAGCTTCTTTCCTCTCTTCTCCCTACCTTTTCTTAGATATTCTCTCCCCAACATGTAATTTAATTGAAATATTTATGGGAAATAAGTAATTAATATGATATGATGTACATTAGCAATAGTATGATTTAGTTATTATAGACCAAAAATACACTATGTAGTAAACCAAAGTACAGTTTCACTAAATATGTAGGTTTTTCTAGAAATCGTTAAATTAAGATATTTTATATAATATGAGTAGCCAGTATTATGATCTGCATTCTCTGTGATTCTCTATGAACAAAACAGTTCTGGGTTTCTAGACTTAAGAAAACACAGGAAGTGTTGTATTTTATTTTATTTTAATTTCCCTACCTTTAATAGTACAGTTGTTTCTGTTCTTTAAATGAATACATATTTTTGAAATGTTCTTCAATTAAATTTGTGAATTGGTTCTATTGAAATCCAAGGCAATACTCCCTTTAACTTTAGGGGGATTTCACAATTATATTTTCGTAAAGGTGGGGAAACTGCACAAATATTTATATTAATCTGCATTCAAATAGAACTTTTAGGCTTGAGTTCAAAAGGCCTGAATTAGCTCTGTAGTGAAGAGTCTGTTCTGTGTTTATGAATGGCAGCATCAGAGGAAAATACCAAAAAAATATTATATCCTCTAAGTGTATAGGTACTTCTCATAATGCACTGTACAGTATCTAGGCAAGCCAAAGTGCGCTAATGAAAACCAATACATTGATTTTAAATGTGTTTTGGATTTGGTCAGTGGCCTTTATTTAAGGGAAATACTCTTTTCTTGAAAATTTTACAAACTCAAGTCGCACAGGAGCACATACCAGTATGCTACATGCAGTTACAGTCTGGCGTTTGACCAACAATGTATATATTCATTGAAAAACAGTCCTCCTCTTACACCTCACAAAGGCACAGGGCTATGCACCGAGTGAAGTTTCATCCTCTGTCTTGTCAACCTGCAGTAAAATGAGAGCAGTGCTGAAATTGCCAAGCCATCAGTCCTGGCACAGGGCTCTGAGCGTTCAAAGGCAGCCCCTGTTCTTCATGATCTCACTGAGCCAGTAAAATGCCCTCTAAGGAATTTTCACACGTCCTAACCAAATCTGAGCACATAGTTAGATTAAAGACTCGAGGAATAAACGAACAATAGGAGATTCTCAGACCTATTACCAAGCAAATAAGTAATTCCAAAATGCAGTCCTTCTTACCCAATGAAGGTCAGATGCCTAATGCTGCAAAGTAACTTTTGCAGTGCTTCAGGGCTCTTTGGGGCAATAGAAAATTAAGAATTCAGTAGTGCTCATAATGACTTCCTGCTCGCATCAAATGGCTTAAGATTTCTCACTAGTGTGAGGATTCTAATGATGGCGTGGGCCTCTTCAATATGGAACAATAACTCATGAGGTATACTGTACATTGTCGAGAAATAAGGTTGTGTTTATATGTTATTGATGCATTGTAAGTACTATTTCTAAAAGGAAAGGTTACTTCCAAAATCTAGAACACGTAACTGCTAAAAAGACTACGTGATTCAAGGAAATATGGAAACTAAGGTCGAAACCTGGGCAATTCTGCATGTTCAGTGCTTTTTCATTGCAGCCTGAGAAGCAGACTTGCTAGATTCATTGGGATCTGAATGTGGATATCACCCACTCTTTCACTTCCAGGCGTGTTGCTGCCTGTGGTAGAAGCCTGGCTCCTACCAAGTCATTAGCAGGGATATAACATTTTTGCCTCCAGAAGGCTGAGCTCAAAGTTCTAGTGAATGTGGCATGACACACTGAGCTGTGCTACAGCTAGTGCAGGTTGAGTGTGCCTAAACAATTAATGGTCTGGGTTGCACTCCTCACACAGACAGCTGACAAACAGCCTGGACTTCAGGCTGACTAGGTCAAACCAGGGTAAAGCTGGTAAAGCTACGAAGAAATCAAGAAGACAGTCTGAGGAATTTGGATTTAAACTGTGGAATAAAAATAAGTTCCTTCCCACAAAATTACATCAATATAATCAAATTGATTTAGAAACGACTTCAGTTAAAATGGTGTCCTCTTTTTCACTTAGATGAGATTTTAGTCTTACATAAATTTATGTTTTGCTGTCTGGGTACTTGGATGCTGTGGTGTAGCTAATACCACTTAGCTACAACACGAACAGCAACAGCAAGAAAGAACTTGCTGTTAAGTGATTTCTTTGCAGCCAGACATTGAAGGAAATCTCTGTATGTTTGGAGGAAATAGTGACTTGTTTCCCCTGGACATTATACACACCAGATAGGCTACCTGAGAAGACAGTGGAGAAAAATTTCTTTTGAAAAATGTATGCAGACCCTACTCTGAGAGTTCACCAACTACAAAATTCTGGCTGTAGACAAACAATGAAAATTCAGCAAGTAAGTTCAGTGTAGATCTGAGTGCTATACAGTTACTACTTAGTTTCACACGAAGACATCAAAAGTCATTTAAAATCTGAGACATGCAGTATATAATTTAAAAATTAACTTAATGAGGGATCAAAACCACTAGAAGACCTAAACCATGAATCCGTTGAGGATGATGTCAGAGTCAGGACATAGTAGTTTTTAGAAATCCTTAATTGGATTTTTTCACTCCTAATTAAAAAAAATAAACTTACCTTGGAATTTCATGGATTTATGCATGTTGTCATGCAGTAATTACCAGATCTTGTCATGGTTACGTTATAGGTGAATTCTGAGTCAGTATAAGTTTGAGAGTAAAGCGGATTTAAAATACATTTGCAAAGAGTATACGACAGTTTATTTGCATCTGTCTCCTCTCTAAAGTAAAAGAATGAAACTCTTGTAATGCACCTTCACAGAGAAATGATTTAAGATGAATCAGCAGTACTATTAACATGCAGGATATCCTGTCAATCTAAAGCATGATAAATAAACTGCTAAAAGGCCTTGGTTTTGCATACCAAACTTATAGTAGAATTCTGATAACGCCGGTGTGAAAGAACATATACAAATATATAACCTAAATGTTCTCTTTCCAGTTTGGTGTTGGGATTCACTAATCACGGCAACTAATATACAAACTAATATAAACAAGAAAGATTCAAATCCGCTTTGCAAATATTATGCATTTGAATGTTGCACTTTTTATCACTGTGAATTTGATGTGCATTCGCTGATGAAATATGGTCATCCAGATGAAAGAAACAATAAAGATATTACAGCATCCTGCAATATACCAATTAGGCTATAGAAAGCTTAGACAGTATTAAGAGTGTTTGGAGGGAGTTACTTATTTTTATTTTAAATAATAGAATGTCATTCTTTTCCCATTTCAGAAGGCATGAGAAATTAATTACATGAAAATGCAGATAGCTTTTAGGGGTCCTTACTACAGGCAAAAGACCAAAAATAACTTTTCTTTAGCTAAATTTATTGTTAGTATCTAAAGACCTGCAAAGAATGAAAGTGATTTTTGTGGACAATAACAAAAGAAAAAACTGCTTTGTAGTGTATAATGTTCCCATTTCTAGTCTTGCTATTGTAAGATTTGAGCTTTAAATAGTGGGGCTCACCCTTATTTAAGCATTCATATTCAATTTCACTTTCAATCTGATCGTTATCATTTGAATCGGAAAGTTCAAAATCAAGAATTAGTCAATTTCTGTCCTTTCTTGTACAAAACGGTATGTGTACATATACTCCTTATTTTCAGATTCTTCATTATTAGGGTTTGATAAAGACTTCAGTCTTGCTCTTTCCCTCCCTTTCTGCCTCCCTCCTTCTCATTCTTATTGCTATATTCTGCTTTTTCTGTCTTCTGAGGACCTCTTTGACAGCATGACTGATAAGTCTTTTTACAAATACGCATTTATAAATAGAAAATATCAATCATTATTGGGATACTTATTTCATATTTAGTTAGTCTAAAACTGATTATGTCTTTAGTTTTGTTTTCCTTAATTTTGATTGTAATTTTTTCCAGAAGAGTAGTAACTTAGCATGATACTCCTTTTAAAATAACAGAAGATCTGGAACGATGCCTGTATTTTTGCAATCCTTGCTCTGGGCTTTTTTTTGTCTTGATCAGTGACTATAGAGTGTCTCCCTTTTCTTAGATAGGTCTTTCTATGTATATAGATATTTAGTTGTCTTTTACATTTCTTAAACCTCAGAGTTATTTAATTCTTCAGTGTGGAAGAATTCCTAGGGCTCTGTTTCATAACTCTACTACTACTCATCTCTTTTTTGCAAAACCCACTTCATTGTTCTTTTCCCCTGTATATTAAAGAATTTCAAAATGCTAGCTCACATCTTGAACAGTTCTGCATATATTTACAAGCTTTTCTTACGGCTTTTCTACAGTGTTTCATGCTAAAGAGGTGATTTTTGTACTATCTTGTTAGGCTTTTCTGTAATGTTGATCTCTTTAATTTTTCCATCAAAACCAGCTGGTTTTCAGGTTGAAGTATGAAGGCTTTTTTCTTCGTAGCATGAGTGCAGAGTAGAAGTACACAGTATTTGTACTGCTGTGCCATCTGCATCGTTTTGCTGAAATAAGTATAGGTCACTGATAAATCCCAGAAAATGTGAAGTGTTGTGCCACGTCAAGTAACAAATCTTGTAATGCCTTTTGTACAATTTTTCTCTTTTTACCTCTGACAGATCTTTGTGAGTGACTTTTCTTATCACTTTATATTCAAATACTGTCTCGCTTTCAGAAGTCAGCAAACTCATAGTACAGCTTATTCTTTTTTATTCGATAATAACTGTTGATTGATGACTTTGATTGCCTTCTTTTAACATCGATAAAAAGTGAATTCTCATTAATGATTTAAGTCACATTGATCTTGCAACACCAACTACTGTGGCCAAATAAGTAACCGTTTCCAAAGACTGTTCTGTATAATTCTCAAATGTTAGTGAGTTTCTAGCCATGCAAATGCATGATGATAGTATTATTCCTTCACCAAAACACAGACTTATGAACTGCAATCTCATGAGGATGTTCACAAAACTTAATTTCCAAACTACCCATTTTTCAGAACAATCTAAGTCAGTTATTTTAGAGTGGAAAATATATAGACAAATTAAAGCTTTTCATGTCATGATTTTCAAAAGCCAAAAGTGCATGCTGTCATTTAAATTGAGCTGTGCATGCTATGTCTAATTGGTTGTGTCATAGAAATGCATTATGAATTATTCTTGGAACAAATGCTCTCATCTTCTAATAGAACCTACATAACCGTTGTTGATGTGGGGCGCTACAGAGTCTTCCATGTACATCCTGTAGGAGATGTTAATGTACAGTGTCTTTTATAAACAGGCCTCTTTTTGTCTCTGTTAGAAGAAGGAGCTGACTCAAAGAATCTGATAGTCTTCCAAAGAAAACATCTGTTTTAAATATATTTGTTTAGATTCCAGTCAGCACACCTAGGACTTGCATAATTAGCTTAGACTACACAGTTCCCTTTTCAGGAGATACGTTTATATAAATAAGCCATGCACTTTTCATTAAGCAAATAGTCCTCTCTTTTTTTTAATTAGAAATTCCAGCTTATATTTTAACATATACTTTTGCAAAGCAAAGATTAATTGAGACACTTCTTCAACACAATTTTTTATATGACATACATTTTACTGTATTTTGTATTGTGGAGAAGATTCTTGCAACCATCTTATCAGTATTTCAGTAAATGAGCTCATACATTCATAAAGGCGCTTGATCATATACTAAATAAAATGTCAATTTTATACCTTTTACTACTTTTGATACTGCATTTTCCTTTAAATGTACATAGTAGAGTTTTTAAAAATTAATTATGGTAGTAACTGCTTAAGTTAAGTTTACCCTTTCTAAAGATCTGATTAACTAAAAATACATAAAATACAGTGTTTGTTTCATGTTAAGTAGCTCCTTAGAAGAGAAAAGAAGAAATGGAAGCTCAGTTAGTGGTCCTTTCTCCATTTATCTCGTGCCATGCCACACCACATGAACCAGAATCTCTCATCATACAGCTGTGCAACATTAAAAAAATTCTTTTCTAAAACTGGATTAATGATTATGCATACCTTTGGTATTAAGATCAAACCTCTCGAATGTTCAGACATTCACAGCTGGGAATGAAATCTTTTACTTTTGGACAAATTCAGCCTGGAGTGACAATTTCATAATATATATTGCAGGTGTGCCTTATTACAGAAGGGCTGAAGTTGGTATTTCACGCATAAAAGTAACTTCTAGGCCATTTTTTGCAGTTCATACAACCCAGATGAAACTGTTCTTAATCTGAGTTGGTATTCTTTGTATCATGCCTGATTTCTGCTCAGTTCTTGACTTGTGGAAACAAGAGTCACATTTGTGTTGAGTGTTTGCATCTGGGGCACCAGCAGTCGGTTCTGAATGATCTCGAAGCCCCGCTTAAGCTCTCACTGTACAGAATGGTATCTTGTGTGAGAAATGCAGTCACACGTTTGGTTGGAGTTTTTGCTTTTTCTTGTCACTTTCAGAAGTCCTCAAGCATAGACTGGATAAAGAATGGTATTGATGATTCAATGCGTTCCTTCTGTCTGTGCATGTGATGATTGACTGAGTGAAGCTGGCTAAGTGTCCCTGACTCTAGTTGTGGGGAGTTTTATTCTGAAGTTAATTCATTTTAATTATTTGTATTTTTCAAAATCAGTCGTATACACTATTGCAAAGTACTAAGGAGACAATAATGTTGACTGTTGACTTCCTTTCACTATAACTTAAGTGATAGTAATACAGATTTTGGTTGTTTGATGTTTCGTAGGTGTTTACTCTGTTATGGATTGCTGACTGGATGGTACACCACTTCTGGAAAAAAGGAAAAGATCCTGACAGTTTTTCTATCCCTTACCTTACTGCACTGGGAGATCTGCTTGGAACTGCCTTATTAGCTATAGGTTTTCACTTTCTATGGCTCATAGGTGACAGAGATGGCGATGTTGGAGACTAATTATTCCAATGGAGGCAATCACTTTTCGTGGAATATTGACAAGACTGATCGTTCCACTTGAAGGTCCTCAAAGTGATTGTTCCATTTGGTACAAGTAAATCAAGTTGACACAGATATAAAACAGCCTTAAATTGGTTTGGTTTGGTTTTTAAAAAATAGGATGGAACTAGGAGGATACTTGAGACCTTTACTCTGAAAAGAGGTGGATTGCTGCTAGCTGAAAAAATCCTAGTAGATACAACGAAGGGCAGATCAATCCTTTATCAAGTTTTAAAAGATCTAGTGTTTTAAAAGAACAGTTCCTTACCTGTTTTGCGAACCAGAACAATCTCTAATTGCTCATTCAGTGGTGATGAAGAAGAGGGTAAGTCCCAATCAGTGGCTTGCCTTGTCTTTCCCTCCCAGGATCAAACTGGGTATATATTTTTACCTTTACCACAGAAGTGGTTAGTAGACCTCAGATGAATTAAGTTTCATAGATGTTACCTAATTAGTTGATGATACGTTCTTATCTTTCAATTTCAGTGCTGTAGCTCTCTGACCATTGCAGACTTGGTATCTATAATTACTGTTATGGTGATTTGAACCCTCATTGTCTGAACGTTTTGTCACAAGTTTTATTTTATGTATACTAATATGACCATCAGCATTTATAAGATTAGACACCTATCAAGTGTCTGCAGGACTGAGCCCTTTTTCTTTGTGCTAAAAAGAGCAACCTAATTATTTTGCTGTTCTAATTTATTAGAACGAGAGCATAGTAAAGACAAATAATGTGACATTGACCTGATCAATAATAATGGATGAATGATTAGAACTCCTTGTGTTGGAAAGTGTGTTTTCATTTAGCAAGTAAAAGGATGTTTAACTAACTGGTATTAATGGTGTTGTGATGGCCAGTATCCTGATTTTAATGAAGTATTTAGAGGCATTGATTCAAATGTAAATACTGAGCCCTGATTAAAACTTGGAATATAAAAGATTATGTTTCCTTTTAGGCACTTAGGAAGTTACATAAAGTGCTAACATTTCAGAGCCATCTATGTCATCCATTTCTAAGCAGAAATCTCTATTAATAGGATTTCTGCATTCAAACTGTGGAAGTAATATGTTCAATAAGGAAAATGACTGTTTCCGAATGATTTCTCTTCTTTGTATACCTCAATATTTCAAGTAATACATTAATCATGAGGACTCTGATTACCACTTTGAAAACATGTACTAATTGCTCTGTTTTAAAATCTAGTGGGAGTTCCTCACAGCATATGTTTTTAAAGAATATAGCATATATCCTAGATACATAATTAAATAAACAACTCATATTTTAAATGTTGTGATTGAAAGTTTTAAATTTTGAGACTTAAATTAGACAACTAAATCCATACATCAGCATATGTTGTAATCCTGTAAACATTAGTCATGTGATTTCTGCATATAAATCCTCCCTTTCAATTTGATGGACCTACTCAGATGAATTAAATTGATTATGTGCATTAGTGTTAATGGGAATTCTGTAGGTGTCGGTCACCTTAAACTCTGTGGAATTTGAAAGTGTTTGCAATTCTGAAAATTAAACCAGCTATTCAGTGCCTACACATGGATTTAGATGCCTGACTTTTAGCTCCCTCATTTAAATACTTTTATTTAAGCTTTTTCTTACAGTTACGATAATCTTGTTGTTTGAATGAATCATATGTATTATGTCTTTTATTATGTAAGAGAAAGATGAAATCTTTCTAACTTCAGGTTCTCTGACTTTTCTTAGTTTGTATTAATGTTATTTAAAATAGTTTCGTGTATGTAGCACTGCAGGAAATACTCCTATTAAATTGTTTAAAATGGACTAGATGTGCTCTTTTTTTTCAGTAATGATTATTTTTTTTTGGTACAGTTGTAGATACAACTTTTTTTATTCTGATAGAACTGTCATCTGAATCAACTTACCTGCCGTTTCAAGCACTTCTCTTATTAGAGTTACTGGATGTTAAGGTTGCTTTTAAATGGATTGCAAGATTCTTAAAAATTAAAGTTTCTTCAGATACTTGTCATCTCTGCTTGTCTGATGCGTGAGGGCATTGTAGTGTTTAGCTATGGCAGTATACTTAGTGTGTTAACTATTTTCCCAGTAATTAAGCACCAGCTGTTGGTACTCTGCTGACAAATGAGTGAGTGTTTAGATTGTGAAATTGGGAAGAAATGTTAAATGGGACAAATTCAGTGAAATTGGAAAGGAGGTAATACGTCGATAGACTGGAATAATCTGGGCATGGAAACGATAAGCGATGGAAAAGTGTAATGGGAAAATTTGGTACTTCAAGAGGAGGAAAGTTCATTGCATGGTTGAGAAAGCAAAATCCATATTGTGGGAAATAAAGAGGTGCAGACTTTCACACAGCATTCATTATGAGAGACAGGAGCAAACAGAAGGCAGTCATTTGGAGAAAAGAATAAAAAGGCACAGCCAAACTTGTTTTTCAGAAAGGGAAAAAAAATGTAACTCGTGTTGAAAGGAGCTGGGAAAAGAGATACTATGGGGAATGGCGGAAGTGACGAAAAAAAAGAATACTCTCAATAAGATATGGTTAAAGAGGAGTTTGAGTGGGAAAGAAGTATGACATTGATAAAGCAGAGAAAACTTTGACATCTAGAAGAGCAAGAGAGGGGTTTGATTCCTATGTGGAAGGGCATTTAAAAAACTTACAGTTTGCCAGCTCAGCTACCAATTGTTAATAGAGGTAAAAAGCTCTTACCACCAAGTTTCAGGGGGTATATTATTCCAGCTATGAGGATAATATGGGAGAAGACACAAAAGAGTACTTGGGTACCAGAGAATCAATCATTTACTCAAAAGCTGTACTCTCTGAACCAATTTTAACCCTAGTCAAGTCAACCTCTCCACAGTATTCCACCAACTTGACTTTTTAAATGCATCCCAGTAATAGTCAATTAATTCACTGTATGTATGAGTAAGAAACATTAGGAAAAATTCTAATACAGAGAAATTGTGTGCTCAAATACTGCTCAAAGCATACAATTGAAAGGGACATCTTGAGATGTTATTCTCTCTCTTGTTATCAAAGCAGCCATATTTCATAATCTTGCAGATAAAATGATCATTCTTTGTACTGAAATTCATTGTTTTTCTCCCCTCCACCTGCTAGAAGATTCTTTCATGCTTTCCTTTATAATTTCTAGCCTAATTAGGGCTATGGCTGATTCACATCTATTTGCTTTTGTGTCAGCATGTGGCATTTTCTTTATTTGACTCTTGCTCATATCGTCTCGTTCACCTCGTTTCAGCTGCAGGTCATCTTAAAGCTCCTCTTGCAACTTCTTGTACCACTTTCATTCTGCTGTTGAGCTAGACCAGCCAGAAGCTCCAGTTGCTTTGCCTTTATGAGTTACTGTCTGTAACCTGATGTTGAGTAAGTGTTGGAGTGCTTTTGTTTGGTGATACTTACTGCCTACTCTTTATTTCTCTACTTCAGAAATATCTCTAGAGTAAGCAGAAGTAGAGGCAGGTTATTTGAAATGTGTATCATTTGCTATTCTGAAGGATTTTCTGACCATTTCAGTTGTTCTATGAACATGCATGAAAGGGCATAATTTCATTAGTTAAACTACAACTAAATGCAGCTTTAAAATTTGGAGACAGAAGCATTTCATACCGTAGGTGTTTTATTTTCTTTTTCAGTGTAATACTTCGAAGTGGTCTTTGCATTCTAGTGAGCTACAGAATGACTCCAGCTTATTTTTAGAGTGATTATATAGCCAGAATAGTTCTAAAGCTTTATTATGCTGTTTGATATAGGCAAGGATTCTTTTTTTAACATCTTTAGATCAGTATTTTGAGTTTATAGCATTGCTGTACATCTTGTCCCTCAGGGGTCTGTGTTGGGACCAGTAGTGTTTAATATGTTCATCAATGACATAGACAGTGGGATCGAGTGCACCTTCAGCAAGTTTGCAGATGACACAAAGCTGAGTGGTGCAGGTGACATGCCTGAGGGATGGGGTGCCATCCAGAGGGACCTGGACAAGCTTGAGAAGTGGGCCTGCGTGAACCTCATAAGCTTCTACAAGGCCAAGTGCAAGGTCCCGCACCTGGGTCAGTGTAATCCCTGGTATCAGTACAGGCTGGGGATGATTGGATTGAGAGCAGCCCTGCAGAGAAGAACTTGGGGGTACTGGTGGATGAAAAGCTGGACATGAGCTGGCAATGCGTGCTCACAGCCCAGGCAGCCAACTGTATCTTAACATGCATCAAAAGAAGCATGGCCAGCAGGTTGAGGGAGGTGATTCTCTCCCTCTACTCCACTCTGGTGAGACCCCACCTGGAGTACTGTGTCCGGCTCTGGGGCCTCCAACGTAAGAAGGACATGGACCTGCTGGAGTGGGTCCAGAGGAGGGTCACGAAGATGATCAGGGGGCTGGAGCATCTTTCCTATGAAGGCAGGCTGAGAGAGTTGGGGTTGTTCAGCCTGGGGAAGAAAAGACTCCAGGGAGACCTTATTGCAGCATTTCAGTACTTAAAGGGGGCTTATAAGAAAGATGGGGACAAACTTCTGGGCTTGTTGTGGTAGGACAAGGGGTGATGGTTTTAAACTAAAAGAGGGAAGATTCAGACTAGATACAAGGAAGAAATTTTTTACAGTGAAGGTGGTGAGACACTGGAACAGGTTGCCCATAGATGTGGTATGTGCCCCATCCATGAAAATATTCAAGGTCAGGTCGGGCGGGGCTCTGAGCAACCTGATCTACCTGAAGATGTCCCCGCTCACTGCAGGGGGTCTGGACTAGATGGCCTTTAAAGGTCCCTTCCAACCCAAAGTATTCTATGATTCTATGATCTTGCCTTAATCTGTGACGTTTAAATTTGCAGCATCCTCTTCCACTACCATGTTTAGTATATTAATTTCATTGGGGCTTCTAGAATACTGATGAGAAACTGGCAAGTAGCATATTAATTTCACTTCTTTTTACAATTTGCCAACTCAATTAGACTGTTCTTATATAAAGATTAAAACAGCATGAAGATTAAGGCTTTATAAATGCAGAATAGTTTGCAGAATCAGAACTCAAAATAAGACCTATCATCTTTTTAATGGTTTTGCCATTTCACTTCAGTGCTGAGCATCATGAAAAGCTCTCTTAAGTCCAAGAATAACCCAGAATACACACATCAGGAAACAGTATTATAAGCACTCTGTGAAATGAAGTGTTTCAAATTCCTTATTATTATTATAATGGTAAAATTGCTATTGCAAAGGAGATGATAGTCTCTTTAGAGGTGCAGAAAATGGCAGTAGAATATGGTAATTGAATTATAACCTGCTTTAAAAAGAGTAAGACAATGTTAAAAACAGTACCAAAGGTGCTGGAAGCAATGTGAATTCTATTAGTAGAATTTTTATTTTATTTTTGGCCAGGTTTTCTGTGATACAATACTTTGTTTTAATTGTGTTCTCTAATCCATTCCTAATCAAGTCAGTCTGTTGTTCAAGTATCTTTTTGATTATCGTTTTCCCATACATACTCAAACTTCAAAAATCAGCTTTCTGTATATAAAGGTGGGGAGAAAGAACTAGCGAAGAGGCGTGTTTTGTCATTAAAGCCTCATTCTGATACTCATAAAGCAAAGTCTTTCTGTTAAATTCAAAGAAAATTTGATCATTGTGCATACTGTGCATGGATACTCTAGGGAATCTAGTATTAACAAAACATGAATAATTAGCGATTAAAGCTAAGAACCAGCACGTTTAGTAAATAGACAAGACTGCCGTATTCTGGGTGGGTACCTAAAGCAGCAGTGTACCCCTTAGTCATTCAGCATTGGCAGGGCTGGATGGGCTTTACTTTCTCCACAGCTAAAAATTTCATTTGATTTCAAGTCCTGCTAGTTGTTTATTTAATATGCAGGTTAATTCACCATATGGTCTATTTATGCTTTGATTTCTCAGTTCAAACTATACTTGAAACTTACTTCTTCCTTTACTTAGCATTTTTCAACTTGTTCTTTTGGGACACTGTTTCCTCTTCAAGAGTTGCTAAAAGTCTTGAGGGGTCAAGGAAGTGCTTTCTTTGAATAATTTAAAATGTGCTTTTTGCAAGTGAAATAGGGTCTTGAATTAATTATATGGTAGACATCTTTGGGAATAATTGACTTCTGAATAGTTCCTCGAGATTAAATATCTCTAAGTTCTTGCATTTACATTCTAAGTTTTACTATGAACAGGGTCTGAAAAGGATTTTGTCTGTTTGCTAATTTTTTCTGTCACCTCCTGCTTTTGATTAATGAAGTTGTTGCCATGGCCTGTCTACAGTAGAACAGCATTTTAATAAAATTGACATTCTAAATGGTTTTCCAAAGATTACGAGCAATAATACTTGTTTTATATTTGGGAAGCAGCCATCCATTAGACTACTTTCCTATGAATCCTCATACTGTGCTTAGCTTTAGATCATGCAAAGCCCCTTTTTGGCTGCTTGGTTTTGAAGCAGGTGTTTTTCCCTGTGCTGACACAACCAATTATTTTATTCCCTTATAGTATCCAAGATTCTGTAGTAACATTAGAACATGTTTCATCTCAATTGTTTTGAAGACTGAACCAATTTTTATGCACTATGCAGGAAAATTTAGACGTGTCTGATTAATTCTAGTTCTAGGGAGATGAATGGTAGCTTTCACCTAAAATAGACGAGTATCTATCTCTGGAGTTGGGAGGATTTCCGAAATAAAAGTTACCTCATTAAGCTTGACCACATGAAGTAACGGAGATCAGCTCAGGTACCAAGATCATTTGAATTTGTGGACAAAAGCATAGATGATTTGGAGTTGTAACTGAGTTCTGTATTTATCTCATGTACGAAGATTGGCTGATCACTCCTCTCTGTTTCATTCGTTTCGTCTTGATGCTTTGAGATTGCCCATGCTGTTTCGTTAGAGCCAATTCATTAAGGCCACTAAGTACTATGGTAGTGTAAGCCTGTCACATACGTATGGAAACTGTGGTCCCCCTCTGTAACAGAAGACGTTAAGGCCTTTGAAAAAAACCCTTGCAAAACCTGTATGTCGTTTGAGCAAAATTAAAGATCTAAACTGCTGCAAATTCACCAACAAAAAGACACTCTCATTCCTAGGTTTCGTTTCCAGCTGGCCTTTGCTGTATTCCCACATTAGAAAGCTGATTCATATTTTAAAAGACTTTTTTAAAGCACGGTAAGGTTACCGTGCCAAAGAGCATGAAACCCGTCTCTGTTAGGTACCATGTCTGGTTATGCGCCCTGTGCATGAGACTGACATGAGCTATGACTATGCTCGCCCTTTAGAGAGAACTAAATCCCTTCCTTTGAGCAAAACCTGACCATATAGTCTCGGCCTTAAACACAATATGGCACTATATAGAATTGGCACTGTACTGAACATGCAGTACTGGCTGTGCAGGGCTCCTCACCTCAGGCGGCTCTATAGCTTGAAGAGCTGGCACCGAGACACTCACTGTGTTGCTCGTACATGGTAAAAGTTGGCTGAAAATTGGGAAAGAAAAGCTGTCCGTGCAACAGTTCCTCTAACTCATCCAAAGGTATTTACTGAGCTACTCCCTCTCTGCTCCATGGGCGTTCGCTCTGCCCTGTGCAAGGTGTTTCAACCATCTGCTTAGGTTCTTCTCTTTTACCTTGTTGACTTCATATGGGATGGCAACTTGCAGGTACCTCTGCAATCCATGTTCTCTGTATTGTCATGTCTTACCAGAGACACAGAAAGATGCAGAAATGTCCATTCAAAGGAAGTACAATTCTGCTGCTTGCTACAAAAATTACATTTTAAACATTTATTAAGATCTGTAAATATTTTAAAGTCCTTCTGACTTGAAATTGTTGCATTGCATATATGTTTAATAGATACAGAAGCTGCACTTAAAGCACTGATTAATGCATACACACCTCTGGAATATGTATAGCTTTCAGGCTGGAACTGAGAGATACAAACCTGAGCATTGTTAGCACTCTTTACAAGAAGCAGAAAAATGTCCTAATACCATAGGAAGCCTCTCACAACATGTATTCATGAGACAAACTAATAACTGTTCACTTTTCTGATTGTTGATTCTCATTCAACTCTAACAACAACATTGCCAGTTTTCTGGCATATTGTGGAACTGAGGTGTTCAGTGTAAGCTCATTTTTAGTCACCTGATTTTTTTTCAGAGCCACAGCATACTTGCAGATACCCTGCTACCTCAACATGTCATGGTTGTTTGTATCGCTCACATATGTCCATGGTCAAGTCACCTGCTAGATAACGACCAAGTCTTGTAATTCATTTAGTCCTGTTCATACCTATACAGAAATCTACCGCACATAAGGAGATTTTTTTCCCATTTCTGTTTTTAGGAGGATATGGCTTACAGCCCTGTGGACTAGGTGAGATCCATGCATCCTCTGTATACTCTGAGGGCAGCTGTCTCCTGTTCACAGGCAGTCTCTGAAAGCCCCTAGATAAATCTGGAGTCCCTTTTCCAACAGGAGCCCTCAGGATCAGGAGCAGGGGGGCTGTGGGGTCAAGTGCAGCTGTGCGAGCTCAGTAACCAGCCCTATTTGCCCATGGAGTTAGGAGGGGGTCTCTGTGCTTCCTCTCAGGGCTACGAGGGGTTACTGATGGCTGTAGAGAAGAGCCAGCTTTTTTACAGCCCTGACACCAATTTAGTTCCTCTCATGAAGTGGGAGATGTGGCCTGGGATCCTTAGTTAACAACCCACAACAAATTTAATTGTCTTCATATAAAATTTTCAGGTTCAGGCCAAAAAATACAGGGAGTCACAATTGCTCTTCATGGCATACTAATGGTCACTTGATAGAAATTAAACACTATGGGTGATGGTGGGGATAGGATGCCCAGGTTTAGGATGTTTCTCCGCTGTCTGACAGCCGCCGAAGACTGGGGGAAGCATCTGGCAACGCAGCATGCAGCAGCATTCAGTTCATGTCTATCACGACATATATCCAGACCACATCAGCAAAATCTCTGATGCAGAAGGAAACCATTAGCTATCACCATCAACTCTTCAGCTGATTATCCCAAGGCTTTTTATTTGATCAAAGGAAAATGTGAGCATGTTATATTACTTGGAAGCAGGAGCACACCTGGTTGAATACATCCACTGAAATGTCCTGCTGGAGGGAAAGCTAACATCTCTGTCTCCATCTGGAAACCTCTGCACCCCTCAAAACCTCACTTTCATGATAATTTGATAAAAAAGGAGGTGTTAACAGTAACACCCATCACAGGGGCTATGACAGCATCCTCGAGCAAAAGGCTGATGGCAGTCTTATCCTGGTTTAAGGTAGGGAGGGCACACCGTTCCTGAGGGCTTCAGATGGAGCCTCTGCCATTCAAAACCAAGCACAAAATGTCTGAAACCTGAAACCAGTTAATTTCTTTAGAAGTGTTGACCCAAATGCTTTTCCATCTAACATCTTTACACTTGCGAAACACACAACTGAAATCCAGACACTGCAAACAAAGTGGGTAGCACCTTGCTTAGGAACTGGGATGGAGCCTGTGGACTCTCCTCTGGCTGCATTTCCCAGCATGGAAATATTCATTAACGTTATATGTGAGTCAGTCCAGCTTCCAGTAGCCGTGGCAAAGATTTGCCAGGTGACCTGAAACACGCCACAATAAGCAAAGCAAGATTACTCACCTCACTGTGTTCTTAAATGCTTTCCTCTAATTTAATTCTCAATATCTTGCACTCAGTGATCTTAAACGTCTTTTCCAACCGAAATGATCCCATGATTCTATAAGGAGACTCCCCAAACTGAGACTTTCCATCTTAAATTTCCTCCCGTCTTGCATTCCTTTTCCGTCGTTATACAGACTTAATTTCTTACCTGAATTGCACTCAGATCTTTCTCCTTCTAATCCTTGCATTTTTGACTTCAAGGGGTTTTTTCATTAAAAAATAATTGTGGGTTTAATTTTTGAAATTTTCCTAAGTGGCAAAGGGAGGCTTAAAAGCATCTGCTGCAGGAATGATACATACTGCAAATAAAATCATATTGCACACGCAGCAGTAACATTTTAATGATAAAATAGCAAAGTACATTGTAAAATTAATACAAAATAGCTGAATTGTTATGTCTTTCCATATAATTGAACACAAATTTCTTAATAAATCACATAGAGCTATAATTCCAGGAAGGAAAATATTTTGCTTTTTCTGAATGGGTGTCTTCTTAGCATTTACTCGACTGCCTCTGCCAACAGCACTTGCTCTCTATCGCAATGCTGCTTGCTCTGATTTGACCTCTTTTCTACATTCATCTCTTTTGAGTTCAAAAAAATGGTAAAAAAACCCGCAGTAATTGGTTGCATTAATAAGCGAACAGTCACTAAAAAACCCCCAAACCCAACGCTTCTACTTTAGACATAAAACTAAATCTGCTTTAGCTAGAATAGTTGTCTGCTAAGATAAGTCCGACTAAATTGAGCCTAAAGAAGGCCTAGGCAATGCCCAAACGCTGTCTCTGCAGGAGCTTTTACAGGAAACAGGAACCTGTGTGGGTTGCAGGTTTTGACTTGATGTAGGGATTCAAATACCTGCTGACAGCATGGAGACCTCTTGATAGCTAAGAAGTCATGAATTGCCACAGTACAATTCTAGTTTTCAGAATAAGCCGAAGCCTAATGGCTTAACTGTTGTTATTCGGCTGTATGTTACCCTGACAGCTTTATGTATTAATAAAAAAATAGAAGTGAGAGCATAAACTTTTGGATCGATTTTTCTCTTACGGAGGAAAACAGCTTTGCTGGTTGTTTTTTAATTAAAAACTCCGACCGAAATGAGATTTTCAAACCCACATAATTTTACTCGAAATGCTATGTCTCATTTTCCAAAATACTCCATACCTTTGTTGCATACTGATAGGACGTATACCACTAAACACCTAAGGAAATGTTACACAGGTCTGCATTTACTCGAAATATTGGGTCAGAGGACTCAATTTCAATGTCAAAGTCAGTAACATTCTTAAAATATTGGCAAAATACATTTTTGACAACTTAGAAATGAATGAGAATATTTTCTATTCTTTTCCTCCGTGGATAACTTGCTATTTTCAGTCCTAAATGCCTCTGACTTAGCCAACAGAAGCCATTTGATGACAATGAGTTGAATCTCACAGTTGGGAGGCTTGAGCACTCCAGTAGACTGACATTTCAAGTAACAGGGGAAAAGGTCTGCTGTTCATCATTTCAATAGGGAAAATAAAGTTTTTTTAAAAACTGATTTGCATGCTATTTGAGGCAGTGGCTTTTTGATATGTTGTCCTTTGGTGCACCACAGAATAAAACCTGACTCTAATTCTTCAAAGTTTTCAGCCTTTGGCAAAGTTGTCAGTGCCACTGGAAAAGTGAGATATTTTTGTGTGGCATCAGGAGTTTTGTGCGTGATGATGTGTAAACTTGCAAGGAAAGCACGGCACTGCTTGTCAGGAAGCATATGCTCTATTTTCCACTGGGTGACATTCATTTAATTTTTTTTTCTCTCTCTTGCTTCCAGTTGCCTAGATTTATTTAGGTTTTTTGGAATTATGGTAGAGTTAAATGAAATGTGGTTTTTGTCCAAACAAAGGTTGGGAAGTGTTGGCAGAGCTCATGCCCACACAGAGAGTGTTACAACTGCAGGGACAGGCTTCCTTCAAACTTCACACCATCTCCACTGGGCTTCTTCGTGCAATCTTGTCACTTGCCTGGGTGAGAGGACACCTCAGCCATGTAGTGTCCTGCCACATCGTTGCATCCCCCAGTGTTCCACACTCATCTCCCCAGCGCCCGGGGTGCCATGGTCCTGCTGCCACCAGCTCTCCTGCTGTACAGCAGCAGCTGGTAGTCTGTACCGGAGAGCGGCTGTGGGGCAGAAGCTGTACCAGTGGGAAGGGTTTTTGTAAAATTTTTAGTTATTTAATGGAAAAAATGAGGCTTGTGAAAAATCCTCATGACTCCTTCCACTAGAGCAAATCCAATGTTGTCAGTCCCTGTGGCAGTATCAGGGACTGGGCTCTTCTCCGCTATCTTACAAGCAACCAAAAAATTCGCCCAAAAACTATGCACCCAGGAGCTGTGCAGAGAGGCTATTTCTTACCCCATTATCCCCAAAATGGAACTCTGTATTTTTGTGCGTGTGTGGTATCAGCTCTCTAAAGCCTCCCCGAGCTCACCCCGTCCACGGCTGAGCTCTGCAGCTGCTGCCCCCCGCTTGCCTGGGCTCTGGCCCCTGGCCCCTGGCGTGCCCTGCCCCACCTGGCCCTGTGCAGCCAAAAGATTTCTCCTGGTCCTCGTTTCTGCATGACACCGCAGTTTATCTTTATGAACACAGATGTTATTGAAGCTGATGGACTCTCTCAGGGCAGGGTAGTGGCTTGCTTACGCCCGTGTGCTGCCAAAACAGGATTGCATTGCTTTGAAGCGGATGTGATCCTTGCCCGGCCAAGATGCCGAGGGAGGCAGAGCAATCATCAGCATGGTGGCTGGAGCCAGGCTAATAGCTCACTTAGATCAAGCCCTTCTCAAGACCTTTTTAATTATCTCCCTCTCTGATTGAGATTATAGAGGAAACAAATCACGGATGTTGTGAAATGTGCAGGTTGTTGTCTTAGTACTGCACAGCCAGGCTGTGATTTCAGGATGCTGTGCTGCCACTCTGCCTCTTAATTAGGGAGCGCAGGGTGGTGGGGCATTTGAGGTGGGAACAGGCTTGGGCTCTAAAGATAGCCAGTGCCCCACCATGTGCAATGACACCTTATCAGCAGATTTCCTATTTTCTGTTTGTCTGTGCTCTCATTCTGAATAAATATGCCTTGTGAGGAGTGCAGCTGGCATATTAAATGGTCTGTTTGCCGCCGGCAGTGCTGCACCCAGAATATGGCATTCAGTTTTGGGGCCTTCCCCAATTCAAGAAGGGTGCTGAGATGCTGGAGAGGATACAGTGACAGGCTACCAAGATATTTACTGACTGAAAGCATATAACCGAAAAGGACACTTTGAGGGATCTGGCCTTATTTAGTCTGGTGACAACAGGGTTAACTGGGAATCTAATAGCAGTCTACAACTACTTGAAGGGGACTTACAAAAAAAGCGAATCCTAACTCTTCCTCCAGCAGTGACAGATGACGGACATACGTTGATGGTCAGGAGTCTCACGGTGGCCACTAGGAAAAACATCTCTGCAGGGGGGGGGTGGTACGGCATTGGAACAGGTCACCCAGAGAGGCTGGGACACCTCCATCCCCAGAGGTATCGAAACCCTGGCTAGTTGAAACCACAGCCAATCTAGTCTTGGTGACCTTCGGGGTCTCTTCCAACGCCACAGTCACAATGGTGAGCAGTTATTTTCTAAATTTATGTTTTTCCTAAGTGTAATTTATGGTGCTGATTTCCTCACCGGAGTTTGTCTTCAAAGTCCAGATTTCTGGCCTCAGAGAAAACCACGGACGCAACAACACAGATTTGAAGACTGCTGGAAATGTTTAACTCAAAGCCGTTGTTAGCGAATTCACATGGAGGTGGGCAAGCACATGGCCTAAAGCTCATCAGACAGCTGCAGTTTACGTCATCTGACTGAATTTAAAACACCCTTGCTTAAGGTAGGACAAAGTTTCTGGGCATGCTACAGGTCTTAAATTGACAGCCCTCATCCTTGCCGGCTGAAAGCTAGGGAAGGAAGGGAACAAGAGGGATGTTGTCAGATTAATTTAGCTTTCCTGCTCCATAGCAGTAGGTAACTTTGAGTCTTCTGCTTGTCCCGCCACAATAACCCTTGTGAGAAAGCAAAGCCATGCAGACAAAAATCCCACCCTCAGCCCTGAAAGCATGAGCCAGAAATAAAGCACACAGAGAGGAACTTTCTTTCTTCAATTTAATTGAATTTACTTAGAAAAATAATCAGGCTTGAATGGCTTTTTCAAGGAAAGATTCATGAGCAGTTCACACTTGTGTTGGCAATGTATCATTTAGCTTTTTCCTTTATTAACAGTATACTTAGGTATGAGGAGATACTTTTCTACAACAAGCCTTCTACTGCATACAAATAGGTTAAAAAAAAAATCCAACCCCACATCGATGTTAAATTATTCGTACACATTGTATTGTGCATGCATGTAAGAAAATAACACTCTCTGTAACAAGAGTAATAGTAAGGACAGTCCCTTTTTGTACCTGAAAAGTGCAGCAGACTACAGTGAAACCCTAACACAACTGGGGTCAACTTACTTCTAAAAGCACTTCTGCTTGTGGATTATTTCACTTGTCTTACGCAGCGCATGGTTCAGGCAGTTTGCACATTTCTGTGATAATGGTTTATGAAGAGGCTGAAGCATAGACCAGGTCAGGTTTGCGGGTCCCTCCCACCGCCCAGGAGTCGCCAGCATATTCAGATGGGCCAAACCCAGCCTGGGCTCCAGATTAAGGTGCTTGGGGCCATCAGGGTTGAATGAACCCACAGCTGTGCATATCACACCGGGAAAGGAGCTGTGGGCGCTGCTGGACTCAGCGCTGGCCTGGCCGAATGACAGGGAGGCACTGGCTGCGCACAAATGGGGTTCACTGCTCCTCGAGCCCAGTGGCTTTGAGGGGGCTGGGGGCAGAGGTGGAGAGTGGGACCTTCCCCGCTGGGTCCTCTGCGCTCACCGCTGCTCACCTAATACACATCCTTCTANTGGCGGAATGACAGGGAGGCACTGGCTGCGCACAAATGGGGTTCACTGCTCCTCGAGCCCAGTGGCTTTGAGGGGGCTGGGGGCAGAGGTGGAGAGTGGGACCTTCCCCGCTGGGTCCTCTGCGCTCACCGCTGCTCACCTAATACACATCCTTCTAAAACAGAAGCTGCCTGGGTGGCCCGCACGGCCCCACATCTGTATTTTGCATTTTGCTGCGGCTGCAGTTTTGCCTGTTCGTTTCCCGGGACGAGCTGCGGCCGCAGCAGAAATGAATCCAGGAGGGAGGCAGGGCTCGGGAGCAGAGCAGCCCCTCCACTCCTCCGGCTGGGAAACCCAGTGAAGACGTGGGGTAAAACCAACTCGGATCCCCAGCTGCCCCTGCACTGCAGGTGCTGGCTGCCAGCTCACTGCGGTGAGGCGGAATGACCCTGAACACCCTTCTGCGTGGGGGCAGTGGAAAGAGGCGTTTTTCGGCTCAGTCAAAACAACACATCCAGTAGAAAAAAAAAATAGAAATAGGCTATTCCTTAACATTTGTGATCCTCCTCCGACCTGGTGAGGGCTTTGTGCTCACCAGGCAGGACGCGATCATGCCCCGCATGTCAGCCGTTCATTTTAAACGCGGTCCTACAGCCCATTCACAGCAACCCGAAATAGATATAACATGCTAAACGGACAGTTTGTAGTAGTTTTGGATCCAGGTTTTTAAAAAGCAAATGACTTTTAAGTACCCACTTAAGACCACATAAAAGCCGTCTCAGTGCTGAGCATCCCGCCGTAGGGCAGCCCTCTGTGGGGAGGCAGAATTTGGGTAATCAAACCCAAAGCTGCTGCTGCTAAAAGTCCTCGCTGGAGCAGCGCTCACCCTTGAGATCTCCTGAACGTGTTTTTCACCTAAAGCTTCTCTGTCATAGCTGTCAAATGGGGTTTTTGCATCTCCAAAGCAGTGAAACTAAAGGCGAGTATTTCAGAACAGATAAAAACATGATGGTGACAGAAAAGCACAAAAAGAAAGGGGGAAGCACATCACATTTTTGAAATACTTACTTTCTGAAGCAACTTTTTTCTTAAATGAAAAAATTCCCGTCACAATCTGGTGGAGGGATTAACAGCTAACTGAAGAGAAAACTGGACCAAAATATGAGCACTGTTGGATACAAGACCAAACAAGCACACAAATAGCTTGCAGGAAATACTAGAGGGAGAGAGGGGAAATCTACCCCCAGACAGATTTTTTTTAACAAACTTATAACCATTGAACTACAAACAAAAGAAAGCTGGGGCACACTGTGACAGGCACTTGCAACAGCTCTGCATACTCTGAATGAGACAAAACTGCTTTCAAGTAAAACACCAGCCAGCGATCAGCAACCGCTCAGGAATCCAGAGCCGCCAGGCGCTGCCAGCCAGCTTGTCACTAGCCACTGGGTCGGCGCTCCAGGTTATAAACAGGACCTGGGTTATGAAAACCGTGGCTGTTCCAGAATGGATGAGAGATTTATTTGTAGGGTATGATAAAAAAAGTAATGACCCGAATCTTGGCTAAGACCAAATCCAGTTTTGAAAGGACTTCAGCTGCTGTTTGTTATGTTAATTTGTTCTTCGCTGAGATTTATTCAGCGACTTATTTTTATACAGAAAGATGGAACTTATTTTTCTTCTTTAACCACGTATGTGTCCTAGAGACTAATGTAATTCAGTGGGTATTATCAGCTGTCATACCATACGACATTTTCAGGATCTGGCTGCGATACTGTTGAAACAGCTCTGCCTTTAGCTGAGTTTATTTAAATCTTCACTAATTTTTGGAAGGGTTGGATTTGCTCATAAGATTGACACACAGGCAAGGCAAAACTCCATTTTAACAACCACTCAACTTTAAAAAGGATTTTAGGTTCCCACAAGTGCCTCGATTTAAGCCTCTGCCTCCTTCTGCCCATCAGCTGGCTGCCGGCACTGCCGGCCCGGGACAGGACAGCTTGGGGTGGCTCCAGACCATTCCCCAGGTAGGTGCCTGTGGCCTGCTTGGCCATGCACCTCATCTGTGACGAATTAAAGCAACACTTGGAGAGCCTGTACTTCCGCCCACTGAGCTTGCTAACAGATCCATACTGAAATCTCATTTTTCATTATTTGTTTGCCGCTAATAGATTACTACTCGCTTGCCCCAAACGATCGCTCGGTGTACAATCTGCCATCCCAACAAGCTGTTACACACGAAACAACGCTACTGAGGTGTTCACCTTAAATAAAAAGGTCCTGGTCTTACACTAGAACTGACTTAGCTGAAATACAAACCCACTTGGAATTAGAAACATCCCTGTCAACAGTATTTAGGCATCAACTTAAAACAGAAGACTTCCCCTTCCCCCTAGGAAAAAGCCATGAAACCAGCATGTAGGAAGATGAGACACCTTTTTTATTGCCTTGCATGCTTAGAGACCAACACCAAGACGACTTTCTGATTTTTCAGATTACATGCCGACATCCTTTATAGCAACGTATCATAACCGGTGTTTTTTGATCCAATTTTAGTCGCCCATCTTACGATCAGTTAGGGAGGGATGACTTGCAGAGGATGGAGCTCCTCCCAACCCCCATCCTGGATACGAATTAAGCCAATGCCAATTGCTTTGGGCATTCAAAAATCTCTACAGTCACTTTCAAAATGCTGATTTTTTCTGATGGATCATCTGCAAATCTGCATTCATTTGGGCTGACAGGCTTTAAATTAAGAGACAATGAGATTGGTCATATTCTTGATAAAATCATGAAGTCCAGACTTATAAAAAGTTCATGGTTTCTCTTCCCAAGGGATACATTCACATTTCTTTCAGTCATGGGTTTTAGATATTGTGAATCTATCAAAACCTGTTTTACTTTTCCCCTTCAGGGCTAGAAAGCTAGATTATTTTAGTACGTTTAAGTGCAATATCACTTTCTGAAGAAATTAGTTCCATGACTCTTCTCAAAGTGTGTGGTATCAAGAACCATTCCTGTATTCACCTGCATCAACGGATAATGGAGGAATATTACTACCCAGAGACAAGCTCAACTGAGGAAAGCAGGAAACCAGACTCCTTTTGTCCAAATGGTATCTTATCTCTGCTGCTGAAGTGACACCTACCAAGAGACCATGATTTAAATAAGTATAAATAACATTAATTAGAATTGGAGGAATGCAAGATCAATGAAATTCACCAGAACACAATTAACATTTTTTTAAACAGTGTAGCAGTATTATTCATTTCTACAGCTAGATCGTCACAATCTTGTTACCCTGCAAAGAAAGCTGTCCTTTCTTACAGTTGATTTAAATAATTTTGACTGTGCTGCTCGCAGCATCATTCAAAAAAAAGAAAATATTAATTTACAAAATAACCCATTCTCCATATTCATTATGACAAATAAAAATCTTAAATAAAACAGGCTTTCTCTCCCCTCTCTCCCCCCGATCCATCCCTCATTCCAATTTCAGGTAGCTTGGCACTGAGTAATTGAACATTAAAAAATCAAGTTTGTAGACTTCATAGAGCTGTGTTTGGTGCTCGGAGCTGATGTTCTGGAAGAACTCTGTGGTCATTTCATCAGTAGTTCTCGTAGACTTTGCATAGGTGGGAAACTTCAGGTAGTTGCCTACTCCTGCCAGCTGGAGAACATAATTCGAATCCTCTTCGAGCGTTTCGTATTTTCCTATGAGATCGTAGTGGATGTGGCAAGGGTGGCAGAGGGAGTACACAGTCTGCCAGTGCTCGTTGAAGGGCTCTTCTCTTTGGGTGTGCGGGTCGATGAGATACGCCACAAACTCTTCAAATTTCACGTCATCACCTTTACGCAGAGCTTCCTGGGTTGCGTTTTTCCTCTGGCGCCTCACAATTTTGGTGCCGTATCGCTTGTGGAAGGAAGTGTTGTACTTCTGGGTGAACTTGTTCCTATAGGCTGACACAAGTCTCTCGAAAGGCTCACGAACAAAGAGAAACTTCATGTAGTTTTTCAAGCGGTGGTTGATCTCTGGGATGCTGTATTGGTTGAGGGTCTTCAGGTTCGAAGACACGTGGGCTTCATTGGCTGGGATTTCCATCGGATCGCTGTACTTGCCTCTTCCCGTCAAAACCATCATGACTCTCTTCCAGTTTGTGCAGGCCACTTTGGGAACATAGCAATAGATCATTTCATGATCTTCATCCACGACCAGGTGCTTGAGATCGTTGGGTGTCAGCACGCGGCGCTTCCTGCTAGATACACTGTTTGCTCGGCACGTGTCTGTCACTTGGTCTCTTCTAATCTGATGAAGAATTGCTGTGTTGGACAGCTGCAAAGAAAGCACAGGCACCAGTAAGTCAAGCAGCTGGGAAACTCTTACTGCCTTTTTGCTTATCATACAGATTCACAGAAAAGTAGATTACCGCTTGTATAGAACAGTTCATTATGTGGCTGAGTAAAATTTTTCCTATGCTGGAAGATAAACCTTTTTTGTCTCCAAACTTGTTGATATGTGCTGCTTAAGTACTGCTCACAAGGTGTCCTGGGCTTTGCTTTGCAGTCATTACAAACGAGCACAAGCGCTCACACAGCCTGGTGGCAAGCGTATTTACAGCACCCTCATCCTGAGATGTGGTCACTGCCTTTCTTACTCCTGGAAAACAGATCTCCCCTCCACTCTGCAGTCCATCCCACAGCTACAGCAGTGCTGGACACTGCCTGACTTTTCGCTGCTGAGATGAGGTAGTAAGACACCAAAGTTGGAAAACTCGTCAAAATGAAAACAGTATGTGCTCTTGTTGCTGATGTCTTCTATGCTAGAGAATTAATAATCGTGGCTTGTTTCTTGACTATGACCCTGGCAGAAGAAATGAAGCCCATGGAGATTCCTGCTACTCCCCAAGGGGAACACTCAGATGTTGTTTCTTGATGAGCAGGGAGAATATTAGCTATAGATTTGCCTCTCCGCTAAAGCCATATTGACAGAGAAGGAAAGAGTCTGTGGTCTTCTAAACCACACAGCACTATGTTCACCCATAGCCTTTTATTATTTTGTTAATAGCACTCTAACTTTCTACTATTACTGCTACGGGATGCTTTGGAGAGGCTGTAATCTGTTTTAGGGAGGCCAACAGGGCAGCTGCACAGAGACGGCCACGGTCTCACCACCAGCCACCCCCTGCCCAGATTGTGTCCAGCGACAACAGCAAGAGCTTCTGCTAAGGCAGGTAATGAGCTCCCCCGGGAAACGGAATATTAGCCCAAGCAAAGGACCACGCCGACACAGGGATCCTGTGTTTGGTTACTCAGAGCCATCTGAGGTGTCTCTGCATGGCATTGTGTTGCGCTGTGCAGCCCTACCTGAGATTCCTTCTTGAACACTGAGTGTTTCAAAAGTGTTTATCTGATACCTTGTAGTCAGGTCAACACCAATCACAGGACACTGCAATGAAGCCGTTGAGGCAATGAAGACTGTATACATCTGCTGTGGGGGTGCCTTTTGTTATAGGAGTCTTCCCCCTCGCCAGTATAATACCCTTGGCAAACGGTTTTGCACCAGTTTGGGGGTTCATGCCGAAATCTCCAGTTCCTGCAGTCATTGGTCAAATCTCTGCCTTCAATACCAGTAGTTAGCCCTGATTCATAGTGAAAAAACCTCAAAGAACAGGATCTGAATACACTTGATGGGCAAAACCCAAACCAAACAACAAGATGAAACCAAGCCAGTTGTAGGACTTCTGAGCTTTAGAAGGAAAGGAGACAGAAATGTACTGTTACGGACAAACCCTAAGAACCCAGGTTTCACTCGTCCAAGGGGCAGCAAAGGCTTTTGGAGTATGTGAGCAGCAGAGACTCTCCCTCTCTCTGAGCTGTGGTGGGTTGGGGAGGAATCTTCTTGTAGGATGGGCAACACCAAGGGGCTGGTGCACCTCAGTCTTGGGCAGAAGGATTTTTTTCTTCAGGACAGGATTTATGCGCCAAGCCTGGGATCTCTGTATTTTGTACAGTGCCACCCACCGCTCCTCTTCTGAATTCGTTGATACTTTCCCTCATCTCATCTCTTTAGACCCTTTGTCCAGCAAAATGTTGGCTAATGGTTAAAACATGCAATAGCCCAGTGCAGCTCTGTTAGACAGCTTGGCTCATCTTTTGTGCGTGTGTGGTATCCCCCTGAATACCTCCCAGGTGCACTTCAAGGGCAGTTTTGTGTTATAGCCCAGGAGATGAGAAGCCAGATGAGAAATGTGCTTCATGTTTCCTAGGAAAATTGACTGGCAGGGAGTTTCCAAATAAGATGTTAGAAAGCAGTTGTTATGGACCACACAGATTTTTGAAGAAAGCTATTTTTTCTGCTCGAAAAAAAGAAAATATATCTGTATTTCAATTTATGCTGTCCTCAGAGAGAAACAGAACTAATGGTCAGCTCTGCACTGGTTAGGGTTACCAGTGAATATTTTTCAAAGAACTAAACAAAACCCTGTGTAAACACACAGACATACAAATTCTCCTCTGCAGACAGATAAAATCCTGAAAACTCTCCTGCAGATTCTCATCAATATCATATAGCACAGTACTGCTGTTGGCCTCTGGTTTTAGAGTAAATAAATAAAAAAAGAAATGCCTGAATATACCGCTACATTACAATATGTTAATGCACCGTATTTGCTTTTCTGGTGCTGTTCTTGGGATAAATACAGAATTAAGTGGATGAGATTCTATGGCCTGTATTAGACAGAAGGCCAGATTTGATAATCTAATGATGCTTTGGACCCCAATCTATGGATGAATTGTTGTAGAGCTGTGCTTTGCTCATGATTTCATTCCTACATCAATAAGCTAAGCACTTCTTCCCCGTACATTAACATTAATGAGATTTTCAGGCATTCAGAGTAACGGGGAAAATGCAGCCCTAGTATTTGCAATTGCAAATGAGATTGTACTACATTAAATTCACTTAAAAGATGATACTTGTGCATTTTGAAGTGGTATTTGTCTCCTACTCTTTGTAACATGGAAGGAATAGGAAAAAATGGCATAAAAGTTTGGTCAGCTACATTTACCAAGTATACACCAGGGTCAGATCTGCACGTGCTCTGGCCTGTCTGGTGGCACACAGAACACTTATTAAATATCAGTGTAACACTGAAAGGGTATTGCCCTGTTCTCATCAATGACAGGACCATTTGGTGTGGCTGGATGGATGAAGGACCATGTAGGAAATACAGTTTTGAAAGCTCTACTTCGATTTTATTTTGCCTATTGACTTTGGCTTATTGAAAAAAAAAGGCCAATTTAGTGACTGTCCTAGAACGATGCCAACCGTATCAAAGCCCATTATCTTCTGCAGCTGACTAACACACCCGATGCACCCTGGAAGAGCTGATCTACCTGCTTCCTCTGGAGAAGCGATGAGTTCTCCTGCCCCTCCTTAAGGTTTGATGGTAACAGCCCTCTCGCCGAAGGAGTGGGCGACATGAGAGCCACATTCACAGTGCAATAGTGGAAAGTTGGGTAAGGCACCAGAGAGCCTTTAATGGAGCTCCTGCAGAACCACCAAACTCTTCCTTCTTAAGCTGCAAACCGCAGAGAACATGCTCCATGGTCCCCAGAGCCTACGGCACCATGCAAAGTAATCACAACAGTATTTTTCAATTTCATATTTTGAAATTATGTATTAACATTGATTTATCTGATGCTACTATGGTTCCTCCTCATTTCAAGTTACAGGCAAGGCTTTTAAGCCACATACAATAATTTCAGTCTTGAAGCTGGTGAGGGGAACCGGGAACAGAATAAGATTACATGAAACTGGAACTACATTTATTTAAACTAGAGGTCCACTTGGCCAGTGAAAACGTGCTCACAACCAATGAGTGCTTGAGTCTTTCCTCTGACAGTTCAATTTGGACTTCAGCTAGGCACTAAAGCTTTTGGGAAGACATCTGATAAAACCATCCATTCTTCCCTGAAAGGACTAACACCACCATAGATGCACATGATCACGGGGTTTTTCCTGCAGAAGTTGTAAAGGGCGACAGAGAAGAAGGGCATGTCAAGGTCAAAGTTTTTCTTCTTTTTCTGATGCAGCAACCAAGTCGAACAGGGAGGCAACAGGAGCAGCACGAGACTCCCAAGCTCAGAATTGAGAAAAAAAAGAAAGTAGTCTGGGAACACTCTGATCCCAGAAGCTTCTCATCTCCATCAGTCCCAAACTAACAACAAGGGAGGAAAGCTTAAGTCCAGTACACTCTGCTCATGTGGACATCTTCTGTACAGCATGGGGGGGTGTATGTGTGTGCGCGTGTGCGTGTGTTTGAGCACAGCGTACCAGAGAATGTAGTGACCAGAAACATATTTGCTGACTAACTGACAACCAGCAATCCATGAAATGCAAAGGTTATTCAAGGTAAACCACAGTAATGAGATGGGAGGTATTTTCTTGTGGTTGCTTAGGCACAGCAGGATAAAATAATCTTTGAGGGCCTTTCCAAGCTTCATGGCCAAGTAGCAAGTCCAGATTTAAACACAGGACATTTTTAATTAATAGGGTTTTTTTCCTGAATATAGTAGTGTACTGTAAACTAGAAGCAGAGATCAATCCAATCCAATGTACTGAAAGCACTTTTAAAATAGAAGGATGGAAATACCTAAGTGTCACTCAAAAACCCCATTAATTAAATTTTGTCTCACTATAAAAAGTTTGTGTATGAAGAAGTATCCCACACACTTCGAAGGCAGGGTTATATTTATTTCTATCACACTGCCTGCAGCTGCTGCTAGTTCTGCACATTACTGCAACCAGGCTCACAACCAACCTATGCTGAGAGTGCAAAATTATCCAAATTAGTTTAGAGTGGAACAAGGAGGATAGATATCGTGAATGGGGTCTGCAGTCCCATGTCCTGCTAAATTGCTTTTTCTCTTCAGTTTTGCAGTAATGAAGACTTCGCATCTGCCTTTAATTCCTCAGTCACTCTTGTGTTTGGAGGTTTGGGTTCCGTCCCATGCTAGAACTATGCAAGTTGCTACGGCGTTCCCCTTGTCTATAGTCCAAGCAGCTATCAGTCCAAATCAGCTGCATCTCTGCTGAACACCCAGTTGGGTCTATCCAGGAGCACTGGTGAACTCTGCATAAACCAGAGCTCATCATCTCCGCCAAAATCTTCTTATTGGTATTTGCTTAGAAAGTGTGTGCAGCAGGCTCATAATCCATCGAAAACAAGGTCTTAAAAGTGAGAAGTGTCAGACAGACTAACTATAGGTGGCACTAACGGTCCTAGTTATGTGACACCGAGAGAGACCAGTATTATAAGTTCACTAAAATCTCTCGGGTATTATCAGCTCTCCGTCACCCAGCCCATCAACCACACCATCCGTGTTCTAGGTGGTGTTTGTTATTTAATACATAAAATGTTTCTCAGTATTATTTATATTTTTCCAAATGCTTAGGGTTTTTTTTTTTTTGAGCAGGTCACACGTGAGCACGTTTCTAATCCTGTTTTCACATAAAAAGCGTGAATAAGATTCTTGCAACCTTGATGGACAGTCCTGAAGTTACAAACATATTTTAGACTATTTTAATACTTGGCTTTTACAATTTAGACCCATAATTACCCTGCTTGGTGTATATATATTCTATACACCAAATTCTAGACTATGTTCTTAAAATCATTAGGCATTAGACAATAAGAGGAACTAGCAATTTTTCATATTTGACAGTCTAAGCATAAGCATTTCTCAAATCATCACAAATAATTATTACGCTTTGCAGATTTCTACAGATGACAGTCAGACAATTATAGCTATGTGAATCAAAACACTGAATCTAAAAGTACAACTGCATTTTAGATAAAGGGATTTTATTAAACTGACCTGGGTGACAATAATTTTTTTTAAGTCATAGCTTTGCAATGTTTACTACTTTGACTTAGCTGACATTTCATAGCATATTATTCTTGACTTCACTTTTTCAAAAAATTCCTGGCACTCAAATGAGAACCCCACCAAAACATCAACTCATATTTGTTTAGAGTCCAGTGAAGCAGACTAGAAAACACATCGTGTGAACTGGAGGGGGAGGGAAATGCTGAACATCTTCCCCGAGAATGTGCAGACTGACAAACTGGAATATAAATTCGCTATCAAAATGTCTCTACAGAGTGCCTGGATAACAGAAGATAACAAAACTAATATTAACTTAGGAGCATTTTTACTAAGTGAGAATATTTTAGAGACAAATTATATTCTTTGAAGGAAACTCTTGAAATACTACAAAGCTGCTNACTGACAAACTGGAATATAAATTAGCTATCAAAATGTCTCTACAGAGTGCCTGGATAACAGAAGATAACAAAACTAATATTAACTTAGGAGCATTTTTACTAAGTGAGAATATTTTAGAGACAAATTATATTCTTTGAAGGAAACTCTTGAAATACTACAAAGCTGCTTTCTTTTCTCCGTCTCACACACTGAACTTGTTGCCCCACAGAGCAGATAAGGCCAAATACGCATTTTTTTCAAATAAATCTCTGCACTGCAACCCAAGATAGCCATACCATTTTAAGTTCCCAGTGTACAGAACGCATCGGGGATATGAAAAGAAGGATCAAAGCTTTTGAGAGTAAAACAGTCACACACAGCAGCTGCTAGCACTGTACTGTCAAAAACCCTAAACTGCTTCATGTATTCCCTCCTTCTTCTTACGCACGTCCCCAGCTTTGTGTGTGTCTGTGTGCATGAATGTAGAAGGGAAGGGTGAAATAATTCATCAGTTGCCATTACTTCGGCTCCAGAGGCTACAATTATTTGAAAAACGACATGCCCTAAACCCACATCAATTTTGGCATTCACTCTTCTTTGTCCAGGTACATGATCTGGGTGCTAGAAAAGAAACAACACTAAACCAGCCAAAATTCAGCAGCAGACATGCACGCAGCTGCAAATGCTGATGCTTTCCTGGGAAAACATCACAACTAGGTCATTAAGTATGGGTCTTTTTGTCTTGGAGAGAAAGTAAAGTACCGCAGCGAGCCCAAATGATGCAAAAATCTCCTCGAAAAATCACAGACTGCCAGCAAGTGACACCAGCTGTATGTTAAAACCAGCTTTTTTTAATCAGCCTAAGACTCCGTCACACAATAAGGTATGGTATTCAGGAAGAAAAGAGCGAGCCTCCTTCTAAATGACAACTTCTCCTGTATAATCCCAAACATCTTTGGAAGCCCATCCATTCCCATTCTCCCTGCTCAAAACTATTTGGCGTCAGGACTGATACAACATGCAGGGTTTGGGGCTAACAAGGTGAACGTATACATCCTGTAACATGTCTCCTCTGAACAAGGTGATGGAAAAGTTGGAAGGCCCCAGGAAAATCAGGCAGAAAGACCTATGGCCTGGCCACACAAGGGGTGAAGGATGAGCCACTGTCTGTGTTGCTGTTTGGAAGCTCTACGGGAATCTTACAAACACAGGGCAGGCAAAAATGAGGTGACCCGAGTTTTTAGTCCAACACACCCAAGAAATCATCAGGAAGGCTGGAGGAGCCTCGAGCTGGGAATAATTAAAACAAAAAAATCTTCATGTTGGTGGGTGTCGTGGTTTGAGCCCAGCCGGCAACAAAGAGCCACGCAGCCGCTCGCTCACTGCACCCCCCCCCC
>VZSC01014404.1:221194-361897 GCA_013398225.1 Steatornis caripensis
TCTATCATAGCCGAACCCAGGACAGTGGGTTTCTTGGGATTTAATTTATAGCAGACAACTTTGGAGCCTCATGCCGCGTGTACAAAGAGCACTTTGCGTCGTCTTTCCAGTGGCCGATGCCGACTGTCGGAAGGGCAACTTGGCAGATAGCCAATCCCTCTTTTCTCTCGCAGCAAAAAGAAGCGGATGAAACCCGGGGCCGGGACCTCAGCTGCGGCGGCGGGGTGAGGGTGACAGAGCTGCGGTGCCTTCCCGCGGCGGAGCCTCTGCTGCCGGGAGCCCGACCTCCTCGCGCCACCGCTGAAGCGGCTGGCTGCCGCTTTGACAGGAAAGGACGGTGTGTGATGAATTCGTCCGCTCCTGGCTCATTCTTTAAGTGCAGCTATAAATCACTGTATTAAAAAGCTGAAAGGTCTGGCTATCCTATGAATTTAATTTTAAAATGAAAACTTTCTGACCTTTCCCCTCCAACACAGACAAACAGATGTGTACGTATGTGATGGCTGGAGCTGAGCTCACGCTCTCCAGACCTGTGTGGGTAACCTGTAACACACAGGGACACAACCACGGTCCTTCTAACCCTTCCTAGTCCCCAGGCATGGGCGTTTCACCCTTACACTGGCCACTCAAAGCTGTCAAGTAGCCCTTAGGAGCTATCATCACCTTTGATGGACTTCATTACTCTAATGGGCGATTGACAGACATACAGCACCAAGGAGTGAGTTTCCTCTCATGCAGGTGAGGGACAGGGAGTGGGGACCTGGCAGTGGGACACAACAGCATGCCACTTCCAAGAGCACGAGGCTGCGCTCGATCTTCTTGGCTGAGGGGGAGCCGATTACATCTGGGCTTGCCTGGGAAAGCCCCTTCCTGAGGATATGCTACTGCTGGCTGCAGTTGCTTGGGAAAGGGCCGGGCTTGCAAAATTGCCTCCAAGTCATCAGAGACTGTAGATAGAGTCAAAGGGACTTCCGCTGTTTATCTCAGGACCCCCAGCTTGCAATCAAGGCGTAGATGAATCACAAACTGGAACAATCCAAGCCTGGGGACAAGCATGTGTGTTGGGAAGCTCGAAGCCAAGGGGGTGACCTGTAGCTGCTGTACTCTGCTATTAGATCTCTACTGTGGGAGCTGTAGATGTGGTTTTCAAGGAGAGGCTTGAGTTGAGGACTGGTTAGCAAAAGCCATGCTGTGGACATCTGCAAAGGGTGCATGGCGAGGAGCATTGGGCTGGGGATGCCTGGAGTGAGTCAGGGTGGAGCTGGGAGTAGCCCTTAAATAACAGAACAAGAAACTGCATTTTAACGTAGCTGGTACCTAGGAGACAATGGAAAAACCGACACTTATTTTTCTGTTGCAAGAAGCTGTGGTAGCAGGGATGAGATAAACTGGGTGGAGGAGGGAAACAGGACAAATTAGGTACGTAAATACAAAAATACATAAGAAATTCCACAAGGAGGAAAGGAATTATCTTCTGTCTGGACTCACTGTGGTTAGGACAAGTAGTAATAAAGCTAAACAAAAGAGACTCAGTTTAGATGTAGGAAAAATCCCAACTGAAAGGATAACATATGCCTGTGCTGGAAAATAGTGAGGAATCTCCAGCACTGGGAACCTCCAAGAAGGTGTCCGAGTGACCTAAACGATCCTGCCAGGTGGGCAGGTGTCTCCTTGTGAGTCCTTCAAGCTTCACAAACCTGGGACGGTGGCTTCTGGAAGCTAAGCTCACTGTTGCAAGCCTAAGTATTTTACACGCTCCAGGAAAAAGGCTTCCTGCAAATGCTGTGGAGTCACACACGCAGAGAGACCAGTTAGTGCTTTGAATGAAACCTCCCTCAGGAAAAGGCAACATCAAACTACAGAGTGGGCAGAGACCAGACAGGTGCTCAGACACCACCGTGACACAGGTGAGAGGTCCAGCACAGGACATGGTGGAGGAGATGCAGGCAGCCGGAACGCCTGAAGTTGCCTGGGACACACGTGCCCCGCTTACCCCGGCAGCTCTGACCCGGCAGCCAATGTTGACGGATTTCTCGGTAACATAAATCCTCCTGCTGTACCTCTGGGTTACAGCTTAGGTGTCACACAGTCAAGTAGAAATACTTATTTTCTTCTCAGCAGGATATCTGCCATTTTAACTGAACACAATTTACTCGGTCCCATGCTAAATCAGGGTAATATGTTTCCAATTTTTAACTCAGCATGTAACGCACCATTATTGCTCCAAAGCTTTTGAAACCCAAATCGGAAAAACAGAAGCTAGTTGCTGCATAGCTGGTTTCTTTACACATAATTCACGGGCTTTAGCAACACACTGGAGGAGAGGGTACCCCGTAATTACATGTTTAGCCGCGTTGAATCCCTGTCCCCCAAGACTGGGGCAGGCGCTCTGTGTGGGATGCTGCGGAATGCTGCGGGATGCCCTTCTCACATCTCCGAGCAGCTCAGGTGAACCCCACTCCTCCGAGTGAGGGATGCAGGGATACACCAAGAAATGTGGTGCTGGTTTTTTTCAGGTAGGACGCTGGAAGCAGGAGTGACCGTGCCTGACAGTGTATAACCCTGCTGTAAGCCCTCCCCTGTGAGGCTCGCTTGCTGTCCAACTGGATGGTGCAAAGGCCCCGAGGAGACAGGGAAGAGAGAGTTCATCTCAACCCCCAGCACACTGGTGGCAGAAACAAGAACAGATTTCATCTCCTATCTATCTCAGTCTGACTTTTTTTTTCTTGTAATGATTTGAATGAATTCATCTGGACACAGACTGTCACAATACCTAAATCCTCTGGACAATGAATTTTCTTCTCCTAAACTAAACTATTACAAATTAACTTTGAATTTCTTTTACTTCGCCTTGGTGAGGTTATATTTTACTCAGACCAAACCGTGCTGTTCCAAGGTAACTTTTCCTAGCATGTTTGTCCATGCTGCTCACTAATGTTCACAGAAGGCGACTAACCAGGGTTGCTCATTCTCCACAGCCTTAATTACAGTTAACTGGAAACTTTTCACCTTTCTGCTGCTGTACAAAAAGAACCAGATGACCCCCTGCTCGAAAAGACAAAAGGCCTTTTCTATTAAAATGCTAGCATTCATTTATAATCTTAATTGCAATAGGCTTCCCAGGAAACCTTCCTGCCGCAGAATGAAGTAGTACAGAAATAAGATTATGGGTCAGCATGGAAAGCTTGGCATTTTTGAGCATCCGCCTGAAGGATGGTCAGCCCCAAACAAGCCAGACACAGTCATTCAGTCCAACCCTAATGCTGTCAGGATTGGGCCCAAAGAGGGACCAAAGCAAAAGACTGAAGATGTACCACGACACAGGATAGGGATCTGTCTGCTTTTGCAATATTTTCTGATTTTGTTTAAAAAACCCCAGATGTTTCAGTCTTTGTGCACCAAAAGAAACTCACTGCCAGTAGCCGACCACAAATGACTCCGCCACAGGCTTCTCTGGGAAGCAAAGGGCATCTACATAAGGCTCTCTGTTGGCCACCGACGCCTCTTCCCAAATGCCAGCACGCTCCATGCACTGTGCCAGCTCTGCACAGAGGACAACATCCAACGCCCTGCGGATCCGACCACCAGGCCCTCGCTGGAAACTTCCCGTCTCCCTGGGTGCCTCTGAATTGCCGTGGGGGAGACCTCAGCACAGCAATAAAAGAACAGAAAACACGCCTAGGTAACCTTCTTTAAATCTTGACAAACCTAGAAGTGTCTTGGTTGTATTTTTAAGCATCTTACTTGCTACATAAGCCTTCTTATGTCAGAGCATGAGGGCAATGTTAAAAGTCACTTCCATCAGCTATTTAAGACAACTGGAAGGTACAATTATTAGCACGATGCCTTGTTAATTTTCCTCATCTCTACAGCTGTGTTTACTGTGATTTCTAAGGGTTCTCTGTCTCATCTAATAACAGATCCATTTAGGGACTGCATACTAAATGTTATTTTACAACAGAAGAACAAATTCTTAGTATTTCTTTAAATGGCAGCTATTTTTTTGAAACCATTCCCTCAGCTACATCCTGAAAGAAATTGTGCATCATCTTTTTCTCCCCTTTTTTTTTTAATGCTCGTTCTTTTTTTAAACTTCCCAAAGAAAACGACCAGAAAAGGCCACTCTGAGCTCGTGCTTTCGGGATCCTTCTCTGGCTGCAGCCAAGTGCTGTCTCCTCATTCTCTGCTCCTTTCACAGTTGCTGAACGTGTGCCAGTATCTCATCACTTCCCCCTCTATCTGCTGAAAGGGCTGGCTTCCTTTTTGCCACTCTCATATTCTTGTTGTGCGCCTTGTCCCACCTGTGGCTTGAGCACGCCAGCAAAGGTCAGAAGAAAAAGGAGCTCCAGGACTGAGTTTTCAGCTAGCTCTTACTCTGCATGCAAAACGCCCCGAAGCGGGTCCTTGCTGGCCCTGAGCTGACTGCAGCGCTACGCAGGCGCTCACAGCATTTCTGGGCACGGAGGGCATTGAAAGATCAGGGCAATATCCCCTCTCCAAAAGCAGCAGGGCAAGGCGAGCAGCGGAGAGGTGCCAACCCACAGCCCTGCAGCCCAAAGGGACACGGTCTGAGAGGCAGGAGTGAGTCGAGGCATTCAGCTGCGCAGGCAACGGGAGCCAAGAGCGTGCACTTGATGGAAACGTGCCCTCTCCTGCGCAGTGGGGAAGAGGACCGCTCTGTCCTGCACACAGGGCCAGCGCTGTTCCACCTCCCAGGGCACTCCCCACGCAGCAGAGGGGTGCGCTTTGCGTTACGCTGCTCGCACGGACAGCTTCCCTTTGGCGCAGGTAAAATGTAGCGCCTGGAGGTTTACACCCACTGTGCCACTTTTTGGTATTACAGCCTTGGAAACGTACTTACAGGGGAACGGACTGCTTGGCTATCAATACCTCCAGCTCCCACTGGCTTCTGCTTGGCTACCCATACCAGCTTGTTACTGTTCTCTGGACTTTTTATTTTTATAAGCTACTTATTTTCTCTTTGATTAACAAATAATGCTAGTAAGCTGGGCAGGAATACATACATCTCCATGTATACATATGCACACATACTGCCCACATCCCTGGTAGTAAGCATCCAGATGGCACACTGGCTTATGTCGGTCACAGGGCGCACGGGTGCTTCCAGGCAGTACCAAAGCACTGAAAGACATTTCATGCCTAAGTAGGTGGGAGTGAAAAAATCCAGTGGCACAGCGGAGGGAAAGCGTGCACCGCTGCTGATGTTGTTTAGTAGGGCGGTCTGAGAAACATCCATGGTCCCCACAGCCAGTCAGTACCTGGAACTGCTGTCACCTCTCTGATGACTTCAATCAAGACAGCAGAGTTACCTGGTGGCCCCTGAAACATTGGGAGTTGATGCTGTTCTGGCTTATTGAATGGAGGTTGTCCTCCAGAGCTGCCAGGTGACACGGATTTAGGAGCAGGGAAAAGTGACAAGTTCACATAGTGCTAGAATAGCTGTTATTCCTGACAGGAGAAGTAAACCTAAATTACAGTTTCCAGCTAAAAGAGCTGTCGTTTTAGATTCTCTGTGCAGTAACTTCCACCCACTGGATCCATAAATCAAGAGCTATTAGTTCCTCCTCCAACTCGCAGCATTGCCTACTGCAGGACCTGTCTTCACAAGGCCGGGAGAGCTGCCAGGAACCACCATGCCCATCAGCCCATGGAGGGGCTTCCACGGCATAAATGCCTCCCACAAACATGCTGATAATTAACAGTGGGTTTTGCTCTTTGAACCTAGCCTGCCTTTTATGAGATGCATGAGCACAGCTGACCCAGAGATTAACAATGGCATCCAACTGCTCTCGGACCTTCTAGTTTTGTATTTCAAATATAAAACTATTTTGTGAAAGTCTGCTTACCCTATTGTTCTGAAATCGCTTCTAGAGTTTAATACTAGCCGGAGCAGGTCACCATGTGAAGGTCCCGTTTGCAAGGCCCACACTTAAATGCTTCTGATCAGGTGTCTGCAACCCTATATCCATTCCTGTAATTCATCCCCATGCGTATTTCTTGACTGCTGTTACCCCAGCTAGCACGAGCGGGGAAGTCTCACAAAGCCTTTTCCCAGCTCCTCCTTCAGAGACCTTCTCTTCCCACTCCACGACCTAACTTTATCTCTGGCTTTGTTTAAAAATGAGCTTTGTTCACAGGGGAAAGCAGTACAGGGGATTCACTACTTCCAGGAAAACACTGTAATTTCATTCAACTTCTTCTGTCCTCCTGGGTGCTCTCTTCTCCCAGCTTGCCATCATCTCTCTTTATGTATGTGCAAGTGGAAGCCCCCACCTTCAGTGTCTCCCCTCTCTGCGCCCTTCAGAAGCGGTCAAGGCCCCCTAACTCCCCTTATTAACACCACTGTGTTCTCTCAGCCCCTGGCTAATGCAATACAGGGTCCAAGATAATCCTAGCTATTTTAAGGTTAGCCTTAACTCTTCATTCTGTCTGATCTTCTTTTTCACTTGTGCCTCTCACTGCTCTTTCCTCATTCTCCTCGGCTGCTCTTCATTTAACCCCTCCAGCATCCCTTTTGCAAGCTGCACTCAATACCTCTAGAGCTCAAGTTGAACTTTCAAACCCACGGAGGGCTGGGAGCAGAGAGGGGAGATGCAAACATTTTCGAAACATGAATGTTAAACAGGATGACTAGGAGGCTGCTCCAAAACGCACACAGTACTTAGGAGATTGAAATAAAGCAGCCACCATGCACTACTAGTTTAAACCTGATGCAGAACATCTGCTCCTGTTTCACTTTTAATGATTAATGTTCTCTTGTCTGCAGCTCCGGAGAGAGAAGGACCACCTGAGCAGAGATAAACCACAGGTTCGCTCATACCGTTTCCAGGAGGAGAGAACACTTGCCAAGATTAGCCGAGAAAAACTGAACTGCTGAACAGCCAGCAAGGCTATTCAGAGCCTACGCACCAGCCTAATACTACTTTTTGTTCCCTTGTCACCCACCCTAACAATGCAGACAGGATCGGGCCCCTCTCATCCCACCCTCCCACTTACTTTTTGTGGTTCAACTAGAGATCCGTAAATCTTAGGAATTCAACTCAGGCCTAAAATTACAGCTTGTTGGAAGTACTATGAGATCTCTCAGCTCCCTATGGCGACGTAGTGGAGCAGTCCTGAATCCACTAAAATACGGGCATATTTTAGCTATGGCCTTCCTCGTTAGGGACTGAAGACAACAGATGTGCACATTCAGTGGGAATAAATGCCGGTTCCCAAATAAACCTCAGATAAAGCGCAGAGGGATTTGCAGGTGTTGGCAGGATGGATAATTCCTCCTGAAGCTGCATCTGGAGCTGCTATTGCAGACTGAGATCTGGGATAAAAATAACACTCAGTACTTATCTGGTCTTTTTCCATCTGTATACTTCAATGCATCATCCCTGCTTTCCAGATGTGAGAAGCAAGCCACAAAGAACCGGTCCAGTGTTGCTTCATTTTTCTACCATCTTCACAAGCTGAACCTTGTCCTCTCCCAATATCTCTGCCCTGCCCAAGTGCAACTCTGCTGGGTTCACGGCACAGCAACCAAATGCTACCAGCACTTTCAATTTTCTGTGATTCTGCTCGTATTTCAAGGTGGATGATGTGGGTTATTTTTCAGGCCTGATTACTGGTGCGTCTCTGGGAGAATTTCAGAACAAAATATCTCTTTAAATATTTGTCCTCCCTGAAGTTTCTGTTCCTCCCAGTTACACAAATGTTAGGTAAATGGATTAAACTGGGGTCTCAAAATTCAGGTTGAGAAATTGTGGCAGTAAAGAATGCTGGTATCAGCAGATAGGGTCTTCATTTATCAAAACAACTATCTTATATGCCACTGAGTTCTAATGNTCTCCCTGGGTGCCTCTGAATTGCCGTGGGGGAGACCTCAGCACAGCAATAAAAGAACAGAAAACACGCCTAGGTAACCTTCTTTAAATCTTGACAAACCTAGAAGTGTCTTGGTTGTATTTTTAAGCATCTTACTTGCTACATAAGCCTTCTTATGTCAGAGCATGAGGGCAATGTTAAAAGTCACTTCCATCAGCTATTTAAGACAACTGGAAGGTACAATTATTAGCACGATGCCTTGTTAATTTTCCTCATCTCTACAGCTGTGTTTACTGTGATTTCTAAGGGTTCTCTGTCTCATCTAATAACAGATCCATTTAGGGACTGCATACTAAATGTTATTTTACAACAGAAGAANCACTCCAAGATTTGTAGCGGGGTAAAAAAATAATCACTTAAAAGTACAAACAAAGAAGGGTTTCATGTGTTGGTCTGGTTTTTAATTTGATAATATGAGTTTGCCCCACCCCTGAAAATCAACCTGTATGTTACTGAAAGAAACAAAGTTCATGGGTCTATAAAGGTCACGGTGAGAAGTAAAAAAGCAGCATGTGTTTCTTTTTGGAAAAGTATTGGGTTCACTGCAAGAAATAGGGACATGAGAAGCATACAGTATATCTNATCAGCTATTTAAGACAACTGGAAGGTACAATTATTAGCACGATGCCTTGTTAATTTTCCTCATCTCTACAGCTGTGTTTACTGTGATTTCTAAGGGTTCTCTGTCTCATCTAATAACAGATCCATTTAGGGACTGCATACTAAATGTTATTTTACAACAGAAGAACAAATTCTTAGTATTTCTTTAAATGGCAGCTATTTTTTTGAAACCATTCCCTCAGCTACATCCTGAAAGAAATTGTGCATCATCTTTTTCTCCCCTTTTTTTTTTAATGCTCGTTCTTTTTTTAAACTTCCCAAAGAAAACGACCAGAAAAGGCCACTCTGAGCTCGTGCTTTCGGGATCCTTCTCTGGCTGCAGCCAAGTGCTGTCTCCTCATTCTCTGCTCCTTTCACAGTTGCTGAACGTGTGCCAGTATCTCATCACTTCCCCCTCTATCTGCTGAAAGGGCTGGCTTCCTTTTTGCCACTCTCATATTCTTGTTGTGCGCCTTGTCCCACCTGTGGCTTGAGCACGCCAGCAAAGGTCAGAAGAAAAAGGAGCTCCAGGACTGAGTTTTCAGCTAGCTCTTACTCTGCATGCAAAACGCCCCGAAGCGGGTCCTTGCTGGCCCTGAGCTGACTGCAGCGCTACGCAGGCGCTCACAGCATTTCTGGGCACGGAGGGCATTGAAAGATCAGGGCAATATCCCCTCTCCAAAAGCAGCAGGGCAAGGCGAGCAGCGGAGAGGTGCCAACCCACAGCCCTGCAGCCCAAAGGGACACGGTCTGAGAGGCAGGAGTGAGTCGAGGCATTCAGCTGCGCAGGCAACGGGAGCCAAGAGCGTGCACTTGATGGAAACGTGCCCTCTCCTGCGCAGTGGGGAAGAGGACCGCTCTGTCCTGCACACAGGGCCAGCGCTGTTCCACCTCCCAGGGCACTCCCCACGCAGCAGAGGGGTGCGCTTTGCGTTACGCTGCTCGCACGGACAGCTTCCCTTTGGCGCAGGTAAAATGTAGCGCCTGGAGGTTTACACCCACTGTGCCACTTTTTGGTATTACAGCCTTGGAAACGTACTTACAGGGGAACGGACTGCTTGGCTATCAATACCTCCAGCTCCCACTGGCTTCTGCTTGGCTACCCATACCAGCTTGTTACTGTTCTCTGGACTTTTTATTTTTATAAGCTACTTATTTTCTCTTTGATTAACAAATAATGCTAGTAAGCTGGGCAGGAATACATACATCTCCATGTATACATATGCACACATACTGCCCACATCCCTGGTAGTAAGCATCCAGATGGCACACTGGCTTATGTCGGTCACAGGGCGCACGGGTGCTTCCAGGCAGTACCAAAGCACTGAAAGACATTTCATGCCTAAGTAGGTGGGAGTGAAAAAATCCAGTGGCACAGCGGAGGGAAAGCGTGCACCGCTGCTGATGTTGTTTAGTAGGGCGGTCTGAGAAACATCCATGGTCCCCACAGCCAGTCAGTACCTGGAACTGCTGTCACCTCTCTGATGACTTCAATCAAGACAGCAGAGTTACCTGGTGGCCCCTGAAACATTGGGAGTTGATGCTGTTCTGGCTTATTGAATGGAGGTTGTCCTCCAGAGCTGCCAGGTGACACGGATTTAGGAGCAGGGAAAAGTGACAAGTTCACATAGTGCTAGAATAGCTGTTATTCCTGACAGGAGAAGTAAACCTAAATTACAGTTTCCAGCTAAAAGAGCTGTCGTTTTAGATTCTCTGTGCAGTAACTTCCACCCACTGGATCCATAAATCAAGAGCTATTAGTTCCTCCTCCAACTCGCAGCATTGCCTACTGCAGGACCTGTCTTCACAAGGCCGGGAGAGCTGCCAGGAACCACCATGCCCATCAGCCCATGGAGGGGCTTCCACGGCATAAATGCCTCCCACAAACATGCTGATAATTAACAGTGGGTTTTGCTCTTTGAACCTAGCCTGCCTTTTATGAGATGCATGAGCACAGCTGACCCAGAGATTAACAATGGCATCCAACTGCTCTCGGACCTTCTAGTTTTGTATTTCAAATATAAAACTATTTTGTGAAAGTCTGCTTACCCTATTGTTCTGAAATCGCTTCTAGAGTTTAATACTAGCCGGAGCAGGTCACCATGTGAAGGTCCCGTTTGCAAGGCCCACACTTAAATGCTTCTGATCAGGTGTCTGCAACCCTATATCCATTCCTGTAATTCATCCCCATGCGTATTTCTTGACTGCTGTTACCCCAGCTAGCACGAGCGGGGAAGTCTCACAAAGCCTTTTCCCAGCTCCTCCTTCAGAGACCTTCTCTTCCCACTCCACGACCTAACTTTATCTCTGGCTTTGTTTAAAAATGAGCTTTGTTCACAGGGGAAAGCAGTACAGGGGATTCACTACTTCCAGGAAAACACTGTAATTTCATTCAACTTCTTCTGTCCTCCTGGGTGCTCTCTTCTCCCAGCTTGCCATCATCTCTCTTTATGTATGTGCAAGTGGAAGCCCCCACCTTCAGTGTCTCCCCTCTCTGCGCCCTTCAGAAGCGGTCAAGGCCCCCTAACTCCCCTTATTAACACCACTGTGTTCTCTCAGCCCCTGGCTAATGCAATACAGGGTCCAAGATAATCCTAGCTATTTTAAGGTTAGCCTTAACTCTTCATTCTGTCTGATCTTCTTTTTCACTTGTGCCTCTCACTGCTCTTTCCTCATTCTCCTCGGCTGCTCTTCATTTAACCCCTCCAGCATCCCTTTTGCAAGCTGCACTCAATACCTCTAGAGCTCAAGTTGAACTTTCAAACCCACGGAGGGCTGGGAGCAGAGAGGGGAGATGCAAACATTTTCGAAACATGAATGTTAAACAGGATGACTAGGAGGCTGCTCCAAAACGCACACAGTACTTAGGAGATTGAAATAAAGCAGCCACCATGCACTACTAGTTTAAACCTGATGCAGAACATCTGCTCCTGTTTCACTTTTAATGATTAATGTTCTCTTGTCTGCAGCTCCGGAGAGAGAAGGACCACCTGAGCAGAGATAAACCACAGGTTCGCTCATACCGTTTCCAGGAGGAGAGAACACTTGCCAAGATTAGCCGAGAAAAACTGAACTGCTGAACAGCCAGCAAGGCTATTCAGAGCCTACGCACCAGCCTAATACTACTTTTTGTTCCCTTGTCACCCACCCTAACAATGCAGACAGGATCGGGCCCCTCTCATCCCACCCTCCCACTTACTTTTTGTGGTTCAACTAGAGATCCGTAAATCTTAGGAATTCAACTCAGGCCTAAAATTACAGCTTGTTGGAAGTACTATGAGATCTCTCAGCTCCCTATGGCGACGTAGTGGAGCAGTCCTGAATCCACTAAAATACGGGCATATTTTAGCTATGGCCTTCCTCGTTAGGGACTGAAGACAACAGATGTGCACATTCAGTGGGAATAAATGCCGGTTCCCAAATAAACCTCAGATAAAGCGCAGAGGGATTTGCAGGTGTTGGCAGGATGGATAATTCCTCCTGAAGCTGCATCTGGAGCTGCTATTGCAGACTGAGATCTGGGATAAAAATAACACTCAGTACTTATCTGGTCTTTTTCCATCTGTATACTTCAATGCATCATCCCTGCTTTCCAGATGTGAGAAGCAAGCCACAAAGAACCGGTCCAGTGTTGCTTCATTTTTCTACCATCTTCACAAGCTGAACCTTGTCCTCTCCCAATATCTCTGCCCTGCCCAAGTGCAACTCTGCTGGGTTCACGGCACAGCAACCAAATGCTACCAGCACTTTCAATTTTCTGTGATTCTGCTCGTATTTCAAGGTGGATGATGTGGGTTATTTTTCAGGCCTGATTACTGGTGCGTCTCTGGGAGAATTTCAGAACAAAATATCTCTTTAAATATTTGTCCTCCCTGAAGTTTCTGTTCCTCCCAGTTACACAAATGTTAGGTAAATGGATTAAACTGGGGTCTCAAAATTCAGGTTGAGAAATTGTGGCAGTAAAGAATGCTGGTATCAGCAGATAGGGTCTTCATTTATCAAAACAACTATCTTATATGCCACTGAGTTCTAATGGAAAGTCATCAAAGCTCAGTACAGTCAGAGCACTCCAAGATTTGTAGCGGGGTAAAAAAATAATCACTTAAAAGTACAAACAAAGAAGGGTTTCATGTGTTGGTCTGGTTTTTAATTTGATAATATGAGTTTGCCCCACCCCTGAAAATCAACCTGTATGTTACTGAAAGAAACAAAGTTCATGGGTCTATAAAGGTCACGGTGAGAAGTAAAAAAGCAGCATGTGTTTCTTTTTGGAAAAGTATTGGGTTCACTGCAAGAAATAGGGACATGAGAAGCATACAGTATATCTGGAATAGGTGGACAATACTAAGCCAAATCAGTCCAATGTAGAGGAGGTGGTTAATGGGTACAGCTTAAATGAAATACTACGACTCTGGCAGCCTGCTTTAGCCTACCACATCTACTCATCTGCATTAAAACCAACTAGAAATACAGTAGAGAAGGTCAAGGAAAGTATGAAGACAAGTTGTTTCAGCGATCCCATAAAACCAAAAAACAGTAAGCAAACCACAGGCTGCCTGGGAACAGCTCCCTGGNAAGGGCTGGCTTCCTTTTTGCCACTCTCATATTCTTGTTGTGCGCCTTGTCCCACCTGTGGCTTGAGCACGCCAGCAAAGGTCAGAAGAAAAAGGAGCTCCAGGACTGAGTTTTCAGCTAGCTCTTACTCTGCATGCAAAACGCCCCGAAGCGGGTCCTTGCTGGCCCTGAGCTGACTGCAGCGCTACGCAGGCGCTCACAGCATTTCTGGGCACGGAGGGCATTGAAAGATCAGGGCAATATCCCCTCTCCAAAAGCAGCAGGGCAAGGCGAGCGGCGGAGAGGTGCCAACCCGCAGCCCTGCGGCCCAAAGGGACACAGTCTGAGAGGCAGGAGTGAGTCGAGGCATTCAGCTGCGCAGGCAACGGGAGCCAAGAGCGTGCACTTGATGGAAACGTGCCCTCTCCTGCGCAGTGGGGAAGAGGNAGCGGAGAGGTGCCAACCCACAGCCCTGCAGCCCAAAGGGACACGGTCTGAGAGGCAGGAGTGAGTCGAGGCATTCAGCTGNGGTTTGAACGGCATCCGGTAAAGCAGTCTGGTACCTCAGCATTGGTGCAAAGATGAATGAATGGTCTAAAACATCTGTGCAGGGATCACAGGAGAAAAAAGTTGGTGAACAGGTTTTTAAAGCATCACAGTCCCCCTCCAAGGAAGTAAGAGAAATCACAGCCTGGCTCTGGCATTAGAAAGTGAAGGGGATGGAACACAGAGAAGAAAACAAAAACAATACGTAGTAAAAATATTGCTCCTACATCTCTGGGTCGCATTGCTTCCTCTGAGAAGCTCTCACTTTTGATGGCAGAGGATGACATCTCTATGGGATGAGAGAGGAAAGGAAAACAGTAAAACCTGTCATCGACGAAAACTACTAAACAAAAGAGACTGTCTGGGGGAATTAATATTTATGAAATGCAAAAAAAGATTGTAGTAAAATAAGAGATAACACAAACCTAATAAAAGCAGAGTTGTTCTGAATTAAACAACCAAGACGCAGAGCCTGCAATCTGGTGCTGTACTATCAAGAAACCAATCCCCCTTTGTATCAGGCAATGTCAAAACAAAAAAAGTACACATACAGGTCTGATCCAAAAGCCAGTGAAGTAAATGGAAGAATTCCTCTTGATTTCCAAAAGCTTTTCATTTGACTCTTTGGGAATTTCTGATGCTGTTAAGAGATGGAAACTACCAGTCACCCCCTAGAGAAATCCTATTGCTTACCCAGTGGCACAGAGAAATGCTACAGGGCCGATGGGCTACTGTCAGAAGTTGAAGAGCTTCTCTGCTCAGCAGTGGACGACGGTGCATCCTCAATCCTGGTGTGGGGCGTTGCGGGCTGTTACCTACAGTGTTATGAGTATTTCTGAAACTGCATATGGGTGTTACTGCACCAATGGCTCTTAAAGCCTTTCAAAATCTTCCCCCACCACAGGTGTGAGCTAGAAAAGTTGTTTTCACTCAGAGACCCTCCTCTTGCCATGGAGTATCATAGTGTGGTGTATTCAATGAACTGTCTAGTCTTGTTTTTAAAGCCTGTTTGCTTTTGCGGAGGAAAATGTTTTACCATCCTAGTGCATCTCTCTTGTTGTGAAGCATTTCTTCTGATAATCAGCTGAAGTTTAGGTTTCCTTTGTCTGGTTTTTTTTTTCATTAAATATACCCAAGGCCAGACGGTGAATGTGGAAACGGGTCAGTTAGAAAAGGCTGAATGAAAACCACTGCGACAATCTCAATTCTGGGTTTGTTTCTCTGTGGGTTCGTTTCTTGGACGGAGTCTTCATTTTAGGTAGGGTTGTTTTTCATTTCCAGGCATGGTTTGCTCTGGTTTATGCACAAGGACTTGCACTAAGAAAGTCCTACGGTTCTGTGAAAGGTTTATAAACACAGATGCTGATCTTCTGAAAAATCTTACCTTCTGCACTATTTCTTTTTTTTAATAGTGCTTCCCAGATAGAGGCCTTTAGATGGCGTAACTGCAGCCTGGGTCCCCAGACTCAGAGTTACAGATGCCACATAAACTGTGGCATCCCTTCCTCGCAAGAGATCATTTATGAAAAAGCGTTTGCTCCAGCAAGGAGTGAGCGTGTCTTCACCTCAGGGTACTCGTAGCACACAGAGCACCAAACCAAGACGACCTTCTGCTCAGACCCTCTTCATGGGAGCAGCCCTTGGCGCCCAGCGCTGACCTGAAGAGGGATGCGCACCCTAAGCCAACGCAACGTTGGGTCAAGACTGTGTGGGGTGCCACAGAGTGTTTCTTCCCACATGGCATGGTTGGGAGAGGGGGGCACAGTGTCCCATAGGGGCGGCGGAGCGAGAGTGATGCTAACCCACCTTCGCCCCTTTGGTTTGCGTGGGCATGATCGCGCAGCGGGGATGCCACTTGGTATGACCCCCCCTCGCCCGTGGCCTCCTGGGTGACAAACCTGTACAGGCAACTGCTCCTGGAAATGCCAGCTTCTTCCCAGGGAAGAAGGAGTGAGCCTCTAGAGGGAAATGTCAGGTCATGGGGCATTTCAGGCCTATTCATATAAATTAGAATGAAAAAGAAAATCCACGCTGGGCTGTTAGCAAAAATCAGGTCTAGTGTGCAGGAAAGACGCATAAAACACTGCATTGAACTACGGCATTTTTGCTGCACCTCAGAACATAAAGTTTATTGAATGGTTCCCAGAAGAGGGGAAAATGGATTTGGCACTCAGTGATAAAGTCTATAATTAGTTTTCTATAGAAAATCCACAAACTGTGCTTGACTTCTGACAATTTTTTCCTGGCATTGGCTTGTGAACGCCCTTGTCCAGCTCCACCATCGGTGGGACCAGGACGTACAGCCCCAGGAGGGCTCTGGGCTGTCCCTTACCCCTCATGAGGATCCATGGCAGAGAAGGAGCCAACAGAAGACTCCAATTCTCCCTGTTGAGCCATTGGAAAGGAGCAGCGATGGATCCCTTCACCGACTCAAGGCCACCCCAGCCACCTGGAGAGACAGCAGGCAGAATCGAAGTTGTGGTTGAGCCGGCCTCCAGCAAGACTCAAAGTGGGAGGAGGCAGCAGCAGTGACAAGCTCTGAGCCTGGCTGCACTGGAAGAGCCAAACTCATGAACATGCTTGTGGCAAACCAGGCCCGGTGTTTTGTGGCTCACGGACCCTTCAGCATTGCCAACCATCTGGTTTCCCAGAACTGTCCAATCTGATGGGTTTGCTGCCAAATTAATAAAATAAACTAAATGCATGGGTATGTGAAGTCGTGGGAATGCAGCTAGGGATGTAAAATATCACTTCATGGAGATTTAAAAAGCTCTGCATCTGAGATGAGATGGGGTGGGTATATAGAGATGCGATAATTTAAAAGATTCACCAGCACCATAAGAAAACACTTTCTGAAATTATTTACGCAACAAAATTTTATGTTCAAGGACATTCGAGTCATTCAATAGGCAGCTCACAACTATACAGCTACCGTGAAGAATAACAAATATAATTTTGGATGGAAAATTTATAGATGTGTTTTTAAAATGCACATGCTGATACACACACTTTGCTTTTTTTTAACGGCCCTGCCTTCTGTGTGTTCATGGCCTTCCTGAACCTTATGTGAAGTTTAAGAGGACTTGTAAATCAGTTCCTCTCCTACACTTTTAAACAGCAAGCGAGTAAAACTAAAAGCAATCTCTAATTGTATCAAAGAAACCACTCAACTAGTTATGGCTGTGGTCATCAGGCACAATGCAAGCTTACTCCTTCTGTGGCTCAACAAAGTCAAGAAACCACAGACTATTCCCAGACTCAGTTCTTAAAAATCTAAATCTAGACAACGGTAGTTTACACCACAGTCAGTCATACTAACCTATCTTTTATATCTAACCTAGAAAAACCTTCAAAGAGAGAAAACACGTATTTTACTTAAGAGATTAAAGAAGAGCACTCAGCAGTGATTTCACAGCTGTACAGTGAAGAGGTGAACGGCAACAAAAACATGACTAGACCAGATCCATCTGTCATCCAAACATAAAGCAGCAGCCTTTCATTTGGGATATTTGTGAAAAGCAGACAGCTTAGATCTGAATAGGAGCATATGTGGTCCTCAAAATTACAAACTCTCAGCCCCACTGTGAAGCACATAAACATTACTGGCGTTCAATAAATGTGAAACTTGGTCAAGCTGACATGGTATGTGGCAGAGCCAAGCTTGACACCCAACAGTGTCCTGGTCTCCTGTCCTGAACACTAGCTTCCGCAAGCAGTAAATCTACCAAAGTAACAAGACAATCAAAATAAAGGCTTCCCAGTTTCCAGTCCAATGTTTCCCTTTCTGCATCACACTTCTCAATTTCCTTATTGAGTTCAGTGCTCAATGAAAAATGCATTTGCTGTTGACAAGGCTGGAACTAAGCACAGCATAATTTCTTACTGCGTCCACATTTCATGGCAAGAAGACTGTGGTTCGGATCATGGGCCTTATGAAAATTAATGTCAAGGTTGCCAGTGACTTCAAGGAATTCAGACTTTCCTCCGCGGCGTTTGTGCAATGTCCAGAGCCGTGAACAGCTGATTGCTGAGACCAGTGTTCAAATGATTAGTAAAAGTAATGGAGAAACAGAGTAGACCCAAATTAAAAGGCAAAGAAAATGAGCAACGGTGAGAATACAGACAAATAACATTAAAATGCTTTGCCTCTTACTAGCGATGTTCTTTCCACTGAAAAGCTAGGTATGAAAGATTTTCTTTTAAACGCCACAGGGCTAGTGCATCAACAGCAGTTTCAGAGAATGAGGGAATACACAGCAGACTTTTGTAAACAAACAAACAAATCTACAAATGTTTCTGATCTCTAGGCCTCTATGGGGCTGCTGTGTTTCATCAGTCTCAAATGACGGGAATTGTCCAGTAACTTGTCATGAAAATACCCACCTAAGAAAGCTATGAGAATTCTTGCAGGATGCAATGCACCCTGCTGAGGGCTGAGCAGATGACCTGCTAACATGAGGGAGATTTATATTATTAGGAGAGCTGCCCACAGGTTTTATTATTAAGTTTCACACTGAAGTTTTCACATGGCAGGAATTTAAAAATGACAAGGGCAACGATTTTGATATCCTAAGCACGAGTCCAGTCCTGAAAGTTTACACCGTGATGTGACTGAGGATTGCAAACAGATGAGAAGAATTTGATGTCTAGATCAACAGACTGACAGTGCTCTGCAGGTGCCTCCCGTGGTGCTGGTGTTTGTTTTAAGCTCTCTCGCTTTGCACAACATAATAGAGACATTGAGGTTTGGTTAAGTTCTGACCTGAAGACATTTTTTCCAACCTTGCATGTCATGTTTTCTGCCTCTTCAGTCACCAGGAGCCAACGGAAAGTTCATGCCAAGGCAGTATTTCACACTCTCAGTAACAATCCAATTTCTGTAACCAGATTGTTGGAACAGAAAGTTCTTTTTTTGGGCAAATCCCATGTGACGGACATGCCTCGGTAGACAGATGGATACTTTCAACTTACTGATATAGCTTATGGAATCTATTATTAGACAGATAGACAGCTACTGCCTTGTTGCACTTCATATGTTAAAAACTATTTAGTGTAATGCAGAATCTTGTTAATGCAATCCAGAAATACACATGTTTTAAGTGAAAGAGAAACGCTCTTATTGCAATATTCTAATTTGGACCTTGATCAAAAAAATCAGCTGCTTTGCACTTCTTGGTTCAGATGAACCACGGCCTGTCTGTAAAATGGTATGACTAGGGAGGCCTTATCATAGATAAGAGGAACAGACGCCTTTGCTGGAAATTTCCATATTATATAATTACACTAATTTCCATATAGTGGTACAAAATTGCTACAAGACAGAATATTGCCTAAGCGCTGCACGCAAGGATGCGGGAACCTTCAGACTGGTGTTTAAGGGATGATCTATGGAGAACCAGAACAAAAACCCCACTGTTTCTACCGGAGATTTGTATAAGGTTGCAGGAGGCTGTCTTTTTTCGTGTCTGCACAGAGGCTGGAAATCTGAGCACAAAATTTCTGCTTTCAGATCCGTAACACACAGAGGATCAGTTAATGTCAACAGAAATCCCTCCTGGGGATCAAATACAACATGAGAGAGAAAGGTGGGTACAGAGATCTGAGAGCAAAATTTTCGCCCTGCAGTGGGAAAGGCTGTTTTCTGGAAGGTGCTCAGGAAAATGCCTGGCCTGTGCCACCGTCAGCCTTTCTGCACAACACCGCAAAGCGAAGAGGCACTGGTTTTCCACTACCTTGGACCCTGTTCCAGCCATATCTGTGAAGAGGGTCCAATCAAAATTGCCAGCCTTTCGGGCAGGTAGCCCGGTATGCAACCGAGCCTCACACGAGAGATGCGAATGGCAACCTGCGTTACAGCTGGCTGTGCAGAGGTATGCAGCGTACGTCATCTCACAGACGTGATATGTAGGTGAGGTCCACCAGATAGGGAAACACGTAATAAAATTTCTCTGCAATGCGATAGGCTGAGAGAGCTGGGTCTGTTCAGCCTGGAAAAGAGAAGGCTGAGAGGAGATCTGATCAATGCTCACAAATATCTAAAGGGTGGATGTCAAGAGGACGGGGTCAGACTCTTCTCAGTGGTGCCCAGCGACAGGACAAGGGGCAATGGGCACAAACTGGAACACAGGCAGCTCCACCTGAACATGAGGAGGAACTTCTTTACTGTGAGGGTAACAGAGCACTGGAACAGGCTGCCCAGGGAGGTTGTGGGGTCTCTTTCTCTGGAGATATTCAAAACCCACCTGGACGCATTCCTGTGCAACCTGCTCTAGGCTAACCTGCTTTAGCAGGGGGGTTGGACTAGATGATCTCTAGAGGTCCCTTCCAACCCCTACCATCCTATGATTCTATGATTCTATGATACCAGCTTCTCCCATTCAGTTGGGAACCACAGCATGGACGGGAGAAGCAGCAGGATCGGGGTGGTACAAAGTAAGGTTTCCTGACCCTTGGGCATCCAGACTTTGACCCCAGCTCAACTCTGCACAAGCTGGAGATGAGCTCATGGTTGCTGCTGCACCCTCGTGATCACCCTCGTCACCGTACCCAGCTGGGCACGCCGAGGTTGATCATGGCAATTTGGGCTTCTGTCTGGGACCCGTGCAAAGGGGCCAGCGAATGCCCTGGTTTCGGCTGACTCTCAGCTGCAGCACTGAGGGGACAGAAAGCACATGTATTGCCCTAAATATGTATTAAAACTGAAAGAAACCAAATTCACCAGGCTTTTTTCCCTAAGCTTAATTGAGTCTATGGAAATTCTATGCGTGATTTCAGTTGAAAATAACAGGCTTAGTCCGAAGCCCCTTTAATGTCTTACCCTGCTCAAATTCCCAGAGCCTGGATATACTGTCAAGCTGTGCAAACTTCACAACACATTGCTGCTCTGCGTGCTTCATAGTGCTGACTATCGGCCTGAGCTCTACTACCAGCAAAGTCAGGTCAACGAGACTAACTCCCCACTTCAGTGGGAAATTAATTAATATAATGGCAAGTGCTTTTTGAAAATCCCATCTCTCTTGCTTTGCAGGTTTTTAGAAAAAATTATTAAATTTCAATTAAGGAAGGCAAAGCTGGTAGAAATACAGAAATAACAGCAAAAATACTGGAGTCATCCCGTAACACCTAACTGAGTAACTGGCATGGCTCATCTGACCACTTATTCTACTTCCCATTTAAATGGGGTCTGTAAATAAGCATCGAGCAGATATATAACCCATGTGCTGAATTTTATTTTTGCTATAATAATAAAAGCCACGGAGAGAGATTCATGATAACACGAATCTTCACTCGACTGCGCACAAGCGGCGGCATTCATTACATTCTGATGATGCATTTAGCCCTCGGAGCACAAAGAGAGTTTTACCTTCTGTGGGGTTTTTTTTTTTTGACAATTTGCATGAGAAGTACAGAGCATTTAGTTGTTTGAATTAATCAAAATATCTCTGCCTTCACTGAATAAATATATTTGAATACATGAATAAATAATATATTGAGTAAAATAATGAAACTAATTTAAAATAAGGCTGAGAATAAGGTCACAGTTTTTATTAAATGTGACATTTTCCACAGTGTTTATACTGCAAGAGATAATGGCCTATATATTTTAAAGTGGGTAACAAACCATCAAAATCAACTTTAGATGAATTAAAGTAGCTTAATTTTCAGCAAGCACTGGGCTTTTAACCTGACTTTCTGAAAGTCAGGTTACGATGATTCAAGATGAAACTTGAGCTTATGTGCCTGGGATGAAAACCTTCATTTAAAACCAAAGCAACCACTTAATCGACAGTCAGTCTTAAGGACTAGGGGTGCAACTGAAAGGTCAATCTTGCTAAAGCTCTCAGGCGTCTACCCTCAGAACTAAATAGAAATATTTCATCCAGTACTTGTATTTCAGCTGTAGACATGCCATAAACACAATATACTCATTATCTTAAACATAAATGTTAAGTTTGCACAAAATCCTGTTCTTGGAAGCAAGCAGAGTACTCGTATAGACATAAACAGGAACTAAGCTTGAAAAACTCTCATGAAAACCAAGCCAGATACAAAATCTATTCATCAGCAGTTGACTTCAGGACAACTCTATTTCACTTGGCTGTCTAAAACCATTACTTGCCCAGACAAGTCAGCAAACAAAAATGCAAGTGAAACCAGTACTAGAAATTAATTCAATTAATTTGCAAATAAAGAAGAGGAAGAAAGGAAAAAGATCACAGACACTTTAAATAGAGAAATCCATGGAACAGAACCTATAGTACCACCACAACCTCACTTCATCCTTGGTGTCCCCCCAGCCTGCATTCGATGAGCAGTAAGGAAAGCCTGGACATATCAATGCATGGTAGCAGCGAGTTGCCAGATGGTTTTAATTTGCTTCTGTCTGCTCGGGGTTCATGTCAATTAGCGCAGGGTAATCAGTACTTCATTAAAAACGTAATGAAAAATCTAACTCTACGAGAGATGTATGATGTTGTCCATTCCACCATATCTGAGTGCTGTAATTAAAACAGACCTTCACTATGCTTCACCTCTGTGACTCCAGTTAGGTTTCATCCATTTAGCAGCTACGTCGAACGCTCCTTCGTGATCTGCTTCTTATTACCCCTATGTTCTCAGCTGGCTGACAGGATAAATTTCCTAGATTAGAATGATCCAGCAGCATAGTAAGTACTGGGGTAATTGGTAAGGTTTGTCCTGCTCTGCTCTTTCTTCCAAGGCAGTGGTGGCAAGGTTACTTTGCCACTAATATGTTGTATGCGGCGCAGTCATAGTAAAATGGGTTAAATACTCAAATCGTTTGAGGAAGCTACCTAATTCAGTGCATTAATTTGCCAGTCTTTTTCAGCTGAAAGAGATGCAAGTCCAAAGTTAGTCTCTGTACCGATCAGGCTGGACAAATCCAACCATGGGCCTGAGCACCAGTCTGCCCTGTCCATCCCAGAGGGCAGCACCGTGCCAGGAGCCATGCAGCCCTCTCCCGAACAAGTCTTCGGGCACGGTTCAAGGGTTTGCCCCGACCTGGGCCATCTGGACAGTTTGGGTACAGCCATGGTGGTCTGGAGGCGAGGGGAGTGAGCTGCAGGGAAGCGATCTGTGCCATGGCAGTTCATCTCGCGGCCTCTTTGCTTGCTGTTACATCCCAAGCTTTGTGTTCGCTCTGCTCTAAAAAGCAAACTGTTTTGGTTTATACTCTGATACGCTTTTGAGTTTAAAAGCTTTTTTGGTCTTTTGGTTTTCACTAAGAAAAATAGTTTATGTTGCCCATCATTTTAACCTTTTCATCAAAGCCTTTATAAACCCCGCGCATTCTAATGCACTAAATTTTCTAGTATGGTAGAGTTATTTGCCCAAAGCAATATTCACAAAGCATAATGCAAGCAGTGCTCTTGGCGAGTCATTAGGATTAGCGATGAAATGATCTGCAGTGTGGCTGGCCCATGGAACCTGCAGAGAAAGAGCTCAAAGACTTTTAGCTGACTACACATAAACCTTCCTCGCGTACAAAAAAAAAATTAATTTAGTCTCACAATAACTCAAGTTGAAGGATGCCTTTAGGTTGTGATAACCTCTCTCCATCTAGCAAGTTTCCCTAGCAGTCCTGGGAGGAACCTTCTGTGGCAGGAATGCATGAGTGGTTTCCACTGCTATGGCCAGGTATTTCAGCAGCTGAGGAAGTGGGTGGAGGAGGAGTTTGGGAGATATTCTTGGAAGACAAGTGAGGAACTGAGGATAGGAGCAGTATGATTTATAGGCCCACGTGAGTAATCCAGGTTGTAACTCAGTGCCAATCACTTGCTATGAATGATGTCAGGGAAGCTGCAGAAGTAGGATAGAGATACTTCCCCAGCTACAGCCAGTTAACTCTGGCATACCATAGATTACAAATCCCAGTGATTTATTACCCAAAGTCAATTTACCAAATCCTTGCCTTTAAGAGTACTTAGGTAAATGAGGTGAACGAAGTGTAATCTCCAATGGAAAAATCAATGCTTTTTGGATACAGCTCACATAGCTGGCATTCGAGAAAATAGCATTGCATTATGGACATCCCCCTCCAAACTTTCCTTTTCAGCCTGAAAAGTTAGTACCTTATGTTCCTTTTAATTAACTCACATTTAGCCAATAATGCCAGCAAGTTCCATGTCGTAACTCTCGTTACGCAATTAGAAGCAACTTGATACAAGCACAGAAGTCCAAGGCACATGTGCAAAACCCTTCCAACAAGCAGTGCTGCTCAGAGGGGAGCAGATAACTGAGACCCCACTAATATCATTAGTATCATTAAATAATGCCCACTTTTATAAACGTCATCCTCTGTTACCTGACACCAGCCTTGGATACTTGGACCACAAAGGAAGCATATTCCTTCTGGGCATGCTTCTGACAATAACGCAAATACAATCCTGAATTTTTGTGAGAATGAGGCCAGGACTGGGTACTGCTGGACAGCAAGGCCCCAGCCATGCCAGGGTTGGCGTTGAGAGACAGTGCTCTCTGCACTGTCTGACACGGTGAGTTTTCGAAGTTCCCATGCAGCTTCTTGAAAGAGGTCCTCATGCAACATTGCCTGGAAGGCAGGTTTCTCCTCTAGGTTGAAGGTGCATGGAACACATGCCTCAGTGTCTGATAAATATGCCCTGTGAGAAGTTAAAATGAGTGAAATCATCTTTTTTTCTTGCCTCCCCACAGGTTTTTGGAAAACCTGTGCAGGAATAACTCCCAGGGTAAGGTTCTCCAGTAGACGCCACATGAGATGGTGTCAAGGATTAGGTGGCAGGAGCCACCATGATGTGGACAGTTAAAGGCAAATAAATAAATACATAAATGAAAGAAAAGTAAGGGGAACCATGTGAGCACAAAGATAAAGAAACCAAATGGGCAGAACTGACAACATAGACGCACGCTCCCTGTTTACATCCAGGCACTGGGATGGAGTGCATTCCAATGTTGTTGGTAGAAAAGGAAAGTCTCCCATCCTGGCTGCCTCTCACCAAGGTCAGAATGGGCACACGGCAGGCACATTTCAGGATTTAAATTAAAAAAAAAAAGAAGTACTTGGGAATAATGCCGCTTTGACCAACTCCTTCTGCTGCTCTGGGCAAGGGAAGTTAACCCTTAGCCACCCTTAGCCTTAGTTTTCCCCTCCTACAAAATGCAGTTGGCAATTCCTACTGCTGCTTCACATGGAGAATTATATGCATTTTCCCAGCATTTAGAAGATTAAATACTCCACGCTGTTTGATTTATTTCTGTTACTCTTGATACAAATCACACAAACCCGTGATTCATGTTTTAATATTGATCCTGTAATTAGTTCAATGCAGGTAAGCCTTCACGCTAGATACAGTCTTACATTTACTCACTTGGATGCCATTGTACGATCGGGCTTTAGATGCTAAACCTTTACCAAGAATCCTATTTCATGGTAGTCAAGAGCCTGTTTCACACTGTGGTAGCAGCCTGCTGTAATGATACCTTATCTGAAATAGACTTCTTATGCAATTTGCATGATGTCCCTCACATACAGATCCAGACAGGACATCAACCTGACCCCTGCTCCTGGGGAGGAAGCGTCAGACAGACAATGCAGAGGATCCACCGGAGCCGCCGATCTGGCTCGTGCTCCTCTGTCATCTCTCCTTATTTTAACAACCATCCGACATCTCAGAGGCTCATCTCCAGCAGTTCACGACAGAAATGCAGCACCTGCTGACGGCTTTCTGAATGCTCTTTACAGCTTGGCGTTATCACTGTCCGCCAAACTGCATCATCCTTTATTGGCCAGAAGGAAATGCAGGGTGCTGGCATGGTACGTTTGAGAAGCTGCAATGTACAGCATCCCCAGCACAGCAAATACAGTGAATACCCCCAGAAGCTGCTAAGCCCTGGATCATAACTTTAAAATCTCCTTACAGAAAGCTAAGAAGGACCTGGCTGCTGCTTCTCTGTGCTTTGCTGTAGTAGCTTATTCATTGTGTGTGGATTTGGTGGGTCCCTTGAGGATGGATCATTCATCCTTCTGCTGAAGAGTGCCATGGGATTTGGAGAGGGTGGAACCCTGGATCCCGTGACAAGTCATCTGACTGAGCCCGGCCAAGAGGCCTCCACCTCTAGCTGCAAGGCTGCGGGCCGGTGTGGCCGATCCTGCCGGCTGCAGCACTGGCAGCCTCTGTCAGCACCCTGGGTGGCTGGTGGGGACACATGGAGGATGAGCAGTCCCTTCTGCCAGGCTCCAGAGCAGCTGTGGACATGGCCAGTGAACCCAGGAACATTCCTCCACTCCTTCAAAACCTCCTGCCAGGAGCCTCAAGGAGCTGAGCTCTGTATCAGATGGTGCAACCCCCTACCCCACCATCTGACCTTCCCTCACCCATCACCATGTTCCACCTGTGTGGGGTCCTCCTCTCCCTACAGACAAAGGAACAGTATTTGCCCTGCACTAAAGCAGCTCTGCAGCTNCTACCCCACCATCTGGCCTTCCCTCACCTATCACCATGTTCCACCTGTGTGGGGTCCTCCTCTTCCTACAGACAAAGGAACAGTATTTGCCCTGCACTAAAGCAGCTCTGCAGCTTCAGAGAAATGCTTCTCACTTCAGTTAACGGGAGAATTAGAAATCCACTGGGTAAAGCTTAAAGAAAAATACTCCGTGTATATTACCGTACTCTGAGTCTGGTATGGTAGGGTGTATAGAAAGTTCCTGATCAAAGCGGACTTTTGGCAACAAAAACAATCATGGAAACAACAACAGCAACAACAAAACTCACTGAATTTTGCAGGCCTATATTTTTTCTTTGCTGGGAAATTATCATTTAGCAGATTATACCAAGCCTAAACATTTTACAAGCTCTTTCACTGCTACCAGCATATCCTCCCAAATTAAATACTAAACTGTATCCATTTATCCAGACCATTAAAGGGAGAGATGCAGTCTTCGGCTATTTTGGGTTTCCTTTTCAATCTGTCTCACTCACAAAGTGCAATTGCAGATTTTCATTTAGTCTTTTTCATAAAGGTAAATTCTTCTCATCACAACTGATTTAGAAGCAAATCAGAGACATAGCAAGTAACACAGACCCAATTTAGACATTCAGCACTCCAATTGGCATCACCGTCTAAGCTGAAATAAGCTGCTTCTTTCATTCAGGAGAGAGAAGGGAGCCGTTTGTATGGATGGACATTGCAGGCACAGTCTACTTCAGAGCACACATCCAAGAAGTGGCATTCAGCGGATTTAGTTAGTGGCCTGAACAGATCACGTATTAAAGGTCTTCTTATTTACATGCATTTTTGAGAAAATATCAGGCGCCATCTTAGCTCATCATCTTGATGCAGCCACGCACTTAAGTGTGCGTTTAACATTAAGCCTATGCTTAGTTGTTGGGAAAATCAAGCAGCTGTGCTGCCACTTTGCAGAACTGTGCCTTCTGCTTTTCAAGAAATAGCTACAAAAAGTAATAGAAAAAGTTACTCAGTCCCCTGTAACGTGCTAGGAATCTTGGAGGCCCTTACAAAATCATCATCGTCATCATCCCTTCACATGACTGCTACAGTTCCTCAGCGCACAAGAGTGCAATCATCCACACATTGTGTGGGCAAATGAGTGACTCCAGAGAATCTTGCCATGTGGTATGTGCCACTGGACGTCACATAAAAAGTAGTAGCTCCCAGAATACTATCTTCCTCTAGTGCTACTCACTTTAAAAGTTGAAGAAATTATTGAGAAAAGCTTTGTTATCTAAAGTCTCACCACAAACTGGAGATGGAGACCAAGAAATAGTGCTGCACTAGATACAAATTAATAGCTTCCACCTTCCCAAACTAAGCAGTGGAGATGGAGAATTACACATTTGTGAAGAAAGCACCTCCCTTCAGGAAGCTTTGTTGAAATTGGTTGCTGAAGTGTTTGAGAAGAGCTTGCTTGAGGTGATAAAGTCAGTGGAATTACTCAATTAATTCAACAGAAGTAGTTCAGGACAACAACAAATTTTCTGGTCTGGTCAAGTTCATCATGGCTTTAGCTCAAAACTGGTGCAGGGGACCAGCTTTTCCTACACTGTGATGTGTACAACGACATTTGCTCCCATGAGCAAACAGAAAACAGCACCCTGTGATACTGAAGCAATCACATACTCAGGCAATAGTCCATGTATTTTACTGCTCCTTTATGGAGTGTTTTTTGACAGCCAGATGCAAGAGTAAGGACAGCCAGCACCATCTGACTAGTCCTTCTCCTGTGCCAAATATCCTGCTAGCCACCAACACTGCTCATCTCCAGCAGTGGATCTGCTGTGAGTCACGGCTGAGAGCAGTTGCATTGCCCACCTCTTCCTCATGCAAGGTTCATTCCACATCGGCAAGGTATGGCAGAAAAATCATGTCATCTCATAACTTGTGCAGATCGAGCACTCGCATCCTTAATACACAAGCATTAGGCTCAAACAGGTATTTCAGAGGGATTTAAGGCTAGCCAGCTTGTCTCCTTAAACTTTTGCTTCAAAGAAAGCCTGTTTCTAGACCCTGAAAAATAATGCNGTTCATTCCACATCGGCAAGGTATGGCAGCAAAATCATGTCGTCTCGTAACTTGTGCAGATCGAGCACTCGCATCCTTAATACACAAGCATTAGGCTCAAACAGGTATTTCAGAGGGATTTAAGGCTAGCCAGCTTGTCTCCTTAAACTTTTGCTTCAAAGAAAGCCTGTTTCTAGACCCTGAAAAATAATGCTAGGGATGGATAAGTCCTTCAGTTACTGGGACAGTTAGCTACAGCTTTCCCATAATGTTAGGCTTGTACTGTGCTTTAATTATAAAACACTAGGCCCTATTGCCTACATGGTAGACAAGAAAGTATTTATAATGCCATGTGCTGCTTTCATTTTTGGTCTAATGTCTGCAAAAGTGCATACTGGAAACGCTACAGGCATGGTAGCAAATGCTCCCATGCGTAGAACAGTGGCCAAACAGAGCTCAGACCTCTTGTGCAAAGAAAGGATGTTGGGAGCAACAAGGAAGGAAAGTTGAGGCATATGCCACATTGGCTATCGTCCTGAGCTACACATTAGTTTGGCTCAAGTTAGAAAAGCCCTTGGGCCACATATAACTATACAATCAAGGTCTGTTTTATAACACCCAGAGGGACTGTGTTAAGGTTACCAGGCATCTTTAATCCTACTCTTTTCTAAGTTCTGAGAAACTGACCTTTTTTTCATGTATTCTTGCATGCAGCCCTGTTTAACTTAAAGTTAGTGATGAACGTAACTTCCAATAGCAATGGAACCAAGAAGAGTCAAGGAAGCATTTGTGTTACAGAAACAGGAGAGGATCCAAAGAGAACTACAGACTCATCCTCAGATTTGCTAAGAAAATTGTTGTAAATTACATTATTTTGGGAAAAAAATTAAATTTAGAAGTCAACATAAGGAAAATGACAAAGATGGAGGAGACGGTTACTTCCTATAAATATTTCCTTTAGCCAGCTACCTATGATAAAGGATCCTTTGCTAATCCCCTTAAGTGCTATCCCAACATGAACACATGCAAACACACTAAATTCTTACAGAACACAAAGAGGTTTTCTCTCTGCGAGAATAACGTAGGCTCCAAAATCCATAATCTTCAGGATGCTGGCTATTTTGGTCAATTACTTGAGTGAGGACAGCAGGTCTAGTGTCACAAGCAACAATAGAGCTCTTATTCTTGGAACCAAATGCAGCTATTTCCGAAGCTAAACTCACAAAACTGACTCATAGACCTGTCAGTCACAATAATAACATGTTCCCAGATATAGCTCAACTGTAAGAAATGAGTTACTGCTCAAGGGAGGCTCCCTTGAGATGAAGTTCACCTCTGGTAGACCAACACCAGGGGACTGTTGTATCTCCTGGAAACTAAGGGAGGGACACGAAAACAGCCTGAGACTAACCACTGTCTTGACTGATCATGGATTATTCACTGTCAGTTCTGGTCAAGGATCAGGTACTTAACTGTACAGCATCTGCTATGGGGCTTTGAACTGTGGATCTGTGGTCTCCAAAAGCTTGAATAAGGTCAATTTCATTGAGACAGAATGGCAAAAAAGGTCTCTGGGGAAAGCTGTTTTCCTCTCTGGAAAGCAGCTAAGATGATCACGTTTAGAAAAGTTGCCTTCGATGGAATAGCAAGGCTCAAGGCTCAGAGCAGTGATACTGGGCTGACACCAAACTCAGAGCTAAAGCCTAACCCAAGAAGGCACCTCTGCTGTTGGTGTGATCATCTAGAGAAAGACATACATAGAGCACAGAAAGATCAGAGTAAAAACTACTCTGTCTTGTCCATGAGGGCAAGTGCCTGTAGCCTTAATGAATTGTCAGGATCTCAGTCAGAGCATAAGATTTACAGAGACTTACATGGAATTACAAAGCTACAACTGAAAGCCAGAGCTGTATCTACACTATTCAGTGTTCTTATTAAGCAAAAGCCACATTCAAGACAACAAAACAGCCTGCACTGGATTGATCACTAAAGATAAGCCTCTGCTGCTGAGTTAACTCAGTTAATTGGGTGCCTTGCTCAGCTGAAGCTGGTTTTCAGTTGCCATCCTGCAAAACTTTACCTGAGAGAGTACATCCTCATGGGTCCATCACACAGAGCACCAGACATAGCAAAACCTTGTAGGTGAAAATTGCCTAGCCTCCTGGACTTCCCTTTAGCAGTCAACAGGGTGAAGTCCTGTTTGTCCTTCTGGGCACATTACGAACAGCAGAAGACACTGAGGCAATATGAGAAGAGTATCGTTGCTTGAGAAGGGAATGGTCCTTACCAGACCTTCGCTGCAGGGGGCACGAGTAAGCATCTGGAAGCAAACTGGTATCTGAACCCATTGCCAGGGGGACCTGGTGCCCCACCTCCTAAGCACCACTATGTCCAGAAGTGCAGGTTTTGTGTGCAGTCAAAGTCTCAGAAATCATCTGAGTTGATGCTGCAGAGAAGATAAAATCTCAGTCTGCAGCCCACTCGAAGCTCTCTGTTACACAAATTCAGTTGCAGAAACGCAAGACACAAGGATGATATTTCACACACCTGGGAATGATCTACAGCAGCGGCTGGAGCTGTTAAAAGACCGGCAATTAACATAACCGCATCTTACACTATGAGAGGTCACTGTTTTTCAGGCCAAGACTGAAATCGTATCAAGGACATCTGTTTACACATTCCTCAACCTCCGCTAACCGCAGTATAAGCACAGTCTGCCACATGAATATACTATAGACCAGTGCTTCATGGTCACTATTTTTTAAGAGTGTACAGCAAGACTCAGAAACAAGTTTTAGATAACCTCCACTAAATGAGCCTGAAGTGTATGAAAGGGTCCCTCTCACTTTTTGAGCTCTCAGAGTAACACAACAGATTAGTTTAATCCCAGTGGATATAAAATGCAATGATTCTGCCACAGCAATTTATGCACTGGATATTACAGGCCCTTAACATCAGCCATCGTAATTACTGTAGGAAGGGAGACAGGAACAAAGGGCCTGTGGGGTTCCTTTCAAGGGAAGAAGCCCATCAGCCTCTGGGCTACGTCACGTCCTCATTGCCCCTCACTTGCCCTCAACGTGCCGTTATTTGAAATAACTAAAGGGGATGGAGAATAACGTAGACACAGAAGTGGAGGCAGACACGTTCACTGAAGCTGAGATACATCATTCCTGGCAAAACGTGCTTGACTTTGACCCATTTTGCTTCTGTTTCCCAGCCCACACCAGGGCTACCCCATGCCCAGGTGCTGCTTTCAAGCAGGTTGAAGAGCTCAGGGTGCCTCTTGAGCTAGAATGGGGATGTGTTTCGATGGAGCCCGTACCAACACGACCCACTGCAGGCAATAAGGTCTTTACTGTTTGTTCTAAAAACGTGACTCTGCACTGGGACTACGGGGTGAGCACATGGCTCTGTGTCAGGCACATGTTTTATATGTATACGCATGTGCTTTTTTAAGCGCTGCAATCACCAAGTCTACAAAAGAGGGAAAAACTTTCAGAAGAGGGAGCCTACAAGCAAAAAGAACTTTTCTGGGTCTTAAAAGAGGACACAGATTATATGCCAGCCTTCCACGGACAAATGAATTTCACGTGCCATTTCCTATCTTCCCTTCAAGTACCTGATCCTGGTTTTAGGCTCTAGCTCTACTTAGAAAAACAGTCTGCCTGTACTCCTGTGAAAGCTCAGAGTTAACTCTTCAGTGGCTTGTATTCACAAAGGGTCTCTTGCCCATATCCCGAAAGAAATGACAGATCGAGCTTACTTTTCCTTCAGACATATTCATCCAAGGATGGACAAACCTTTTTAAGCCTTGAGCTAACACCACAGTACCTTTTAAAAATTTTTGAGCAAATATTTAGTTTCAAAGGCTGGTAAGGTGAGCTAAGAGGCCATCATAGGGCAGTCATTTGCTAAGCAAACTCACTTATCATCAAAGCAGAAGAGAAAGGAATGATATACCTTGATAAAAGTCAGTAAGTCATTAAGGGAAGGAGGAGAAATATGTAGATGGTTGTTTAACATACTTAGAAGGGATCCCTAAGGGATCTAACATTACAGACTGTGTGTTCAGGACAACTGCTCAGCCAGAGGCAAAATAAGCAGATCCTAGATACCTACTCTTCCTTAAGCATGTGCTTTCTCCAGGTCAGAAAGGTCAGGTGATTTCTTTGCAGAATCTCTTTCTTTTTCACACACAAGCAAATTACTTAGCAACTCTAAGCCATATCAAGACATTTATTTCAGGAGACTGTAACTGCACCCTCTTTGTAAAATGGCAGACCGTCTTACCTTACCTGTACGCTGAAACCGACAGACCCTATAAAATGAATTGCAAACAATGAGCTGAATTTGTTAACCCCACCAGAAGCTGGTTCAGGAATCAACATCTAAATGTTACCTCCCATCGGCACAACCTCTAATAGGAACTAAGCTTCCAGTTACGGAGAAAAGTTTCCACGGTGACCTTTGTTTTGATCTACACACAACCGTCAGCAAACCTGCAATTTCATAATCTGTCCAGTTTTGGCGTGGAGGATGTAGTTTGGTCCACCATGGCGGAGACCTTTACATGTTTGTGTAAGCAATTGGCTCTTCAAGAATTAACGGCCCTTTAAAATGCTGGTTTTCACTACTCAAAGCTATTGATCCAATTCCATTCTAGAGCTACAAAGAAGGCTGTAATCAAAGCCAGTGCAGCACAGGAGAGTGAACCCCTTCCCAAATCAGGGGTTGCACAGACCAACAGGGCCTCAGCGGTGGCTCGGAGAAGCTGCCTCTCAAAGAGTCACTGTGCCACCCGGCAGCTGCCTGGCAGTATCCTGCCTCTGTGCAAGGCTCCCACTGAATTTCAGACCCTGTCGGAAGAGGAAAACACTTCCTTGGGCAGGACACCACGACTCCCAGCTTCTGCATCCCATGCCGTTCCCTAGCATTCTGTTCCTCTCCATGTATCCGCAGGCAGCAAAGCAGATCTGCACTGAATGACATTCAGAAGTGCAAATTCTGCTCCCTGTTACTAGCACTATCGGCTAGGGCAATCTGTGTCAGAGCATTAGGATGTATGAGGGAGGTCTCGTGTCTGAGCTTCCTGACTTGTAAGCCTCATCTGAAGCTTGCTGAAGTCAGAGAAAGTCTTTCATTGTTTTCAGCAAGCATGGATCAGCATCACTTTAAACCTTAATCACAATACCTTCTAAACACAGCCTTTCATACTCGAACGCTGTGCGAAGCTGAACAAAAGCAGTATGCTAGATATAAACATGTGGAGGAAAGCACTATGAAATTCTTTATAAGTTTCCTATAATGGTCTTGTGAATTGAATCCTTTCACTCAGCGCCTCATCATGATAAGAACCTATCATTATCTTCCCGAGTACAGCATGAAAAACTAAATCTAGCCTCACTTTCCCATACTTTCTTATTCTTCCTCACCACTGTAAAACCAGCTACAAAGGAGAGCGCTGAACCCTCCAGCTAGCAAAACCAGAGTTTGAGGCACTGTTTAAAAAGGTTATGTACATGACAAAAGTCTCCGATGCCTCTATCTCCTCCAAATTCAATGCAATTTGGCCCAATAATTGTCCTGGAGCAAAGACAGGGAAAGCCAACTAATAAAACCATATTCCTTTGCCATCCAACACTCCATGCTCCCACACTGCCAGTCAACAACTCTTAAAATTATCCTTCATAAAGTTTAATTCCTAGCTTCAGAGGGCTACAAATCCTCTGGAAGTCTAATTATATCATTTCTTGAACCCATGAGACTGACTTTGATGCTGTACCTTCTTTAGCTACGGGTAGGTGCCATATAGGAGCGATTTTTGACATACTGATGGCTCTAGCCCAACATCAACATGGAGAAAGTCAGAGACTCCATATGCAGCTAGAAATTAAACTTAATTTTAAGAACACATGGATATATTTTTCTTTCACATCCATACAACATTGTCTGCAGTGTAACTGGCATACTCCGAGCTCTTCAAGGAAGGCAGAAAATATCATACAGTACCTGCTGTGTGTTTTAATATTGCTTTGCTTGTCTAAGGAAAGCCCCACAAATTACAGACAGCATTTGATGAGGAAATTAAAATATCATCTACATTGCAACTGGTCTGCCGCCAGCTGTATGGATCACATTTGAGATGCAGCTGCTGTATAAATAGAGCCATTTACCAGTTTTACCTAAGGCAGACGGTTAAGTAGGTTTCAGCTGCTACACAAAAGATTGTGAAGCTTTACTTGCTTGCAAATATAGTCTCTGCAGAGCCACAAATGTTTTGAAGCCGTGTTGCATTTCAAATCCCCCAAATTGGGCCTGAATGGGCTGAATATATCAAAAGCGTATTACCCAGCTTTTCTGTTGTTGATGTACGTACGCTGGAAGAAAGGCTCTTTATCACCAAACTATGTTTTCTTAAAAGAAATTCGGAGTTTCAACTTCCTCATCTCTCATAATCCTCACAAAGCAGGACAGCATGTACCTCGGGAGGTGTTTGATTTGAAACTTGTTGAAACAAAAGGCTCCAGATTTCACCCGTGCTATGTCTTTTACTTGCTGTAGGCCAAAAAAAAAAAAAAAAGGGAAAAAAAAAAAAAAGCTGTGAGCAGTCCCATCAAGCTATTATCTTTGGGTCTCATTCCGACCGCCGGCTCCCTGCTTGTGAAGCAAGCTGCTCTGATAAAAAGAAATGGCATCGAGCTGCAATGGAGACAAAATGTAGATAGATCACACTGAGCTGACCAATGAACTTTGTTTCAATGCCTTTCTCTGATGGTGTTTCGTTCGTCTGCGGGGTGTGCAACAGAACAGCAAAGCATTCAGACAAGGAAAAAATTGAAATATAACACAAAATTTGTCTGTAATTTTAATACTAGCAGTTGATTCATGCCATGGGAGGGCGGGGGAGCAGTTCTGTGGCAGTCTAAGTATCAACGATCATTTTTTTCCAGCATCACCGTAGCAACACTGTAGTTATTGTCAATGAAGCACTTTCATTCTAAGGTGCTATTTTTAGATGATTTTACCTTTCCAGAAGAATTACCCTCTGGGCTGCAATTTATCATGTTTGTTCCTTGGCCCATGGGTGAATTTTAGTGGGACCTTTATTTTATTTTTAAAGCAAGACCAACCAGCTCTGGTTTTCCCCCCACAGACATTTCTGCACTCAGCTCAAAACGTCTCCGCTTTAACAGCTCAGACCTGGCAAGTATCAATGAGGACTGGGCTCCTGGAGGAATTAAAAACAAACTAGCAGCCTCCCTCCCCCAACAACCACTAGTAAAGGCAAAAGGAAGAACAAATATGTTTTCAGCATGTGAAAAACGGGCTGAGGATGAGGAAGGGGGAGAAGTGGGGACAGCTGCGGGAGGCTGAAGACCCAGCCTTCTCCAAGGCTGGAGCTGGTGGTTGCAGCAGCCTCTTTTGCCTGTGCCTCATCCATTCCTGGCAGTTTCCCAAATCTCAGCCTTTCCCCCATTACACCATGCCAGGAGGGCAGCTGTCGCCCAGCGGCGGTTATCCCTCATGCCGGGATGCTTCTGCTTAGGTTGTCCCATCACTGCAACCATGTGGCAACCAGCCTGGCCCAGGTGCTGCTCCATGCCGCTGTGGACCAAGAGGAGCATTGGGAAGGCCACCTGTGGAGCAAGAGCCACTAAGTGTCCCCGGCACACCACATTCTGCATTTGGAGAGGTTAAATATATATCTATTCAGTGAATACACAGGGCTGATATTGCCGCACATGTCCATACAGCTTCAATTCAGAAGTCCTAACTGGACATAGTAATGGCCCAAGATCATGCCTAATCAGGCAGCCTTCAAGCAGGAGCTGACTACGCACATGCAGATACACGATCCAAACAGGCCCTCTGCTCCTACCGCTATAGTTAAATAGATCCTGCACCCACTGCGTGTAACCGCATTCACACAATTACTTCAGTATAGCCCTCCATTCCCACATAAACGCAGATAAAATCACTACATTAAAAAGACGCCTCAGGTTTCTAAGGTCTGAGGGGTCACGGACTGGTTTGTGGGGTATGTGATCACACAGCCAGGATGACAACCCCCAAAGCACTACTACAAGACAAGCAAATAGAGATACCCAGGCAGCGGTGTGTGCGTACACACAACACACGCTTGCACACGTGCAGCCAGGTCTGCTGAGGAAAGTGTCCGCGTGACTTTGGGCCTGGCACAAATGGTGTGCTTAGCACTGCTAAGACCCACAAGAGGGCATGGTGCAAGCCCTACATATCAATGTTCGTTTGCTGGAGGTACCATGGGAGGCCCACGGGGTTTTTTACATCTGGACATAACTTCAGCCTCTGAATCACAACATCTCCACGGCACAGCGGGTTTGTCATGAAACAAAATCGCCAGTGAACAGGTTAAGTACCTGGCCAAACATCGATAGTTCTGCCATGCAGCACCATGTGAGTGAGGGCACGGATCAGTATAAAGGCAGGAGCAATTTCCTACTCACATTCCTGAATAATATTATTGTCTGAAATGGCAATCTGCTTTTGGGATCTGAAAACAGTTCCCGAGTTCCATGGTTTCCTTCACCCTCCCTCCTCCTCCGCCCCTCCGAGCTGCGTCGAGCGCAATCCCTTGGCAAAGACTCCATCCCTGCACGCCAGCCCTCCCGGCAGCCATCCTCGGGCGGGATTTGGGAGCGCTCCCAAGCCTCTCACCCCATCCCAGCCCCAGAGCTCTCATCAAGCCCTTCATAGTAGCGTCACCCTTTGCTCAGAGCTGTGGTTTCAAGATACCAGATGCCTAGCTCATGGAAATAGGAGTTTGGAAAATACTAGGTTTGCTCTCAAATTCAAAACACCAGTGAATTACCCACCTATTACCCTAGCACAGGTTTTATATAAAATTGCACAAAACTTGATTTTCTTAAATAACCATAGCCACAAGAGAAGGAGAAGAACTTAAACAGATTATGCAGTGCTATTAAGAAGTCAAAGAATAAAGCATCATCTGCTGCTTCCTGAATAGCTAAAACATTTCTTTAAAATGAGGCTATATAATGTCACACATTCTTCATGCCAAAATTGTTTTTATTGACCAAGAAGCTAATGAAATAACCCGGGTGTCTGTCTGACACATGACAATAGATCTCCATTGAGCCAGCACTGAAAACAGGACAACGCTTCTCACAAAAATTCTGCCCTCCATTTCTGTTCGACATTTTATATTTTAGAAGAAGAAAACCAAGCACTTTTCAACTTTAATTATGTCTAGGCAAGCTGTAGTAAAGCAAGAAACTAGGATAATGCCACAGCTCCCAAACAGCTCTTTCACCTGCCACACGTCCATACTTAGAGAACCTCTTGTTAGGTTTTATTTTCGTATTAAATTTAACGCCCTCATTCTGCTCTCAAGTTGTGGAAGCAGTAACAAACAAGCATTTCTGGAAGTGACCTTTTCTGAGAGCTGCTATTATGCACCTGCACAAACTCCTTCCTTCTTCATGTGTAGCCTGCACGGATGAGAACGACTCATTGAAACACCGGTTTATCAGAGTATCAACCTTTTGTGTTGGTGATGGGGATATGCTGCTGTGCTAAAGTTTCTAATCTAAATAAGTAAGTGCCTAAAGTATTGCAGGTTCGTCATACGATAGCACAGGTTGGAAATCTTAACAGCCCTAAGACAATCATCTGATCAAAATTTGGCCTGATTTTATCGATGGTGGTCCAGAAGCTAATCCCAGGACCCAGCCAGACTGGCAATATACATGAGGGTAAAAGCATCCAAAAATAGTGACACGCCAAATAATTTTGCTCGTTGCTTAAAATTATAAATACTGTATTGAAAAAAAGACTTGAATCACCTCCATATTCTCCCTCAAGAAAACAAAGTAAAGTCGAAACAAATAACTAGTGTCCAGGCAAGCAGAAAGGACTGTAGAAATGCTAGTGAGTAGGGCAAATATCCTGTGGCAATTCTTTTTCCTTGAAGATAAACCTCAGGCCAAACAACTCTGTCCACAAATTTGACGAACTGTTTCAATCAAAAAGGGAAAATTTTTAGTGGGTAAGAAGTCAAAATGTTGGATCAATAAAAACATTTTAAAGTCAATGGTGGGAGAAAGAAAACTAACATGCAAAAAATTATTTTTCTATTCCATAAAAACTCATTCAGCTTGGGCTGAGGAACAAAAAAAATAACGAAACCCCCTTCATTATGGATTTCATTTCAGTCGGGAAACCCCTTTCCTTTGCACACCTCAGATAGATAGATACTTTTTCTGTTATTTTGCTGTTATTTTGTTGGACTGGCCAACCAGCTGAAGAAATCACGTATTCGGCTCAACTACTACCAAGCCAGTTATAATTCTAACTTAAGGTTCCTGTACGGCAATTGCTTGGTGATGACGTGCTGGGTTTTGCAATAGCACAGCCTACATCTTCTGCATACTTGCCAATATTTCAAAAATTATAAACGGAAATCTTTAGACGGGAAAGTGGGGACATACCTAGGGAAATACGCTGGTCTTTTTTAGACTAGAAAAGAAATAGTCTGCACCTTATTTTAAAAGGTGAAGAGAAATGCAAGTTGAGTCTTCTAGAGAAACATAACTTGTACCTCGTAATTGTAAGGGTTGCTAATGACTTCTTTGGGGGCAGATTTTTGCCCTAATTTTCATATATGCCTATTGCACAGTTCTGACTCTGTTTTGGAGCAGAAAACTTTTAACTTCTTTGCTGTCACCAGAGATATTCACCTTTGGGATCTCTTCTCTCTCTAATTGGATGACGAACCCATTAAGCCCCAGTGTTAGCTAGCTGTCAACCTGACAACAGCTCAGCTGAAGTCAGTATTACTATTTACATGCCTGAAACCAAGCTTAAATGCAGTTTGTTGGATTTCATTCTATTTTGGACNCTCTTCTCTCTCTAACTGGATGACGAACCCATTAAGCCCCAGTGTTAGCTAGCTGTCAACCTGACAACAGCTCAGCTGAAGTCAGTATTACTATTTACATGCCTGAAACCAAGCTTAAATGCAGTTTGTTGGATTTCATTCTATTTTGGACTGCTGTTCTGTCCTCTAGCCTTCGCTGTGTATTTCTGCTTTTCTATTTTATTTTTTAGCATATGATTTTGATTAGCCAAAGAAATTCTTTAAAAATACTTCAGTGGGAAGTCAAACGCCAGCTCAAATAATTCAGCATTAAACTTAGAAAGTTTAACACATGAGTGCCAGAAAACACTTCTGACAATCCAGAAGCCAGCTTAGCAATCACAGTAAAAACAACACCCAAAGCGGCGAGGTTCTCCTTGCATTTCTTCCTTGGTCCTCATATCTCTTCTCTGAACTACTACAGCTGGATGCTACCATCCATGTTTGAGGTGGAGACTATTTTTCTGCGGTCACCATGCTTTTGGCTTCTGCTGTTCCGTTATAGATCGAAAACCATGGTGTTGAGACATATATTTTGGCTTGTGATGGTCAGGGCAGAAGGAGGAGATGCTCTGCGCATCCTCCTGTGCTCAAGCAGAAACTCCCGCGGGGAACCTCGTGGCTCCTAAGGGCCAAGATTCCCAATGCAGGGAGGGACAACTGTGGATATTCAAACCCAGTTTTAGAAAGGCCACATCCCCTAGCACGTCTCTATCTCCAGGACCTCTAGAGATGTGGTGCCTCTCCGTAATACAACACACTTCCATGCAGAGATGCCTACACTGGCAACCTGAACACTAGAAACAATTATACCTGTGCAAAAGTCCTATCCAAATTATCTGGCTTGCCATTAACATGACTCCTGGACTTCACTGAGCCCTTTCAGAGCTAGCTTGGATATCTCAAGAGATTCTGCACCCTGCTGCTTTGCAAAACCTTGAGAGAGGCTAAGCCACGTGGTTTGTTCACTCATGCTTAGGTAGAGAAAGAGTCGATGGTAGGGATGGGCTCAGGGGTACTCCTCTCCTGCGCATCCCTCGGCTCAGTCTGCTATCGTGCAATCCCCACTGGAGAAGAAATTCTGGTTTAAAGGGCATTCACCAATGCTAAAATCTGTGAAACATTGAAGCCAACATGTCATTGACGTGATAAGGGCAACTTTAGCAACATTTTAGTTCAAGAAAATTAATCCTATGTACTCTTGAAGCACATCATCCTTGAAAGCCTGCAGATCCGTTTTGCAAGTCTTAAATCATTCACTTATTTTTAAAAAATGCTTTTCAGGTGCTCACTTTTTTCCTGTGTTTACAGGAGGGGGGAACACCAAGGCAGAATGGCTGGGTTCTGCAAATCTTCAGCCTTTCTCATGGCCATTGCTTGGTCTTCTGGAAGTTTAGTTACAGCAGGGACTGCAGGAGTTGGCCAGGAGTGCATAGCTCCGGGCCATGCCAGGAGCCTGGGAAGAGCGCCTGTCTCAGTCCCACACCTTGGTCAGGCTGCTCCTAACATGGTTTCTTTGTCCAGAGTCTGAGCAGCTTCTAGCACATATAATCCACGGGAGAGGTGGCTCCTCAACCTGAATGTGTACGGTGTATGCCCTCATCTTCGTTTGGGCATGCTAATACAAACTATGGAGTTATACTAATAATACCATTGCTACGGTTTTCATTCAAGCATTTCCAGCTGTCTTATAAGCTTTAAAAACTATTACAGCCCTGTGTCCTGGGCTGCTGCACATTGGCACAGATCATACAGATCTGTGCGCAGATGGGGGTTTTGCCTTATCACTATAAAGCAGTAAGACTGTTACGTATCTTTTTAGTGTGCTGTGTTGAGCTGCAAACATCCACTAAACTGTTGTTTGTTACAAGTCTCCCCCTCCTCTGCATTATAAAACCTAAAAAAGTTTTAAGCTTGATTCCTAGTGGAAACATCACATTACCTGTGAAAGCCTGATCAAACACTGCTGCTCTTTATGCCCTGTCACTGCCGATAGGCACAGTCATATATCCTGCCTTCCTCAGTATAAACTCCCTCCCAATGAACAGGCTTAAGCTGGCGTATTTAAAAATGAAATGCTGTTCGACACAAGGTCTTGCACCCCTTGTCCCCTTCCTTTGCGTCTATCACTTGATCAACTGAATAACTCTTTGTTTCTCGCCGTCTCAGGCTTTTTTTTTTTCTTTTTCTAAAGCAGTTCTGTACGTTTTCTGGTCTGCTTTTTGTAACCACTATATTCACTCCTCCAGCTGAAGGACTGATCATTTGCTTAACGCAGCTCTGCTTGAAATAAAAGCTTCATTTGTTGTTTCTTGTTTCATTTACTTTTTAATGGTGGCTAATAAAGACTAAAACACATGCATGCTATATATTTAAAAAACAACAACAAGGAATCAACACAGAGGTGCAATTTTCAATCATTGCCCTGGAGGGGCACAGGAGAGGAATAGGACTATTGTCAGGAAAGCCTAGGGTGCCTTGGTGGGGTGAGGGAAACGCCCGGGAGCTTGCCAGCATCGTTTCAGGCTCTTCTCAGTCCTGCTGGGTACTGGCTTTTCATGGGGACTGAAATACCTTCCTCTCTTAAACAGATGAATAAACAAACAAACAAAAATAAAAGCAAGACTGCCTGAAATCTCGCAGGAGCGGGGAGGGGTAATTTCAACGTGTCATTTGTTTCAATCCAAATGAGCAGCCAAACGCTGCTCTGGCGAAGTTTCGCTCCAAGCCCTCTTGCAGAGCAGTCAAGCAGTCGCGCTCCAACGTCCCACTGCAAAACAGTTTGCAGCCTATTAAGAGGCTGATAGCACTAGCAGCCTGTGCAGTCTGCACATCCTAAATCTGTGGAGGCTTCCATTTGTGCTGGTAAAATTGTATGACAGAGGTCTGGATGAGCAGACCTGTTGTAGACTTCCCCGTACATCAGGCACGATGTGTGCTGCCTCATTGATTTAATCGATGTTTGCAGATTGTGTTTCGTATCTTAGGAATTAATCAGACTTCCATCCATTTCAAAACAGTTACTCTTTCCTGCAGCCAGTCCAGAGAAAAATAAGAATAGAAGCAAACAAACCCTAAATAGCGTTTTATGAATGTACTGGTTTTGTCAAAGTTGGATTGTGCATGAGAGATGCACTGGTTGTAATTCAGCCTCTAGAGCTGAGTAAACCTCCAAGAACTCAATTTACAAAGGACCAATGGTTCTGTCAGAATCGGCTTATATGTGCTCTGACGGTTCAAGAAAATTTTGTTTTGAATTATATTCAGTTTTTCAAACACAGACTGCATTTTGAAGACCCAGGATCTGGGCATGCCTTGCTGTGAGCTGCTTCAATTACATAGCAAGGTTCATAATACCGGTATGTAGTTACAGCCTTAGGGGCTGGGAGAAGGGATTAGGCTACCTAGATGACATACCCACCTAGCTGACATGCCTAAACCAGACTTTCGTCAGCCACCCAAGGTGGGAGAAAGCAGGACGCTTCCCTGATGCTTGCAGTCACATAGATGTGAAAAGCACATCCTCAGACTTAAAAACTAAACAGGAAATAAAAGCAAACACATCTTCAGGTGTTTCGGTTTTAAATCGCACAACTTACTGATTTTTTTATTATTTGGGAGCCAACAATGCTTGGGAAACGTGGCCCTTGGGGACTGCACTAAGAGTTTAAGGGAGCAAGTAACAACCTATGCATTTTCAATCAATCACCCTCAGAGTCTCAGCAGAGGAAAACTCACCTTCCCGTTACCACTCTTTGAAAGATTGTACCCAGCACACAAGGTACGATGTTGGATAAAGAGAGGATTTGTCTCACCCTTCCTCACACCAGGGTGGCATCTGAGGATAGGGCTTGGCCAAGGATGAATTTGGGAGGAGATGGTCCCTCCCTCTTGCCAGGCCTCTGGGTGCCAGTGGAGGCAGATGCCCCACCAGCCAACAGCTCCCTCTGGAGAAACAGGAGACAATCTCAACCTCCAGCTTCCATCGGTGGAGAGATGTCCCTCCAGCACACATGGGCAACACGACCCTGTGCAGCAGCTGGCAGCAAAGACGCTGCAGCAGCACGGAACGGGGAAGGGGTGCAAGGGCTTGCCGCAGTGCTGGCCTCCAGAGCGGAGCTTCTGGGCTGTTTGGATAAATGGGGGCTGACCCTATGATATGAAAGAAGAACAAGGTTAATGCCTGTCTCAGACAGAAGGAAATGAAGTGCTTGCTTGTGCTAAGCTTGACTCAAGCCAGCTATTAATATAAAACTTGGCTATACGGAGTGATTCAGTGGTGCTGCAGCAGAGCCTTCTTCCAGACAACAAGTGAGCATGGGAGCAAAATAAATCTTCCATTGGTTTCACCTCTGGATTTGCTCCCGAGCTCTCTTCCCCACTCCAGACACTTACCATCCCTATTGTGTTACTACTGCAATATATCATCGTGCCAGGGATGTGACAGCATCTCTCAAACAACCTTTTACAGCAAACATAAAGTTTAAGCTGGGGGGGAGAGGGAGGTAGTAAAGGGAGAAATGATACTTGTTACCATGCCAATCCACATGAAATCAGAAGGACCAGATTGCTGCGCTTTTCCAAAGAGCAGTTTTAAGCATCATTTCTCTGATGGTTCGATTTTCCCTGTTTAACACTGTAACCAGTTATCAAAAAGATCTTTAAGAGCGGATAACTGCATCTGGAAACCCTTTGAGCCAACGATCCCCTAAGTGGACAAGCAGTCCTCCTCACGCTGGGGCCTCCGACTCTGAGGGAGGCACTAGGGACAGGATCATTGCTAACAAAGACAGAGCCCCAAATCTGTATTTTTGAAAAGCCAATCAGTTTAGCAGCTTGGTTTTTTTGCCTTTTTCCGTGTGAGGGACTGCATGAAATCAGAACAGGGTGCCAGAAGACATGGGATTTAACAACCGGGTGTGACACTGCATAGTCACCAAACCCTTCCAAATCTCCACCTCCCAGCCTGTACGTGAGTATAATAATTACTGTCTACCCCATGGAGTTTATTAAGTAATTAATAGCAGGGGTGCTTTGTTCAGATCCTTGCATTATGATGCTATATAAAAGAAAAACAGTGTTATTGCTACTGACCAATTAAGAATCCAGTGCGTGCTTTACTTGGTCCCTAGGTATTCCTGATGGGCAGCAATGACAAGAAAGCTGACTTTGAAAGCTAAAAAGTGGGGGAATGCTACTTAGCAGTGTATCCAGTTGGAAAGTTCACTTTGAGGCTTACCTGCTGGTTTTGTGCACGCAGAGAATCACTGTTTAGATCATCAGGGGTTGTAAAAGTAACGTCTACCTAAATGCTCCCATTATTCACTGCATTTTGCAAACCCATCTCAGGGAACCGAGGTGCAGAGAGGACCAAGGCACCCAGGTGAGGAGAGAAGAGAAGTGCCCGAATCTGCCCTGTTATTTGGCTGCCAAACAGCAGTGCCTCGTGCGAGGCGAGACCTGCCAGCCTGCCTCACTACACGGCTGTCGCATTATAGGACCCATCAGCACAAACACGCTGCCTACCACAGATGATGCTTTGTCTCTAACAAAGAAGTCGCATTATAAGACCGCTTGCGAGGCAGTGAGCCTCCAACCATGCCGCTGACACAAAGGGAAGGACGTGGAGCTTGGAGAATACAAATATTCAGTGGTTGGGGTCTGCTTAATCAGCTGTAAGCATGCTGAAACCCAAAAGCAAAGGCAGAGGACGTTTTCATGCTGCAGCTTCCAGCAGACTCAGGCAGCCTGTCGGCATCTCCCTTGCCAGCAGCAGCTAAAACTCCGATTCTCCTAGAGCAGCAGTCAGCAATAAACGTTTGAACAAATCCTCACAAAATCTAATGCCTTGCCATCTCCGGTGACATTTCCAGAATGCAAATATGAAGAAATAGCTTCTCAGTTCGACAGTTTAAATGGGGAAATGGATAGGGTAGAGAGTAGCCAAAGAGACACTTAACACTCAATGCTGAAACAGAGGAGGAAAGCCCTTCCTAAACAAAACCAGAGACTCATTATCATTTTAGAAAGGAAAAAAAAAAAATCAACAAACCCCCCCAAATTGTTGGAAATACCAAGTAAGATCATATAAAAATGATTCTCTTTTCTAGGCCAGAATAATTTTTTCCTTCTGTGTAATTATGCACAGGATCCAGGACGATGGGTCCAGATCTGTGGCACAGATGCTACTGCAGAGCAAATAAAGACCAGTGAGCAAGAGGAACAAGGGGATGGCATCAGGAAAACAACCCTTAGACCCCTTTACATTCTGGCTGTTCGTAAAGCTACGTGATTTTCAAGTGTGGAAGACGCAGGCAATGATATTCCACAATTCAGGAAAGACGTCAAGATTCGTGATGCCCACAATGCCCCACAACTTCATCAAGGTGTCACTGAGCCAGGAGCTGTAGGAGCACAGGGTAAGAGGCAATCTACACCTAATCAACTGACAGGTTTAAAGTGTTATCTAAAAATACCATGAAGGGATGAGCAATTTTCTTTCTTCTTCTATAGAGCAGGAATGGATTTTCCTTGCAGAGGTCTGGCAACATTCCCATTCGAGGGTCAGACATTTACCCTGGGACCTGGGGGAAAGAATCCTTGAGCTGATCATAATTTCATGGAGTGTGTCAGCAATTCAGGATGAGACTATGCCAGAAAGGCCTGAAAGAATATCCCAGGGAACAGTCAAAGCAGGATAGTTAAAGCATGAATTTTTTGTAGGTAGAAACTTCTCACCTCGCAAATATCCATACAGCCTCAAATATCAACTGGAGTCAGTAGAATAAAGCTTTTGTCAGCATCAGTTAAGCTTAAGTTATCATGAAACTCAGGAAAAACTCATCACTGACTGCATGCAGACCCCTAGAAGTAGAGTGCTATCTCCAAGGCCCAGTTAAGTCAGAAAGTGCCCCCCAACCCTGTTAATCCTAGCAGGTTTCAGTTCAAGTCTGTAATTTAACAACAGTATTTAGCAAAGGAAAAACCAAAGTAAAGCTATATTCCAGTTAGATCAGAGACCTGATGCACAACTACAGTGCAAATTAAAAGTGAGCAGAGGATTTGAAAACTATATTGAGGTTATGTGTAAGATATGTGACTTTAAAATATGCTATAATTAAACTGGTGAAGACAAGTATGGAGAAAGAAGTTGCAGAAGTTTTTCTTGGCCAAGTTACTTGGTAGAAGTAAAAGAGCTTAAAGGGGTGGTTTAACAGATGCACCAGGAAGAAAATTTCAGATTGCAGTATTAACATGATTTAGTGCTTTAACTGGAGAACTAATAGTAGCCACCTGCCACGCGGGTAAATTGAAAGAAAGGTAATCTTTCTCGCACACACACTCAAACACGTGTTCACGCTTCTGGGCTTCATCACACGGTAGAGATTGGTCGTATTAGACAACAAGGACCGGGGCAAGGAGAGAGAAAAGGTCACTCGAGTTTCTCTGCTTAAATGGTTAACTACGGAAAATACAGAAATGAAAATCTGCTCCAAAGAACAGAAGCTGCTTTACTGAAGGGGTGGAGAGCGCTGACTGAAGGCGCTGCTCCCGCACTAAGAGCTATCTAAGAGCAAGTGACTCACCAAAAATAGTAACATAGGGTTTTCTGTTTGCAATATACTGAAAGCTATAGGGCTTGATTCATAAACTCTGCCAAATCCATGGGAGACCATGTGATTCACTCGGATGGGCTTTGGACCAGATCCACAGCAGGTTTTATTTTATGGAGGGTCTCAGAAAACTATAAATTATTACTCAGATATAAGAGCACCAACTTCCTGCACTGGGCATTGAAAAGAAAGAAGAGTTATTCTGTTGAGGAGCAAAGCTCTGCTGTTGCAATACAGTCAGCCCTCCTCTCAATAGGGCACTTATTTTAACTCCTGTGTGTATTTGAGGTTTGTGAGAGCTGCTAGGGTAAGGAGGCAGGGACAGCAAGCATGGCAGCGCGCCTCCTTGCTCTCCCCTGCCATCGTCAGAAGATACCAACTAATCCCAGCAAGCTCTGTGCTCCCTGAGCTGGCAAAGGTGCCAGCCTGCACCTAACATGCTTGTGATAAAAACTGGCATTCAAATTCACTTTGTGCAGGTCACCACATCTTTGCTGGTGACCGCTCCAAAGGATGAGCCAGTCCAACCATCGCCAGCCTCAGTCAACTTTCCATTAGCAAGCTAGGCTGGGACAGCCCCTGGATGCCCTTACCAGGACCTGCATACTCCAGTCCATGTGCTCGCCCACTCCTGTCCAGGCACTGCGGGTCTGGCACACGGAGACTTCAGTCCTCTTTGGATGTGGACACCACAAGCCACTGCTTGGTCACTATGGGGTTGATATGAAGTGGTGCTGTGGACTTCTCCGCCTGTTTTACCCCCGCAAAGCCCAATATCGAAGTTTTGAGTTGGTTATTACCCAATTCTCCCCTGAGGGCATTCTGTGCCTTACAGACACAGTGCCCTTGGCTGCTGCACATCTTCTCTTTAATTCAGAGGAGGAGAGAGTTTTCCTTTTGTGCCAATTCCCCCTTCCAAGGAAGAAAAAGAAAGGAAAGAAATCTAAATGCCGTTCAGGCGTTCCAGAGCCCCACCCTTCAGAGGCACTGTCTGCCTGGCAGCGGCCATCAGTGTTTTTACTGCGTATTTTTACACATCCTGAACTTTGGGAGCCACATGTTCAGCTGTGGCAAACACACCCATTTCATTTACACAGTCCTGTGTTTGTCCTTGTCCCACATCCCAAAAGTGAGGTTAGTCTGCGTGCTGGAATGAATGCATGCGAGTAAATAAACTCAGAAATTGGTTTACACTGCATTTGACCGATCTGCAAATAATCATAAAAAAACATATTTTCACACCTTATCAAACCATTTAATATTCCAAACGTATGCAGCCAAGTTCTTCAGTCATGCATTAATCCAAACTAGAAGCATCTCTGTCTGGGATCAAGTAAGTGTTTGTCACGTAAAAATCACCACAAAGTCAAAAAGGTTGTACCTGAATAGCTAAAATGAGGGGAGAAGGGATTCATAAACACACAAACGAAACTGCAAAGAATACTGAGGAGCTAAAATTACCCAGTTAATTTTAAAGATCACACACGGAACTTTTTCCAACATAAAAACAAGCTCCTGATTGTTGAGGTTTAATACCAAGCCCATTAAAAAATGGAAAATGCACCAGAGGTACAGGAACTTTCAGCACAGCTGGCCTAATGTAAAAACAAAGTATGTAATTGTCGGCGATTAACAAAATTGTGCCTCGAAGAGCTGCTAATTTATCCAAAGCTCAACTCCGAGCAAGGATTGACTACTTAATGATTTTCATTTTTTCAACAACTGTCATACCACAGAGAGGTTGCTAATAATTTGGTTTCTTAAGTAATTGCTCCGGGGCTGGATTTCTTCCTGGGAAACAGTAAAAGTGGACTTCTTGATCATCTTCTCCCACTTCTCTCTTCCGCTTCCTTCAAGGGCTGTCTGTACCTTTGGAAGAGCAGTGACAGAAGGGTGGAATAGACATTTTGATAAGTAGGACAGCACGAACTTCAGTTGCGTCTCCACCTTTGGTGCAAGCCGCTGTGTAGGAAACCAGAAGGGAAGCCCTACGGATTTGTTACGGGAGACCACCAGAAGGAGCCCAGTCCCTTGGGAAGCAGGCACTGGTGGCACGCTCTGTAAGAGAAGGGCAGGACCAAGAGAAATATTTAGTAGGAAATGCTGAGCTACCCACAGAGGAGGATGAAGCCCATCGTGCTTTCAAGTGGCACCGGCGTTCACAGAAAGCCTGCAGTACCTGTCAATCACACCGCACCCAAGTGCAACTGTGGTTGCCAACAGCAAATTACCACAACCTCTAATTTGTTGCTTTTTTGGTATCAAATTATTTTTCATTCCCAAAGTGCTGTATAAACCCATAATAAACTTGTTTTGATCTAACTCATTGCATGTTACCATGCACCTTACTCCATTTCTACGGTGCCTACGGACAACCTGCTTCCTATGGATTTCCTATGGCTGCATCCTGGGGGGGGGGGTGGTACTCACACACAACCCTTTTAATGACCTTAATATTTATCAACCAAAATCAGAGTCCAAAACAGATCATTGCATTTGCCCACATGATTAATGTAGAGACAAGATTAATTACTCTTTTTTTTCCCCCCCAACCAGTTTCATCAGAATGCATGCCAAGGAAGATGATGTTCAGAGCTAAACCTCAGAAGACATCTGCACCAAGCCTGGCAGAAGGGAAATCATTCCCTGAAGATTAAGGAAATGAAAATCCAGCCAGAGCAAGTACCCTACTCTGAGCTTCTGCAGATTCATAGGATTAGGAAAGATTACCAGGAACATTGAGCCTGAGCTACTGCATCGGCCAGAGCACACAGTTTCACAGACAGGATCCAAGCTGAGTAACTTGTCAATGTGAATTTTTAATGACTTTTTGATTGCGAACATATGCCGTAGCTGGGCTTGCTCCAGATCCCAGCTGAAGTCAGCTGGTGCCTGTCAGGGTGCAGGCCTGTGTCACGCTTTGTTCAGTGTAACGGGGGACTCTCGCTGAAGCAGGTACTCCTGGTTTCCCTGCCCTGCCCGGCACTGCCTGAATCAGATATGCTTATCAATCGGACAGAAGCATTGCTGGGGACAGCCCATTCCCAGTTACCCACGCGTCTCCATGGGACACTGCCACTAACCCAAAGCCATCGGGGCTGGCTCTGCTCTGCGCCACTGCACGGGCTTCTCGGCCAGGGCTTGGCTCCGCAGGAGCACCCACCACCCACCCCGGGAGCCATCGCCTCCCTAAAAGTACACCAGAGGCAAGGGTAGCGGTAGCTTTAAAAGTCAGGAATTAAGTAACAAGCCAAGGGCATGTGAAAAGCTGACAGTAAATGCTTGTTTTTCAGCTTTTGTGGTGTTTGACCGTTCCTTCCCCAACACAGGCATTGTGCACTTATCCCTGTGCTCTTCCTCCTAAAGCACCAACTTTTCAATATACGACATCAAGAAAGAAAAGCAAGCTGAAGTCACCTAGCCTGTGCTGTCTTGCATATGGAGAGTGCTACCAGCAGAAGCGATTTGTTCAGCAAAGCGTCTTCTGCGTTCACCCAGGAATAAATAACGACTACTTCTTCCTCTGCTAAGTGCAAACTTTTTGGAATTTAGGTTAAAAATACAAGTAATATAGAAATACAGGTTCTGCCAGGCACCCGAGCCCAAAATCTGTCTGTAAGCAGAGTAGCGACCGATGGCAGTGGAAGCTGTTATGTGCTCAACAAGCCTGAAAGAGAAACCCTTGTTTGCTATTTCAAAGGAGCGTAAGAGACAAAAATAACCAACTCCTATTGAAATGTCACAGAAATTAGGTGCGTAGCTGCTTTAGGTGCCTGTGAAAACCCTGTGCATGATCTTTCTTCTTTTTTTTGTGGTTATGATATTCCAGAAATAAACACCCCAAGACACTGAAACGCAAAGCTCGACTGCAACAGAACAAACTACACTTCTTCTGATCAGTGGTATCCCCCCCCGCGCCTTATTGTTATTACATTTTTAGTCCCTTCCCAGGGAACAGTTGATACTTGTGGTAGCTTTGGCTGTAGCTTGTAGCAGCTGCGTAGTATGTGTCATATTAAATATACTGGTGGGCCCTGCACGGTCATTCTGGCACCATTTCTATTTCATACAATGCCTTCAGTTTTTCTATTTAACCTCAATCATTTATCAATCATTCACCAATGCCAATAAATCAAAGTGTCTAGGGACCCTTAAACATAAAAATAAGGAGCTGTAAAAAAATATTACCACAGCAATTAAAGACTCAAATAGTAATAAACTCTACTTGCATTACACCTTTAGAAAGCCCTACTGAAATTAAACAAACATCCAATATCAACAATATGAAAGGGGCTTTTTCTTCCAGTTTATAATAGCTACTGGTTTATCCAGAGCAGAAGAGAATTAGGGTTATTTTTATAGATCATGGAGACTAAAGGTGAATGTAAAAAATGGGGGAGGGGGAAAGAAGTAGTGAAAAGATAAAATAAATTACAGTGATTTTTTTTTTCCCAGCAGCCTAAAAGAACATGTACCAGAATTTACAAAATCAATGTGGATCTTTATCCATGCAGTGTCCATCTTTTGATTTGGATCAAGATTGTATGGGTAGCAAATCTATTTTGAATCAACCTCAGAGCTCAGTGTTTTCAAGTAAGTAAAGTTTTCTGGTTTAATACATAAACTTTGGGTTTTGCTGTTGCCCTCAAAAGGCATTTTTATTTTTCAGAAAAGCCATTTTTTCAACTGACACCTAAGATGAGGCAAAAAAAGTTTGTGTCATTCAAGAAAAGAAAATGACAGATCTTGGCCAGACAGGTGAAAACATAATACATGGAGATGAACAGACTTAGAGATTGCCTAAAGATCAGTGTCTCGGCTGCTATAACCCCTGACGAAAAGAGGGCATTTCTCTTTGGAAGGGGTGAATTGCTGTAACTGTTATGGCAGCCCAGTGCTGGCAAGAAGAAGCCACGTACCACTGCATTTACTGCGAGAGCCTGACAATTAATTCCCATTAAAAGTTAACACAGCAACGCCGTTGTGCCCCACAGAGAGCCCACGCTTGGGTTTCACTCATGCCAAAATCCTGAGGTTTTGTCCAGGTACCTCGAGGGGACAGGAGCCTGTGACTTTGCATAGTTTTTCCACCAAGCAGTTGTGGGAGGTTGCCATGAAGTGGGCACTGCCTGGATTGCTGGCAGGGGAGGGCTCTGCCCCAGCTTCCTGGTGCCCCAAATCAGCTGAGGGCCAACACTTACTGTGAAGAGGAGCTTTTTTTGACAGCAAACATTCTGCAGGGATCCCGAGTGCTTGGACTGCCGTCTTCATGACAATTACCGGTTCCACAGTGCTGTTGGTTTGGGTTGGCTTTCATTACCAGCCTGCCGCAATTACTGGCACCACAAAGCGGTTAATGAGTCGAAGCAAACAATAAACACTGATTTTTAATTTTCTTCTTTCCCTCCGCTCTTTTTTGCTGGAGCTTTTTGACATGACCAGGGCTACAAGGGCTAGTGGTGGCCGAGCATGCAGCCAGGCCTGTGGAGACGTGGAGAGCCCCATGTCTGGCAGCCTCCCTGCAGGAGCCCAGCTCGGGGCTGGTCAATGCCTGCGGATGTGCCTGTTAACATTTTTCAGACCCAAAACAATGTAAACTGTACTTCTGGTTTCTTACATTTATCAATCACCTCCAAAGTGTCCTAACTGTAAAAAAAAAAAAATCATAAATACTGAACTCTTCTGAACAAATAGTACTGGGTACTGAAGAAGGTACCGCTGGAGGCCGTACCTAGTTGGGCTTCTGTGACCAGTGGAAATTTCCTTCATGCTTTCTTTGCAACAGTATTCTCTTTCAGTAGTTTCCTCTCTGCTATAAAGTGTGCTTTTATTATATCTCTGTTGAGCCGGTTCCAATGACGCACCTAAAATAGATGAAACTACCCCAGTGTGTTTTCCCACCGCCAAACAGCAAGCCGTGCTGCCTGCGGAGGCAGCGCCGGCATCAAGACCAGGCATTCAGCAAAGTGCTTACCTATGCCAAGCACAGGTACTGCCAACATCGCTGCCAAGACAGGGCCAACAAACCCGAGCACACTGTGCATCCCTCGTCTATCCTCCCAGTGCGCACTGAAAAGTTCAGGGACCTCTTTTCACAGACGAGTCATTAACCATCTCCGTGCGCCTTCATCTTTCAAAGCCCAGGCAAACTGCAAATCTGCAGGAGGAAGACGAAAGGACTCAGCACAAAGCCTCGGCAAATTAAAGGAGTCTTTGGGAAATAAGCTGTAGGCTTTGAGGATAGCTGCAGGGAGGCCTAGCAGAAGCAGGGACAATGACCCAGTTGCTCCAGCTGGAGATCCGGCTGAGGAGGCTGCACCGAGCATGCCGGGTGGCCAGGCGCCTGCCAGCTCTTTGCATTTCATAAACTAGCATGGACAAGGAAGCTAAGACTGGGCTCGTAGAGACTGAATATATACAGACCTCTGCATGAAGGTGCAGAAACGGCACTGTTTGAGTCTGACTCATTGTGTCCCTGTTACGTTGCTGGTTGCTTGGAGACTGACTGAAGGCACACAGCAAAGATGCTGGCTTGGGAGTCACCACTCTGCCTTATTTTCTTTTTCTCTATGCACATAATTTTCCTTTAAAGGCTTGACTTGCCTCTGCAGATTGCTCAACTCGCTCTGCCACTGTGGAAAACTACGGCAGGGAGGCAGTCCAGTGTCCAGGAACACTGTCGGCGTTGTTCCACCCTCACCTCCCAGCCCCAGCTCCGCACACTGCAGGGGGAAAGAAAGCATGTCTTTATTCCTCTACAGGCTCGCCTGGATGCTAAGTTTTACCTTAAGCCAAAGCAGTCACAGATTGCTTATTGAGGGACATTCCCACACATTTCCACCAGGTTACCCTGAAGCCCTCAAACTTCCTTAGCCAGGAATAAATATCTACAAATCCCAAAAAGCAGTGGAAATGCAATAGGGAACTTGAGCACGTTCCACTACTTGACAGGCATGGCACAATCAAGCTCTGGTGGTTAATGTGGAAATCTTGCTTGGCTATTTCCTTACACAAAACCGAGCAGCGTGGAGACAATTATTCGTAATTTAACAAGTGCTGAAATTTAATGCCCACTGTAACTCAAGTGCTAACAGTATCATGCTTCAAAGTGGGAGCCTGTAAAATACAAGCACGACTTTTAGGACACTGTTAAATTACATGGGCTAGAGTCTACATTGGTAGAAAAGTAAGGATTGTGTGTCCACTTCCAACAGCCCTGTTTCTCATATATTCTCAATAGCTGGAAACCAAGCAGTATGCAGTGGTATAGGGTAATGAATGACCTCTTACTTCTCTGTTTTAACAGGTCTTTATTCCCCTAATCAATCTCATCATTCACACCAGTGGAATCAACTAAAAGCTCTTTAAAAATACATAGGTGCACTCAGGACACATCCTGCAGATTTTTCTGAAAAGACAGTTTCTGTAAATCAATGATTAAAATGGAAGCAGAAGCAAAGAGGCTTTGGCGGGAATTGCAACGTGCAAAGGTTCCCTCTCTGGGGGCGTGAGGACAGGCGGGAGGAGAGCAGACCTCAAAGACATGAGGTGGCACGAAGCACTGCCCTGGGCTTCTCAGACCTCACAGCTGCTTTCTCAACCCAAAGGGGTTGTCCCCTGACTTTTGCTGGAGAAAATGGCTGAGGAAAGATAAAAGTGGCACTGAGTTACACGTAATTTCAGGAAGGGAAAAAAAAAAAGCTATCAACAGTGAAGGAACGAGCCCCGCAGAGTTTGCTTACAGCCCACTCAACTCAAATGAATAAAATCCCCCCGCAACGAGTCAAATGGCCTTAAGACTACAAAGGCATATTGTAGCTGCACGCGGGACCACGAGGCAGGAGGCCACGGTTTGGGAACACCGGCTCATCTGAACCTTGGGCCCCGCTCCAAAGACAAGGATTCAGTGGCACATCACTGCCACCTGAGAGGCCCCGTGCCCCCGAGGCACTGAGACGGCACAGCCAGGCACCACGCTGCACGGAGGACCAAGAGGTGAGCAAATGAGACGTGACAAGTCTATATTAATTCATGCAGACAAACTGTTTCCTAATTTTCTCTCTTTGCCCTACAGCTGCTCCCAGCAATTCAGCCTGGGAAGTCTGACATACGCTTGGTCAGTAGTTGACTAATCCAGGAACAGCAGGATGCAAAGACAGCTAAAAGCTGTGCTAGTCCCACGGGGCCAGGCCTGCGGTGCTTCGATCGCAACAGGCAGCCTCGCCGCTGGATCCTAATAGTCTATGAGCGGTGCTATGCCCAGCAGATCCACACAGGATCTGCTCCCACTTTCTCTGCAGAGACACAATACTTCAAAGTAAGCCAAAACCCATTCCGCAAGTGGTTTTTAATTAGCTGTCTTAATTGTGAGCAGCTAAAACCAAAGCTTTCTGCAAGATCAAATAGATTTGGACAAAAGATTGGGGGAAAATTCCTAATCAAAACATGGCTTCTCCAGAGAAACCTTATAAAGGCGTGCAGGCTAGACATGGACTGTATGACAGGATGGCCACACAACCCTTCACAGAAAGCCTTTATCCCAAGTAAGCTGGGCTGCAAAGCGAAATGTGCAAAAATCAAGTGAACTTAACATTGATGCTGCTGGTGATCGTTCAGGTTCTTTTCTTGAACGACCCAGATACAGTCTGGCTCAGGGACAAGACAAAATGAAACATGAGGCAGCTCTTTAACACCCAGATTTGTCCTTGGTGTTCAGTTCTGGTGCATTATGTCGGCAAAATTCTCAATCCCCGCTCTGAAGCAAAGTCGGTGCCTTGCAGGAAAAGAACAAACCAAACCAAAAAAGTAAGTAATTATTTAAAATTACATTGATCGTTTATGCAAAAAAATAATTTAAAAAGAGTACGGAAGGGTAATCTGGGCAATCTTTGCTTTAGTACTTTCTGAATTCACAGGCTTCTCCCTGCAGTCGCAATCCACCACTAATACTCATTTTGAATAGGGTCTCTCATTGCATTTCTCTGTGCCAGTAGAAGCCAGACAGCTAGCTAGTGTATCCTATAATAAATAAACAAACATCCCCCCTGCCCCCAAACACATGTAAAAGATGGATTTAAATCATTAGGATTTACTGAGCTCTGAAAGGAAACAATTTTTCACCAGACTGCAGAAAACCCACTGCAATCGAGAGACCAAGGCTGAGATTTTCAGAAAAAAAGTGGAAGGAGTTCAAGTACCCAATTTCTATTGAATCACAAGGTAATTTGGCCATGGAGCTCCCTTGTGTACCTTTCCCTCAGCCCTTGTTTCTACTGAAAGTTAGATTTTTACTAACTTGGAAAGTAACTGAGTAATTATGAAAGGTTACAAGTTATTTTTAAAATAACATAGGGGTTGCTTTTTCCTCCCAGGTGGCTGTACAGTTACAGCCAGAGTAACGCAGCTCTTGGGACATAACCTGGGATGGGGCAAAACCTGGTGAAATTCCTTATTCTACCACTCACTTTTTGTATGGACTTGGGCACGCAGTTGCAAGTTCGTAAGCATTTCTGTGTCCAGTGATGTGTGTGCAAAAGTGCTGGAACACTTGGTTTCTTTGGATTTCAAATGAGGACAATGAGGAAGTTCTAAACTCCTCTCAAATAAAAGTTTGACAGGATTTGCAAACACTATGTTCATAAGAGCAAGGATTGCTCTTTCCAGCTGGAACTTTCCATCCAAATAATATCAAAGCTCTTTGTACACAAGGATGATTAAAGATGAGGAACATGCCTGTGATACAGGTTCATTATTTGCTTATAGCTCAAATTTGGCAAAGCATGTAAGCACTGCAGGATGGGGGCCAAGGTAATATTTCATCATGGCAGAACTGAGAAGACTCCCAAGACTTCCTCAGGCTTCCTTTAGGCTAACCAAGGGCTACGTGTAGGGTAGACCCTCCTCAGGAGCCAGACTGCAAGCATGTTCTGCCAGGACCTTGTCAAAGTCCCAGACAAACAACATTTCTTGCATTCATGCAGGCGAGCGTGGCGGTTTTTTCTGTCCTTGCCCACTGTGGCACCAAAGCCCCATGCAGCATTAGGCTGGGCCAGGAAAGGGGATCTCGTGTGCTGTCTCCTGCCTAAGCAGACCTTGATGAAATTATCCCTTAGGCCTCAGTAAAAAATTGAGTACCCCATGTAAATTCAAAGAGGAAAGAGTAGAAGTAATTCCATCTTCATGCAAATTTCCCACCTCCCTTTCCTGCCTCAAGCCAAACAATCAAATGCAACAAAAGGAGACATAAAAGCAATACGAGAAGCTTCAAATGGCCTTGACTTTCTTCATGCAAGTAACTTGTCTTCTCTTTGTTTCATTACTTCTGATTTCTGACATAAAGCTCATACAAATGAGGGCGGAAAGGGAAAAAAAGAGAACACCATCCAGGAGCAGTCAAACTGGACCTAAACCAACCAAACTCACATGTAAGACTGCAACTCAGACGACCCTTTACAAAGTATTTTACTGGTAGTTGTTCACGTTGTAGGCATGCACACATGCACCATGAAAGGCACTAAAATTTCTATGACGTTTTTGCAGAACCATATTATCTCATATTTACCTTGATCCATATATAGGAGGCGCAAGATGCAGCATGCAAAGCTGCCCTCCCGCACCTTACGGCAGATCCCAACTCCTAGAGGCTTCTCGGCACGTCTGGGAGGCACTGCCACTCCTGGAGACGGTTTCACACAAACAGAGGACAAGATCAACAAGGCACCTGCTGGGGAAGGCTCCTGCCAGTTCGCACTACTAAAAAGGCAACTGCTTTTCGGCGGAACGTACCTCAGCTTCCACAAACCTTAGCAGTTCCTTCACTGAGCTGTGCTGCAACCTTAGTGAATTAGCCACTGAGAATTTGATCCTAAATGTAGCACAGCCTTTCAATCAAATTCCCCTTATGTGCTGAACCATAAGCTTGCCAAGCAGTAGGAATGCTGAAGCATTAAATAAAGAACATTTTCAGCAGTCAAGGCCAAGGTTAAAAACATAAGGAATGTGAGGTGTTGTTTTTGCAGTGAATTTATCGTACAGGCAAAGTAATAAACCATTTGCATTTGAAGGATCTGTAGCATAATGATGTAGATTAGTAGTGCTTCTGTTGATATATATTTTTTTTAAACACAGGAAAACCTTTTGTTATCTTGTACAGGGCTCTGCTCATGCTCTTTCAGCCTCTGTGGCCCTCCAGTAAACGCAGTTGCCGTACGACTGCAGTGGTAGTCTCGGAGCGCTACCTCACCGTGAAGCCTTCAAAACACCAAACCACCACAGAGAGGAAACCCCTGTTTTCCCAAACTTCCAGCACTCCTTAAGGAAGGAGGAGGGTGGACTGTCTTTTTATGCTATTATTTATAACGTATAATTTCTTTAATAAAATACTTAGAAAAGAAAAGCATTGATTTTCATGTCGGGCTGAAGGGGGCTTCCCTTTTTTTCGCATACAAGCGTACAGTCAGTCGCTGGTTCAGTCAGTCGGAGGCAGAAGTCCCCATCTGCAGATGCCTACATAACTGGGGTTCCACTAGCAACCACTCAGCCTCGCAAATTAAAAACCTGTCTAAAAACCTGACACTATTCATGCACTCAAATGCTTTTAAGAATATGGGTTTGATCCAAAAGTCCATTAAGGCAAATGGAAAGACGAATTGATTTTCCACTGACTTTGTGTTAGGGTCTAAACTTGCAGCACTGGTCTGAAGATCATCTAGTTCCCTCAGCTTTTAAACCAAACCTATTCAAAGCTTCAATTTACAAATGCAGACATTATAATGGAGCATTCAAATGCTGCTAACGGATTCTCAAAATTAGCTCTTTGGTCTGTAAAATACACACTAAGCATACCTTGGTGCCAATACAAACATCGATCTGCAGAGATTTCTAAAATAATCTCATTATGATTAGTCTCAACAAAAACACTTTACCACTTGTGACTACTAATGTGTGAGGGAACCAGAGGAATGAATGAGAAGGCAAAGCTGAGTGACCCTCAATTCCTCTCTATCTACTACTTTTTACTTGCAAAGCCTGCCTACCTACCAAGGTGAAGACGTCTGACAGCTTTCCGGGACAAGATGACTCACAATGAGATGGGAATTCATTAGCAGTCAAGGAAAAAACTACGGTACGCAACAGGTGATCAAGAAACTGGCACTCTGGAAACCAGGAAAGGATTAAAAGATATTTTGCAAGGTGAAAAATGCTACAGAGAACGATGAAAGTGTGTGTATTTAAAATCAGAGTATTTGAACGGAGCAGCTATTAAGTTGCTTATCGTAAAGCAAAGGCTTCCTTCCACAGAAGGACTGACACAAGGGCCAATCAGTTAAAGATCACTGTGGCAGCTAAACTAAAACATTTATCTGTTCCCCAAAACATCAGTGAGAGTTTGAGCCCACTGCCTTTTTGCAACGTCGTGGCATGTGCTCTTTGAGGCAAAAACCTCTTCAATGGGAACAAACTCAATGGTCACCTGAAAGGACACAGAAAGCAAAAGACTTAAAGGAGAAGAAGAGCTACTAAGTTTTCCTACTTTACAGAAAACATAAAGCACATATTAAAATTTACAGTTCATAATCAGCATGAAAACTCTGCCAAAACTGCTGTACCTCTTCCTGTAGCCTTCTCTAAATACACAAGAATCAAAATTTAATGAAAGCTTGAGGCTGCCAAGTTTCCAAACTTGAGCAAACAATACCGGGTCAAGCGAGCATCCGATCCCAAACACTCCTATTTCTCCTCTCCCTGAGAGGTCCTAGGTTACAAAAAACTACTCTTTATTTAAGAGAGCCGGGGGTAGTGCTCCTCCACAAGCAGATCACTAAGGACCTTCGTGAGATAATTCCTTATTAGCTTCATGTTTATCACCGGCCGCTGCTGTCCCGAGGAATTCAGTGCGCGCTGCAAGCTGCGGCAACAAAGCCGTGCTGGAGTGCCGACATCGGCCTTTAAAACACTGTTCATAGCAGTGCGAGATGGAGACGGACTCCCCGATTAAAGAGTTCATCACCCGACAGTGCACAATCCACCATCTGTGTTGGGAGCTGCACCCCGCATTCGGTGACATTAAACCCCTCTCTATAGGAGAAGACGGGGACGCACCTTCAGGTGGTGTCTTGTGACGCACCAGGATCTCACCTCCAATTTTTCTGCAGCAAATTGTGAACCGGGTGCTGAAACCACTGTCAAAAATCTCCTAAAAAATTGGTTGACATTAAGACAGCAAAGCAAAGAAGCCAGCATCCCTCTGTGCTGGGATTACGGGCCCCGGTGGGCAGAGCTCTGAAGAAGAAAAATGCTGTAATAACATCTCCGCTACTTGTTTCATAGCAAACATTCCCCCAAACTGATGGTGTTTTTCAATTTAAAATGGAGAGGGAGAAAAAAAAACCACCCCGAGTAAAACAAGAATCTCAGTCTCTTTTCCCTCTCTCACATCCTCTATATTCCCCTCGGAACAAATTACATGGAAATATTCAAAAACTTGTTGTATTGATACTGGGAAGTAAGAAGATATGTCACTGAGGGCCTTTGCCAGGCTAAAATCCCAAAAGACAGATGACTAACAAATGCTTACATCCTGCTGACATATTCCTCCGATAATTTTTACAGCATGTTGCTGAACACATGATGAGAATACAATGCCTGCTATTATGCTCAGCTCTCACTGTTAACACATTTATACCACTGTTTCAGTTTGTCGTGCACTGGATGACTGAAAATTGCCAAGGACACTAGGACTTGAACGTACTAATGCTAATAATTTCCACAGCATCCAGCTGCTTAACTAGCCACTATCTCCATACTCTTTCCCATTTCATTTAAAGTATTCTTTCTCACACATCAAGGGGGCAACTTTCAAGGCTTTGCATGAGCAACTTGGTCACCAAGACCCCATTTAGGAGGTGCGTGGTGTAGTCTGTAGAAATTTGTTTTCTCCTTATAGCTTTCCCTTTCCCATGTACATTACAGTTGTTCTGACAGATCTCAGTTATGGGTATATCTACAACAGATTCATTGCTGCTGGGCAGAATAAATTCACCTGCTCTGAGATTGGCATTGCCACCATTAGACTACTACCATCACCCAAACGTGAAGCTGCTGCACAGATCGCGATGCTGTGCTTTACTTGCTGTATGTATTTTCTCTTCTATGGCTGAAAGCATAAAGACTTGCAAACATACACCTCTGTCTCTCACTGTCTGACTACTGTGTTGGGCTAAGGACTTTTAATTGGCTATTTGTTTTTAACAAAATCCTAGCATCACTAATGAAAAACAAAATGCCTTTGCAAAAATTTACTTTCAGTCAAAAAGTCATTTTTCCCCTGAAATTGGAGGTGGCCTGGGTGAAAACATTATAGTAAAGAACGAAGCGGGGATCTAAATGTCAGACTTGCTACAGCGCATAAATCACCATTAAACCGTGCTGGTTCTGGGGAAATTGGTTTTAACAGCACATTTCACCACAGATGCAATAAAAAAGGAAATTTTCCCGCCCATGTTGAGCTGTTCAGGATGAAGAGAGATTTGGGGTTTCATCTAGGAGAACTTCCTTTCTCCTACTTTAGGCTGTGGGATGAACAAACGACCACTCGTTTCGGTGTTCCCGTGTGTGGCACTGGGTGGTCTTGCAGTGATCATAAAAACCCTAACTTAGGCTTTCGTGGGTCCCAGTGTACTTTAGGCAATTCACCAAGGTACAGTAGAAGGAGAATGACTTAACGAATCCAAATCTAGGTTTAGGACAGAGGTCTGAACTTCCCAGTTGCTTTGTGTGCAGTTATTCACCCTGCAGTTATACAAGACGGATGTATGAGATACGGCTACATGAACGTATGCTTCTTTGCAGACAGTCTCGTCCTTTCACTTTTATCCAGACCAGGGCTGCATTGCTTCCTGAGGAGGATGAGATCATGAGGGTTGTTCTTATCCCTTGCAGAGTTCTAATCAGATGTAGAAGCAGGAAGGAAAATAATTAAAATATTTTAGTTTAAATTCATGGTAAAGTTCTTTTTTGTTCACTTAGGAAGGAGACTCCTAACTATGACACACTACAACAGATTTCTTTAAAAAAGGTTATTTCAACAATGCAAGCATTTGAATAAACTGGGGGTTTTTTAATCCTATTTGTGATTTTTCATGGAGATTTAATGACATGAAAGATTGTCGTAAGCCTATTGCAGTGCAGTCTCCTAAGCTGCTGGAACACATTATCAATAACAACTTCCTCTAGGACTGGGAAGGAAAAAATACATCAAAACAACACATCGAGAAGTTTCCCGATATTATTTTCTGCAAAGTAAACAGTCCAGAAAGTTAGACAGTACAAACTGGAGCGACAGTTTTGAGTACTTTGAGACCTTTCCTTAGAGAAAATAACATTTTGCCTCCAGCCCTTCAGCCATTCTCCTGAGCAACGGAGAAATTCTCCGAGAGATGCTCCAGCACTTTTGCTGTCAGCACTAGACAACCCACACGTAGGACTGTCCAGTCTGGTTACTTCAAATACACGCACTGTCTTGCACTAGGAGCATACAGTCCGATCTAAAGTCCACCTCTGAAGTCAATAAGAATTATTTATAATGACATTAATGGGGATTTAAAGCAAGCTCTGCTTTCTTATCGTCAGCTGTATATTAACTGTTTAATCCCTTAAGTGTCTGCCTTGGCAAACCGCCAACAATCTCTAGCGAGGCATGGGGCAGCTTGTAGCTTGTCTCTATTTTTCTGTTTCTCCTGGTTATTCTTCTAAACCAGTTTTTATTCTTCAACAGCTGCATCACATACAAAAGTAAGTTTTAGAAGAAATAATTCATTAATAACAGAAGTTCTGTGCCTTATCAGCCTCCCAAGCTTTTATGTGCCAAGGAAGACTCAACTAAACCTGGTGTACTTACTTAATACTTTAATACTTAAATATATAAATATAAAAATACTTAATACTTTAAACAAGTCAAACTCCCCCTCAAAGCCATGGCTAAGTAGCGTCCAGCCCACTGCGAACAGATCATGAATTAAAGATTATTATTCAGCAAGGCAACAGATGAGTCAACTTTCCTAGTAATTTAGGGTATTCCTTCAGAAAAGGCTACTGTCACGTATGGAAATGACGCTGAATGGGAAAATGGCTTTTGGAGAACTCTCAGGAAATTTCTGTTGAAAACTCTCAGCAGACTGCACTGAAGTCAACTTCTACCTGCAGCTAAGAGAGGGCTCAGCTCTGCATAGAGATCCTAGAAGACTGTTTTTTTCAAATTTCACTGAGCTGACCTACAACATGGCCCTGCTGAAGGACGGGAGAGCCAAGACCAGCCATGGTGGGTCCTGAGCTCAGCGTCGTTACCGCAAAATGGTCCTTGCGGCAGATTTACCACAGGCATGACACGGGACAGATTAAGGGCACTAGCTCCAACCCACCCATACTTCAGTATGTCCTTCAGATCACGCAGACAAGCCTGTCATTGCCATCACAACTTCAGCCAGCATTAGTTAAGAACTATTAAGACAGTCATTTAATCTACAAAAATCATTACTATTTGCCATAAAGACACCAAAAAGCCATCTGCCGGTCTCCCTCACTTTTCATCTTTGCAAAATACAGAGGGCCAAACAATGCTGCTACTTCAGAGAGCTTCAGTCAGGCAATCTCCTCTAGAGGGTTAACAGAAATAAAGTCTACTCAGGTACCTAAGACAAGCAGAGGAGTAGGTATCAGTCCAAGTTTTCATCATTCTCCTTATCAGAAGGTGCAGGATCTGTAAGATTTCCTTGCCTTTTTTTTTTGCCCCAAAAGGGTGAGATGAGCACGTCCCTGGAGACAGACACTACCTACCACTCTGCACATCACTGTGCAGCAAAGCCATATGCAGCAAGCTCCACTTTCTGCTTGAACACTGTAATAAGAGGTGCTACGTTCTTCTCCACTGCCAGATGTGGCATTTGTTGCCAGCAACATTAATTATGTTTCCAGACACAGAAAACCACTAAAAGACTTGTTAATAAATTAGTAGGGATGTTCATACTGTAATTTAATAAAATAACCACTGCATTTTCTCACTGTACAGAGTACGCCTTGCATCCCACACCAACGTCTATCTACTAAGCTACCATAAAATAAATTTCATTTATTATGCCTTCATACAAATCCCATTACTTGCTCAACAAACAGTTTTGTTTTCCTGTCTGGGCATCCCTCCAAAGACAGGCTGCTGTGTATGCTTTTGTAATTACTGATACACTGTATAAGAAACTATGGCATGTTTCTGACAGACTAATTAAAGATGAAGAATGGTCTTCCTGAGACCTCGATTCAATTGTTATTCTCTCCTTGCCTTCCTCTGTGATCTCCACCAAGCGATGTAACCTCTCTACGTTTCGTTTTCCCACCTGTAAAACAGGGATGGGAACCTCTCATCTGCTTCACCTACTTACGAGATGAGATCCTCACACAACGGGCCACAGTTTCAACCAACTCCCAAGTGCTCCTGTAATATATGCGTGGTTTAACAAAGGCAAAAGGCAAAGTCAAGCCTTCAGGTCAATGCAGGTTTCCTCACAGGCATCTCCAGCAGTGCGGCAAAGTACTTTGCAAATCCACTGCTGTCACACAGGGAGCAGCAGGCAACGAACACGGCGATGGGACCACAACAAAGTAACCCATCCACCCATTCCCTGAGCTGCAGCCTAGGTTGTCCCACAGGTCTGCATGTCCTCTCCCCTCTGCTCACACCCAAATGAAAGCTTGATGTCAGTGACAATGCTCCTGCCCCACCACTTCTCTGTGCAAGGCTCTCCTGGACTCCTACAAGATGCCCCTTTCAGGTTGCAACACCAGGATGACTGCAGGGCTTAATGGTCACTCTTCTCCTCCCTCCTTCCTGGAGAAGAAAGCTCGTACTCATCTGTCTTCTTACTCCCTCATCTCCTCCCTGCCTCAGGGAACAGCCTCTGTTATTTTTCCCATTCCAGTTTATTTCATTATGGAGTGGCAAAGCTATCCACAGTTACTCATGCTGATCATATTTTTCTTCTTATTTCAGGTCATGATTTAATCTCTACTCTTCATTTATTGTGTTTAAATCCAGGCTTGTTGGGAGAAGGAAGGTGGGTAGAGCAGCAAGTTCGGGGTTTTTTTCATGACTTTGCCTGCATGCATTTCAGCCGTTTCTGTAGTTCTCAATTAAAAACTCTTTGGATACTAAACCTGCAGTCTGCCTGGTCACCAGAGCCCTATTTTGGTCCCATCAAAGCCTCTAAGAGGACTCCCACTGGCTTTCAGGCTGGGGGTTGCTGCCGCTCCCTGAGCCGGAGGGTGCCAGCAGCCAGCAGCATGCCTCCAGCCAGGGAACGGCTGCAGACTTCAGCTCTGGAGGCTCCTAAACAAGTGTTTAAATGAATGAATGGAGACCTAAAAGCAACCTTTTCTTCAAACATGTGTTTTAGACTAAATCATAAATTTTCTACAGCTCTCTCTGGGTAATGTTGTCATCTGGTTTTCTTACATAGTAACACTGAAGGGCAATAACTGTTATTCTCACCGGGAGATCTGGGGAAAAAAAGAGGGAGGACTTTAAAAGTTCATTACAGAAATTCCTGTGGGTTTTGCAATATCTTTGTGCACATTAAAAGGAAATAGCGGTCATTTAAAACCAAAAGTACTGTGTTTGGATTAAATATCTCATGCAAATACAAAGTTTGGAAGAACAGTTCAAGTTGAAATGTCGAAACAGCTTCCCACACCACTTATCTCAGCTGACTGTGGAATTTTATTTCTGGACCATTAGATCAACGCAGAGTTTTTCTTGACTAAGCACAATTTTTACCCAATTTGCACCTTTTATGCACTACTGTAAGTGCATAATATTAACAATAATAATTTTTATAATTGAGTAGACAGATAATGCTAAGACTTCAATTACAGGGCTGGAAGAAAGTAACTTATCTTCCTAGAAGCAGCAGGAGATAGGCAAATATTAACATAAAAGCAGAGGTCAAATTCTATATCAACTACCATGTGTAGAAGCATTCACTACTTTCATGCCTATTTCTGTCAGCTAAGTGTATGACCTTTTGTTCTTAATACTTTTATCATCCAATTGGAATAAGCTGGCAGTGTTTGTCTAATATAATTTTCTTTATTTTACAGGAAATGATCATGCTGGAGAAGGTTGGGAGGTCTTAATTTCTCTATCCTCTCTTTAGGTGAAGAACAGATAAAGATCGCTGTTGATAGAGAACAGAAACTGAAGTAGGGTAAGGCAAAAGAGAATAGTGACATCATACAGGCAAAATGCTGAACAGAGATTTATATATTATTCTAAGCTTTATAAAGAGGTGGACTAAGTCAAGCCCCATAAAGTGTGGTTGTGACTTTATGATTTTTTTTCTGAAATAGATTAGGACACAAAAAGGAAAAAGAATAAAGGATATGTTTTCCCACCATCATACTGGTATTTTTCTCATTTTAACACCAATTTGGCAAACGTAACCATGAAGTATGTTATCTCGACAGCAGAAAGACCAGACAAGTTTGAGACTACACGGGGAGCATGTTTGGAAGAGCTTTTGCAGCTTCTAATAAGCCAAAGGAGGAAGCACACTCAGTAATGGTGTTTCCAAGCAGAACATGCATAATCCTGACAAATGGGGAACCGGGAGTACCCTGGAGCAACGCAGAGACTGTGGCTGTTACAGGTAAAGCACGTCAGCCATAATGAGCTGCTACATTCAACCTAGCCTAATAAGGTAGGTTGGGCTTTTTTTTCCCTCTAGCTGCCTTTTTTTCCCCCTACACTTTAAGCCTGAATAATACCAACTTACTCTGCCCATGTCCAGCCAGGAACAGCCTCACCGTCTTCAGCTACAGCTCGAGGGAGGAGCCTTCAGCTCCAACATCCCTTCCACGCAACCTGCCCGCTCCAGAGCTATGCCGGGGTTAATAGCTAAAAACATTGCCATCCTCCAGATAAACCCACTCTGAAAACATATTTCTAGATTCCTTCCTAGGAAGCAAATTTTTTTTCCCCTCCCCAACCTAGAACACCAGCAAAATACGGCAGGTTGTAAAGGATGCCGAAGGGCAGCGTGGAAGGAGTCCCTGCGCCTGGCAGCCGTGTCTATCCTCTTTGCTCTCCAAACTGCTTGAAGCATTAGCAGGGTGAACACTAGAAAAATAACAGTTAACAAGAAATTCACTTTGTAGTCAAAGGTTTCTACCTCCTTAACCTCCAGGTTGCCATGGATTGATGACAGATAATAAAACATTAAACTTTGCAGGTGTCACCAACGTGTATTACAGGTACAGCAGCGCACACTGTACTTATTCTCCCATTTCTGGAAGAATTGGTGCCTTCAATACTTACCTCCAGACAAATACATATTAGTCTACTTGCTACAGAAGCAGGAAATACAAGGGGTCCGGTTCTGCTCTCCTATAAATGCTTCCCCTGACTTTACGGAGCCTATAAAGCCTATGCAAAGGCAGGACTAGCGCTGTTTCCATTAGAATATAAACTTGGGGCATTAAAGAGAAACAATATGTATGCACAAAAGGAAGAATTATATCCCTCCAGGCACTGTCATCTTTTGCCATAAAAATCGACACACTACCTTTGGAGCTTTTATTAATAGCAATTTTATTCAACCTGCATGTTTTTCTTAGTAAGAGATTTATGCAAAGCTGATGATTTGAAAGGAGGGCGCTGGTGAACACTACATTTTACATTAAGGTTTGTCAGCAAATGTTACTGCTGCTCCCTTCAGAACCCCGTGTAGGTTACAAATACGTTTTGTTTCAGCTGTTATGCTGATAAACAACTTTTTCTTTCACACAAAGAACTGCTTAGGAGACAGTGAACCGCGATGTGCAGCTTCTGCAACACTCACGTCTTCTGTGCTGAAACTGCTGCAACAGGTGACTCTCGCTGGTAAACACCACGGTCTCGAGGCGGAGGGGACCAGCTGAGCCACTCGGCAAACTTCAGCAAGCACGTTTTAGTACAGAGGAGATTTTGACCTCAGCAGCCTCACCCTTCCATCTCTTTACATACAAAATCCTATTGACCCAACAGAATCAAGCTCTCATGCACAGAAAGAAAGAGGGAGAGAGGGAGAGAAAGAGCAAAGCAGGAGCAAACAAGCAAGGGTGAGGGAAAACATCCCGTGATGCTGTAATTTCCAGGGTGGAAACAGCAGACTTACCTCCAGCTACCGCTGCAACTTTGTTCTGTTACGAAAAGCTGAGCAGGAAGAAAGTCAAAAAACTGAAACACAATAGCTGTACAGAAGCGTGCTGATAAGAAAATGACTGGCATTTATGGGGAAGATTACTGACATTTTCACCATGCCTATTTTGTCAGCCTTGAAAAGGCCTAGCGTGTATCAGGCATGTAATGAATCACGCAACACATCACCTTGCCAGCTGAGTGCAATCAAGATCAGGCAAACGGGGATAGATTTCAATGAAGGTGACATCAGAAACATCTTACTTGATGAAGGCTTGTGTAGGTTCATGTTAGAGCAGCGTTTAAACAATCATGCTAAAGGGCACCAGGTAAAGGCTGATGAAGAAAATCAAACGTGAGGCAGAAGTGAAAGTCCTCTAAAGCTGAAGCTGGAAATTAAACCTTTGTAGAAACAGCCAAAACTGTTGCTGTAGCACCTCTCTAAGCAATGGCTAAACCGACTCTTCTTCGCAAACTACAATTTTCAGAGTTTAATATTGTGACCACTTCAAATCCTACCAACTGTGAGCGTGCTCTGTGCTACCAAAAACTTACCCACTTCATTGGAGAGATTTCTAACGGCTAGAGTTTTCTCCTGCTTAGCTGGAAACCTTATCTTAAAACTTAGGTATTGCCTAATAAGCCTAGAAAGCTCATTAGATAAGGCATAACTTCATTAGGAAGGCTGCTGGGATACTGATTGAATCAGGAGACCGGACGCAAATCCAGAATGAAGGTTTCCACGAATTTACGGATACTCAGTTGGCCTAATTTTTTCATTCTCTCTTAAGTAATACTTCATTTATTTCAATCTCTTAGACCACAATATTTCTGCTATGTTTGTTACAAACACCCTTTGCTTTATTTATAACACTACGTTAATAACAAACACCCAGAGCTGTTGAAATACATCTGTAGAAATATGCAAATTATTGCCCAGTGCAAAATGTGAAGTTTTCAACCAAACCAGATGTTTTGGGGTTTTTTTTCAACACAAAGGTGGAACAATTTTGGTTATGTGTTAGAAAATCAAAGCAGTCAGGAAAAGGAATGTTGCTATTTCACTTCAAAGGGCAGAGAGCAACACGTGGGACGATCCATGGTGCTGTCTCTCTCCCACTCGCTCACTCTTACTGCTTAGCTATCAGTCAGTATGGTTGTTGCCTGCTCAGTCTCTGTGGTCAGTATCATTTTGTACAAATAATTAACATCCATTCTAGTGGAAAGAAGATCTAAGGCATCTTGACTCCCAAGAACTAGTGTTCTAAATCACAGACCTGATGCTACATCCTTCATATTGAGAGACATTAGCTCCATCCACCCAGCTATCAGGTAAAAGAAGCCCACCAGCAGTTGTCCTCCTGCCAGTGTCGTGAATCTAAACCTGAAAAACAAGAACAAAAAGTTGCTGGGTTTTACTTCCAACACACAGACACGGCAAACAGCACCCTTCATTTACTCCCATCTGCACCAGCGACAACCTTTGGCAACTCCGGTGGCAGAAAGCATCACGCAGGTCTCTCAAGCCATTTCAGGCAGCTAACGATGCCTTGCAGCAGATTAGCAAGCACTAATGTAATCCCTTCTGCCAGCTGGACTGGGGAGAAGCAGGGGGACAACAACAGGTGGAGTCCGTATCAGTCTCAAATGGCATCCTAGAAAACAAAGTATCTCTCCTAATAAATCACCTCTGATGGCCTCTGCTGGGCTATGCAGCCCAAAGAGGATTCAAATTAGTGTAATTTAGACACTGAGTGGTAGAGAGACAGAGGATGTACATTAAAGACTTACTCAAATTTTCCTTTTTTTGGTTTTGCAGTTACTTTACATGAACGTTAATAACTTTCTCTACTATTTCCCTCTTGGATCTTCAATTTGTAAAATACATATATTCCCTTGGATTTGATTACTAAATGAGCCCATAAAGTAACATAAAATAAGTCTAAATTATACTCTAGCTCAGGAGTTTGACTTTAAGGTTAGATGGCTGCTTTTAGTACACTGGAGTAATGACCTTAAAAACTAAAAGCTGAGTACTCTGAGGCCAGCATAGAGCACACTTGCACACTGGGCAAGACATTGCACCAGGATTAAAAGCGCCCACAGCAAGGTAACAGGATGCTAATTCATTGATGTTCACACAGTACTAGAGATCCTTTGCTTGAAGGCTGCCCAGAAGTATAAAGAATTATTAACTACAGAAACACTACCTGTGAAGTTATGAATAATGAAGAAAGCAAAGGAAGACAACCACATAGTTTGGTTTCCCTAATCACTGCCTCTTCATATTCACCCAGACAGTCAGATTGGCAGACGGCAACTGCAGCTAATATCTTATGCAAAAAGTACAGAGATCTAGTAACACAGCATTCCCCATACAAGCCTCAATTTGGTAATTTATTCAAGTTCACTCTTGAAGCTCAGCACTTGTCTAAGAATGCCACTGAATGAAGGGTCTCAGCATCCGGCAGTGCATGAAGCCAGGGGAACGCAGAAGGCGGCAGAGCTCAGAAATTACGGTGAGGGGTGCAAAAAAAACCCTTAAAACGCTGACCGAGAGCCTCACTCAATACAGCATGAAGAGTTTCACAGATGGACAGCACCCTGGTGATGAGTCCGGCCCTTTCATGTATTGAAGAATACACTAAAATGTGCTCTGTGTTGCCAGAAGGTAGCAGGGGTTTCTCTGTCGGTTTTCACTTGAGCCTTCCTTATATCACAGTATTTATTTAGTGTAGGCACCTAATCAGCTCGCGGTGTGTCAGCAAGGCTCCTAACCTGTTAATACGAGCCTAGGGTCTTTAAAGATCCGTAATTGCCAGGTGCCTCATAAGTAGAGAACTCATCCAAAAAAGGGTCAAAAGAGAGAGTTCAGGAGGAAGTCAGCAGAAACAACACATGGCAAATCCAATTCCATCTCTGAAATGCAAAGGAACAAGACTGAAAATTACTATATTGCAGTACCAGAGGTTCCTTGACATTTGGTGGTGAGATGGAACTATAAAGCTTATTTATGACTGCAGTGGCCATAATGGACTTCTTTTTTTAGCTTTTATTAATCCCTTTCTAGTCTCATGTTAACAGGCAGGAATCTCATCTCTGTTCCATTTTAAACTGATTTAGGATACATGACTTACTGCACACTGCTCGAATTTAGGGGTATAGCTTACACGTCATTACTTACAGTAGCAGCTGCCAATGATAAAATAACTATTGTACTCTTGTGACACGGGTTGAAAGCACAATGCAATTTTTCGGACTTCAATTTTGGGTTTGCTAGGATGTCTGTGATACCACAGAAAAATAACCAAGCAAGAGAAATGGTATTCTGCTAGTCGTTTTCAAGGCTTTTATCAAAAGATAGAGAATTATCTGTGAAGGACACATTTTCCACATGAGCTTAGATACTAATTTATATGGCTATCTCCAGAGATGGTTATTTATCACATCACAATGTCTCAACTGGCGGAAGCATTATGTATTCCAAATTCAGGGAAATCCTGCATTATATCAGGTTTAGCCTTACCTTGGCAGTAAACGTTGACGTTTTTAATGTTGATCACTGTATATCCACCCAAATCATGAAACCATCTTGAGCTATTTACAGAAACTAAAAATGAGGAGAATTTCCCTTCTTCAAAACCTGCCTTATCTCTGGAAAGCATTAATGAAAAAATAGCACCTCACTACTCCACAAACCTGCTAATTTATACTCAATCTTAAGCGACTAAAAATAAAGTCCAAGCCCTGCTGCCCAGATTTCTGCAGGATTTTACTGCTTTCAACCCTCCAGAATCAGTCCTGATTAAAAAAAAAAGCCGAGTGTGCGTCCTATTTCTCCTTTCCCACCATCTAACAATCCTGCTGAGAGTATTTCAGACTCACACAATTACTGCCACACCAAAGGCAAGGAGTTCGGCAAAGTTACTGCACTCATCCTCTGAGACACTGGCAACAGGGGCAAAAAGAGGCCGAACTGGAAACTACAGTGCCTGCCTGCACCAGCCTCCCAGTGGATGTTATTCAGCCTGCTGAACATTTGTTTCTGATTACATGGCGCGGGGAGGAAAAGAGACAAAAATTTGTCCAATTTTCAGAGCCCAAACTGAGCTTCAAAAGGAGAAGCTTGAGAAGCCTTTCCCAGCATCAGCTGAGAGCACATGACCCGCATGTTTAACATTTTTATATAGCAACTGTTTTATGCAAGAGTTATGCTTTCAAATTCCCCACAGTGCTGCCTGCCTGGAGCACTATTTATAGATATCCTAAAAAACACACCTCCACCTCTGTCCTGGAACCACAGCTTCAGAAATGAGCACACAAGGGAAGAACACGCTCCTCTCGCCACCTCCACGGCTTGACACTCCCATCCAAACACCGATTAACTCAACGGCCCTCTTCCCTTATTAGAGCCAAGAAGAGGGCAGCCAGCCTTGGCTACACGAATACGGTGAGTAACATCAGCAACACTGAAAGATGGGGCTGAATGAAGACATATGCTGGCCTTCAAATTTAAGGCGTACAGATGCTAAAGCGGTCTTTGAGGACAAAGGGCTTCCACCCAAGCCTTAAGGTCAAAATCTAATCTCTAGCGTAAATCCCTGCAGCTCTCTGTAAGATCTGAAGAAGTACAGAGGATATATAGATGATCTATAAATATGATATACAAGGGACCTTGCGCTAGCAATACTCCACTTGGTGTCAAGTGGCTGCTGAGTGAGGGAAAGGACACAGAAAGCAGATCAAGACCCAGCTGGATGATTCAATCTAGCTACAGGATCGATGAACTCAGTAGCAACAAAAATGTATTAGCATTTCTTCACCAACCCTGACCCTTCAAAATCTGCAGAGGCTGGGAGAAAACACTATCACGAAGAGCCAGCGCAGCGGGCTGCCAGAAGTTGCCGATGAGTCCCGGGCTGCCTACAGCCAGGGATGTTGAGTAACAAAAGCAAAATCAGGAGATGTTACTTTATAAAACACAATTAGAAGAATTTAAACATTGTTCGATGGAATGATGTGCTGTTCTGTGTAGTTGCTCGTTTGATAAATAGCAGGCAGTTACAGCTCACATTTTTAGCCTTGAATTATTGCCAAACTGAGTTATTTTGTGAAGTAGAACTGAATCAGCAGTTCACTTACAAAAATTAAGCCCTGGAGAATGTGAAACAATGAAATATTTCTACCCATTAAAGAAGCTATTGGTGCTAGATAATCAGCATACAGACACAGCCCAGAAAGGTGGAAAATTTATGTACCCCAATCACTTTTCCTGAGATTCATCTGGTATGCAAATCATCTACAGCTTGATAGCATCCCTGAAATTTATTTCCCACAAAGATTTACAGCAATGTCCTAATCACTGCTCTGCACCACAGACAGGGTCACAGTGCTCATACAACATCCCAGTCGTTGACTGGGGCTCTCTGGGTTGCCCCACTCTGAAATCAAGTGGCAAAGGCAAAGGCTATTTCTGCACCAGATACAGTGCTAAAATTTAGGAGTCATTTAGCGGTGCATAGAAACAAACATCATGGTTGCCATCCCACTCACCACAGACACATGTACTGATCCTCAAGGCATAGCATTACTCGACAGGCACAGAAAATGTTGCAAGGAACTGATGGCTGGATACTGTTCTTTTTGCCCAGGTGACTGTCCCTGGAGAATAGCAGCGGAAGCTGTAACATATCTGATTCGTGGTTAAATCCACATCTGACAGCTCAGCATCCTTCAGAAAATAAAAAATTCATGTCCATACATACACGTAACTTGGGATGCTTTACAGAGATAATAGTAGCAAGAGTGATTTGCTTCATAAAGAAAAAAAATTGTGTATATTTCCTCCTACAGTGTGAATTCATTCCCCACTGGATAATATTAGCCTGAGTTGGAATATGTGCAAATTTTAGTTCCAAGACAATTACATGTTTTGGAGCTGATACTTCACAACTCATCAAAAGCAGCGACTGAAGCTTGTGATGCTTTAAAAGGCAACGTCTCATTTTTCCAAAGAGAATTACAATGTCCCTTTCTAGCTTCCAGAGATACCGAACCGTCAAAACTTTATTTTCAGTTTTGTTACAGTTGAGAAAAACTGTGTAAAGTAATTTGTAAGAGCTTCTAAAATTTTGTTTTAATGTCTTCCCTCTCTCCTTGGGAGCCTCTGTGGTTACTCGAGAGTAGTTTTACAAGTGGNGATACCAAACCGTCAAAACTTTATTTTCAGTTTTGTTACAGTTGAGAAAAACTGTGTAAAGTAATTTGTAAGAGCTTCTAAAATTTTGTTTTAATGTCTTCCCTCTCTCCTTGGGAGCCTCTGTGGTTACTCGAGAGTAGTTTTACAAGTGGAACAGTACTGTTGTAAGTCGAGAATGATGCAAAGTCGAGAATAATCCTAAATCCATGCTGACAAGCCTTTATATTACACAAACCAAGTGCATACCTCTTACCCTCTGTTAACGGCTCAGCATCTCGAAAAGGATACATCTTCACATTTATGCCCAACCACGCCATTATTTTGGGATACATAATGCAGAATTTTGGAGTTTAGACCGGAAAGTGATGAAAAATAACAGATTAAAAGGAGAAAGTGTAAGCCAGCAGAGGTATGTTATCCTAAGTAAAAAATTATGAAAGTAAGTAAGATCAAACATATTTCTTCTTATAACTCTTTCATGCTGACAGACCATCAGGAACCCAGCCTCATCCAGCCCTCAAGTGAGCGACGTGTCAGAAGAGGGAGGCCTGCCAAGTGGCAACTTGAGACCAGGGACCTGCAGGGCCACAGCCAATTCCCTGGCACTCTCCCGCCTCCACCCTGGCTGGTCCCAGTTTCGTTGTGCTTCAAAGGTGACAGCCGATGCATATACCAAAATGGGACACACCGGCTTAGAATAATGCATTTGGTACTGTTGAAATTCCTTTCTAGATGCTATTTTTAATACCTAGTATTAAACATGCTTACGGATATTCCATTTCCAGCACAGTTATTACTATTCAATTGCCATTAATGTAAATGGTGGGTGCTGGTTAATGCCAAGCCATGTGATGAAATTATTTCCTTTCCCATCTGGGTTTCTATAGTCTTAAACAAAAAAAAAAGGGGACACTGGTGAGATCATAGCTGAAATATTCATCCTGATCCCCACCACCATGACACATTTTGGAAGAAACCTCTGTTTACAGGATAAAGCACATCACAGGTGTTATCCCCTCTATCCTACCTAATGCATAGTGGATAATACTACAGTTAAAAATATTAATGAAAAATGACTAATGGTAACTAAATGATTCACTCAACTTGGCACTCTCTGTAATGCATTCTTCATATGACAGGCATTTATTAGCTGCCACTGATGACTCCGCAGACACCTCGCTATGCACAGAGTGGCTGTCTACACATTAAAACTTAATGCACAAAGCAAGAATTATTGATGTTAGCTCTGTTCTAAAAGGGCACATCAGCAGGATTTTTTTTTTTTTTAAATTTTCTGCCACGGCTTTATTTTCTGTAGCTACTGAATTATCATAGATTTTTAATTTTATCAGAAGCCAGTGGTCTGAAACACCTATTAATTTCCCCACAATATTATATTCCCCACAACCGTTGTCTTTTTGGGTGACTATTTTTTACAGACACATTAGAATAAGTACACGTGTGATGTTCCCAGATTGAAAAAGCAGCTTGGAAATCCTAGCGCTTGCACATTGTGTTCTACCTGCATGCCTGGGGAAGCAGCGAGTCTTAATACACCTCGTGTTTTCCTCAGGATTTCAGCACTTGCAAGAACAGCCAAACACTGATAATTACTGGAGTCAAATACTGCATGAAGATGAATACTGCCTTAAATAAGCACATACAATCGCCTCCACTGCAAGAGTCAGTCCATGACACTCCACTTTATTGAAAGTATATATGCTCTGAACAAGGTGGAGCCAAGTGCTTCGCTTCCGCACATGAAGCCCCGACGAAGCCTCCCACATGCTAGCACGCAGCAGCTCTGCTGGGCACAGGCCTTTTCCACCCTGGAACCTGCTGATTGCTCTAAAGCCCAGGCCTAGCTTTTGACATTGATGGGTGCCCAGCAAGCCTGATGTTAATGTGTGATTCAATTGCCTTCTAGAGTCCCCGAGCAAGATTTTTCAAACTGTCTACATCCTGGACACTTGGGAATCTGAGAAAATCCATGGTATCTCAGCCTTTTGGGAAAACCCCACCAAGCTACTATCTCTAATTACAGTTCTTAAAACCAATACGTTTTTCCCTTCATGAGCTAAACAGGCTTCAGGCATTATGCACAGCTTTTTAATGGTGCTTGGCCACCACTGAAAGACAACCTCCGGTCCATTTTAGTCTGTTCAGCTGCCTTTGGTGGAGCACACCGGCAGCTCCTGAGCATCAGCTCACCCAGCATCTGGATGGAGCACTGGGGAGCCCACGTTTTTCTGCTGGGCAAGTTTGGCGCTCACCGTGTCTCTTCAAACCTTAGAGAGCTGGACCTGTGCCTTTTCCTGCAGTGGGACAGATCTCACCTGAAAAGATATTGCTGGAATCTGCCCAAAAGCAAACCTCACTGTGACATGTGTCTAGATATTGCTGCTGCCTTGTGAGGACCTGCAGGAAGGTACCCAGCCATGGCTGTTTCAGGCCAACCCTCCACTGTCCTGAACCTGGTGTAACCTGTACACCCGTGGAAAGTGAGCAAAGAGTGGATGCAGAATGACGCTGTTTGGATTTGGCAGACACCTGGTCTGCATCCCTTTGCTGGCTCAAGGAACTTCAACAACAAATGGAAAAAATAAGCCTCCAAGCTGAGCAGCTGAAGTACTCCCTCCATTTCTTTTCCTTCGAATTGAGATAGAAAATGAAGTGCTTTCAAAAGTGCTTGAGAGTGCCTGTCCCCGAGACTTAACCACCAGAAACCTGAATGAATCACTCACTTTTCTAATTGCCAAAGCCAGGCTGGAAATAGACTTCAACCTAAGACATAAAAGCTTTTAACCTATGCCTAAATAGAATTTCCTCTAACAGCCCGTGCTACACTGCTTTAATGTAAATGGCAACTTAGACCAGATATAGTAAGGGTCTCTAATCTTTTAGCTATGTTTAAACAAAAGGGAGGTCAACAGGCTATTTACTATAATCCATTTTTAGGTTTCATGAAATTATAGCATAAGAAACAAATTAAGCCTGGCCTTTATGATCAGGAAAGAATGGCTACCTGTGCATTTTTTTTTTTAAATAAAAAAAAAAGCTGAATATAGAAGGAAATTGAATGATTTGTTAAATTGATATACTTGATAAAGGAACATTAATGCATTTTTCAATAATAAAAATGAAGAATGCTGTTCCAGCTAGACACTTCTTTTCATTTTTATTACAGACAGTGCTTGATTACAGTTTAGGGAAATGAACTGGAAGAACAGATGCACTATTTTTTTGATAGGTAGTCAGAAGAGTATTTTACGGAGTCTGGGAAGAGTTGGAAGGCAGATGATTCAAAGGATAATTGAAGAATGATATTTAAACAGGTTACATCTGTGCCCTCAGGCATTAAACATAGGAGACTGTTTTTAATTCTCAACACGGGAGATCGCATTGCTGCAAAGCAAATGAATGCAGTGAATAATTTTTTTTCAGATACATGTAGTAACTGCTTGTTAGCAAGTAGAGAATTTTCCGCAATACAGGGAAATAGAAACATTTTATCTGAAGTTATTTAGTATAAGCCAGATGCTATTTGACTTTAATATTCATCATCATTCATTATGTTATGGTATCATATTTTCAGTAGTTTCAGAACAGAGATCAAAAACATCTCGGGGTAACACAGGCAGTAGCAAGAACCTGCAGACTTCCCCAGGTGCACGACTCTGGCTCTCTAGTACTGGGACTTCGACCCAGAGGTCTGGTGCAGCCTGTTGGGATGCAGATCACACCTGGTCCATGCCTCTGGGGTCTGAGGGTGCTGGTGAAAGCTGTCAGGCAGATGGCAATGTCCCCCCCCTCCCCTGTGGAACAGATCTACCTCACGCTTGAAGGCAGCACCTGCATCTCTGTCCTCTGCTTGAGATGTCCCAGCTACAGCAACCCAGCTGCACTCTTGGCACAAGCTGAGACTCTCTGGTCATGCCACAGGGACATCCAGGGCATGTGGGATTTTAGTACTCAGTATTGTACACTACTTTGTTCAAGCTATGCCTGTAGCATCAACTTTAATATCAGATTTGGGAAAAAAAAGGCTCCTTTCTCAGGGTTTCAGCCCTCACTAATGTGTGCTCTGAACTAGTTAACAACAGGGCACTCTCGAAAACCCCTTGATTTTCAGCCTCTGACACTTGCATAACCTGTTTAACAACTGAGCACACATTAACCCTTTCCAATAAAACCCACATATATTAATTAGCGAATTTCAGCGGAGTACACACTACACCCACATTAATGACACATTAGTGTATCATGATTAATGTTGTGCACTTCATGCCAACTGAATTCCTAATGATTAGCCACTTAATTCTGAGCCGAAACAATTACTCTTCCCATTGAGAATTACTTGCTTCAGCTCAAAGCTCAGCAGAGTTGCGAGTACAGAAAGCCAACCATACCCAGTCATGCAAATACATCTTGTGGAATTAAAATTCAGGTTTGCTAACATGTATTTTGTATGCGTAATAAAGCACTGGGCATGCAAACCCATCATTTTTCAAGACTGATACAAAATCTGTTGGCAGGACTGAGCACACCCCTGATTCATAGATTTCAGCGGCAGCTGGGGTACGCACACATGCATGTTCATATTTGTGCATGAGAAAGCAGTTTGCCCTTGGTCTATAAAGGCCTCCACAGAAGCATTGGCTCTCCCTGATGTCCTTTAGATAAACAGACTCAGTATATATTGGTGGATGCTGCAGGGACAAGGTTATATGTCAGAAAATCAAATGGGTACATCTTGATTTAGATTCACTATAGTTAGGACCAAATACCTGGCTTGCCTTCAAGTAAGTGAGGAATTTAAGCAATACATCTCATGGCAGCTGTGTAGTTTTGGTAGATGCACAATCTAACTTGTAACCAGTAATTATACTGGTCATTTCCAGACAATAATTATACCACCAATATGCCCCTGAGAAATAGACAAACAGGCATAATTCATTTTACAAGTGTGGAATCGGAGACATAATTATCTGATGACAAAAAGTACTAATGGCAAAACCAGTATTAAAAGGAAGGGTGTGCTCATAATTGTGCAAACTAGCTCAGACAACAGCATTCGCTGAACATAGCTGCAGCACAGCAAGATGCAACAACTGCACCTTGCCAGGCCACTACTGATGCGACTTTGACGTGATGATGATTACTGCGCTACCATTACGGTGATTCAATGAAAGCATTAACGTTCCCACACTTACAGACACAGACTACAGTTTGTATGGCTGAGTATCCCTGAACAGACATTAGTTCTCCAGGACCAGTTGCTCAGTGTAGTATTTATAACACAATCAGGGCTGCTAACAACGTGAATGGAGCATTTCCTTAAGTCTCTGCAACCAAGGGATTGACCCCAAGGCAACGTAAGCAACTTCGAGGGTGTCTTTCTGCTGAACTCAGTGGCTGCTGGCTGAGATTTCTCTTATGTACGATACAAGCGGCTGCTCCAACATCTGCAAGAGCCAGCAAAAAGATCTCCGTCGACTTTCAAAAGACATCACACCATTTCATCACCTACACACTGACCTACCAAGCAGTGTGGTATTTAGATTTCCTATTCCATGTGGACTTGTAGCTTTGCAGCAAAACATACTGTAGCACTTCACTGTATGAGGGAGCTGAGGCTGATGTGTGCGACAGTGAGGACACACAGGGAAGCACGTTATTACAAGAGACCCTTGTGGTGTCCAGGAGATGTTACTTAGAGGAAAGTCAGAAGCTGCTTCTCAGAATTAATTTTGCACAACAAAGCAACAGTAGCTGTTAACTGTAATAAATTTGTAACTTTAATTTCTAACTGAGTGGTTTACTTCCAGTGCCCGCAGCTGAAGGCTGAGGTCTCCTCTTCAGTTTTATCTTTGCTCGGCCTCTGCAATTACTCCCTGTGCCCTATTTCTCCAACATAGAACCCGTGCGAAGAAAGGGCAGTCCCATGGAAGCATGTTTTCTAAAGATATACATGCTGACCAAGCCCAGTTGCATCCAGACTGCTTTCCCATTCTTATTCCTCAGGCCTCCGATTTTTCAACATACTTCTTAACAGAGCAAAAGGAATCACAATAGCAACCATTTTCTGGGGCCTGGTGAGTGACCCAAGTTAGTGACCACCAAGTCTGTGACAGATCCATTGGAAACACACGCCAAGACCCACATATGCTGTGCAAAGCCAATCTGCACAAAGCAAGAATAATTTCAATGTACAGCTTCCAAAGACAGGAGCAGATTTGGCAAGGAGGAAGGAAGCTTATTTAGGTTATTTTTGGATGCAGATAACTGACTGAATACATGGATTATTAGCATGTTGGTACTTTCACAAGTCTGACTTGTTAGTAATAAGACAGATCTTGAACCTGCACGACTGCAGGACAGCCTTTAATAACAGATGGCAGTACTTTGCCAATGGTCGGATAGAGAGTTTCGGTGTCTCAGCAGATGATACCTTCTGTCTTACTTCTTTAGCCACCAATTTAATTACACTGATAATGTCAGGAGAAGCAGAAATCAATTATTCATTAAACCTCCCTAAGAAATCATTATTTTATCCCATGTATTTTGTTTCAAGATCATTTACACTTGGGTAAAAAGGCAGTTTTCTTCCTTCAGCATCAATACTTTATACAGTAACTCACTTAACAGCCCAAATGAAAATTGAAGTGGGTCTGTCAAAGAAGACCAGGACACGATACTCTATGCAAGGCATGAAGATGATGCTTGAAAACTCCATCAATTCATCTGCTACATATCAGCAGCTGTGTAATTCAGAGATTGCAAGCAGGATGCATGGAGTGAGCTGTTACATCCCTTTTGCAAACAAAGCCCTTCGATGCATTTACATTTCAGTGTCCCAGGGCTTCTTTAGAGGTTGTTGGAGGTGAATGCACAGATCTTGTGCTGCCTGTTTTCTAGCTCCCTTCGTTTTTAATAAACACAAGACCTGGCCTACCATTAATTTCTTGACACAAAAGAATTTTTATACATTCCCACTTTTTATAAACTCAAAAAGAGACATTGAGCTCTCTTCACCAGCAGACCGACAAAAATCTTTTCTTTCGCCTGGTTTGTTTTGCACTAGCGGACTAAAAATAAACAAATAAATGAGACTGTAATTTTCAGAGGCACAAGCCTCTCCTCTCTATCTGCTTTAACATCAGCTGTCCTCCCTCATTCTCTCACTGCGTGGCTCCACCACTTTGACAAAGCCATGACCACAAACTTGCACAGTAACTCATGTAAAAATATTCTCAATTTTGTAAGATGAAAGGTAGGAACGGGAGACTGAGCAGAGCTAAAGACACCAGGCTGAGAAGCAGACTTCAGGACCAGAGGAAATGGGGAGGACGAATGGCAAGAACAGAGAAGTAGGTCTTGGCAGGGAGACAACCCTCCCAGGCTGCAAAATCAGCAAGTGTTTATAAGCCCAAGTTTACATGAAATAAAGAAGATAAAAACACCTGCAGAGAAAGCAGTGGAATCACTCCTATCCCTACAGTTAGACACCCTGTGTGCGGCACAACTGAGCCCTACGAGGCTGTTTGGGAGCTGGACATGACTCAGCTCTGTGCACTGCACTCCACCATCACAGAACCACAGAATGGTTCTATGATCCTAGCACAGAATAGTTTGACTTGAAAGGGACCTCTAAAGGCCATCTAGTCCAGACCCCCTGCAGCAGCAGGGACATCTTCAACTAGATCAGCTTGCTCAGAGCCCTGTCCAATCTGACCTTGAATGTTTGGAGGGACGGGGCACCTACCACCTCTCTGGGCAACCAGTTTCAGCATAGCATCATACTGTCAATGCAAAGCTTTCCACAGTGTAAAATTTACTGCCAAACCGACACGATCACATATTTGTATATGCATGCACTGCATTAGGTTTTCGCATCACCCCAGCGCCACTGAGTCCTTGCCAGAGGCTGCACCCCACCTGGGCTGGAAACTGCACAGGAACAGGCAAAAGCATCTCTACAGACTCACATCCATGCACCAGGTAGAGAGCAGAGCACAGCACCTACATTCTTCAGATGGAGACTCAGATTAGCAGCAAACCATGCAGAACTGGGAGCGTGCACAGCAGGGGTGACAGAAGCCTACAGATACAGGACCTACCCACTTAGTGACAGCGTGCTCATGCCTGGAAAGGGCAGTGTGGAAGGACTGGTTTCCAGGCTGCAGATATGTGGCATTTAAATGTAAGAAAGTCCATACACAGGCTTTTGTAGGTCCAAAGCTATGGGAAAAAAGAAGGGAAAAGCCTGCACAAACTGCTCAGAATAGTCATTCTTGGCTATTACTTTATAGAGTGATGTCACTGGCACAACAATCTCTTACAGAAAGAAAGCAGCAATTGTGGAAGTACCTAATATTGCATCTCACCTTCACCACAGGAACTTTCACTCAATTTACATTAAGTAAGACGTTATGCTTTGGAGAAGTATCAACGATTTCAGCTTCTCCTTACCAGTTCAATGAAATATCTCTTTTCTTCTTCAGCTGAGCTTATGAATCTGTAATGTATCAAAATGAACTGAAAGCTACCACTATGCATCTGCTCTCCAGCTCTCCATCCATCTATTGACATCAAGGCTTAGTTCCCAAAATATGACATTAACTATATATCTATGTAAATACAACTCCTTCAAGTACCATTTCATAAGTAAAAGGTATGCAAGGCAAAAACCAAGCCTGACCTGAATAGATGAAACTGTCCTCTCCCAGCTAGAGATGTCTTCGTTACTTCGACTCCTGATGTCAAATCCCCGCGCCAGCTTGTACTGTCCTCTAATTGAATTAATATTCACTTCCTCTTACTAATCCCCAGATGCTTGTCTGAAATGATCTAAGACACAGTCCACGTTTACAGGGAGAAGAGAAAAGATTTATATTAGGGCATCAATTTGATAGCTACAGAGGTCTGCTAATTTGCTGTGCAGCCAGGCAATCCGACTGCGGGAAAATTGTGGTTTTTTACTGTTCCTCTAAAGCTTGGATGTAATGTTTGGCTTTTAGCCCTGTGCTGGAACCACACTCAGAATACTGTTCAGATGTGATTTAAGATTGAAAAGAAAGGAACACTCCTTCCCGGTTTTTCCAGGCACTGGAAATACATATACACTTCAGCTCACTGTAAGTTTTCCAACTCTCTTTGGGTTGGCTATAGTTATTATTATGTCACTACAGCAAAAAAAAAAAAAAAAAGAAATCTTTTCAGCATCGGACTTGCACTCTTCAGCATTTTCTAGTGCAATAGAACGTGTGCAATAGTGAAAAGGGAGATAAAACAACGGTTGCAATTACTGCTCCCTTCTGATCCCCTGGATGAGATCTTTTAACTAGAAGTTCGACCTCTTTAGAGCTTAAGAATTTTGCCACCAATTTTCAAGAGATCAGGTTTCACTTTTCTCCCAAGGTTATGAACGGACGGAAACACCTACACTGACAGCACGCTGGAAAGCATAGAATACAAAGCCACTCTCCCCCTCCAATGCAACCACACAATAGCCTCAGTGTGAAGGAAATAAAATTTTGTTTTCACTCTGCCCCTCCCCCCCATTTTGCTGTCGCCCCACGAATGTAAGGATGGTTCAAACATGAGATCCCATCCACACAAGTCCTTTGAGCAACAAAGACCTAATTTAGCGGCCCCAGTATGATTGCTGCTATGTTATTTTTATAGAGGGAAAAAAGACCTACACAGTATAAACACTGGTTTTGCTATGTTCAAATGCTGTACAGGTATTACCTTGTAAAAATACTTTTTTTCCTTCTCTTTCCACACTTCTTCCATATGAGGAAGAAGGAAGGTCTGAAAAGTAGGGAATAAAAGCAGTTTAAGTGTGGCTGGTCTGGGTGATGATTACTGCAATAACAAATCTTTCAGTGTGATGATTAAACAAACAAACATAAGGACACCTCCAACAACGAGCAGTGAGAGTGCTTCCCATGCACGGGGCACGCGTCCTCTGCTTGCAGGGGTTTGGCTCCTGGTTCTCCAGTTCTGGGAGAGTGCCCATTGGCAGCAACAGGCTGGGCTTCTCCAGTTCATAAGTCCGATTCAGTGAACTGTTAATTACTGCCATCACGAGGGTCTGACGACATCAGACAAACAAGACTGAGAGACTAAGGCACAATTTTCTGTTTTATTAGACTAACGTGGTCTTAAAATGACCATGGGGCTTCCTCTATTATAGCCTCAGATCATCAGGACAAGAGGCTTAATAAAGAGCCTGTTAGCCTGAAATCCTGCTCATTTCTTCTATTTAGTTTCAGAACACAACAGAGAATCAACAGGAGAGACTGAAGACACTCAGTGTACTGCGTCACCCATGTACGTGATTTGAGCACCCTGCTGCCAAGTGTGGGATGCACAGTCAAATCACCTCAAGTCCATCATTACCCCCCACACACCTGTGAGATGAACCCTGAGTCAATCCAAGTGTTTCCCGGCTACTGCTACTGGAAGAACTCAGCCAAAATTCACAACTAGTTTCAGGCATCTCTGAACTGCATATTTTCCAGCTGACCTTTTTGCTCAGCCCTGTCCTGGGGGTATTGGTTGATGAGCTCAACATAAGCCGGCAACGCGTGCTCACAGCCACAGCAGCCAACCACATCCTGAGCTGCATCAAGATGCGTGGCCAGTAGGTCAAGGGAGGTGATTCTGCCCCTCTACTCTACTCATGAGACCCCACCTGCAGTACTACGTTCAGTTCTGGGGCCCCTAACGTAAGAAGGACATGGACCTGTTGGAGCAGGTCCAGAGGAGGGCCATGAAGATGACCAGGGGGCTGGAGCACCTCTCCTACGAAGACAGGCTGAGGGAGTTGGGGTTGTTCAGCCTGGAGAAGAGAAGGCTCCAGTACTTTAAGGGGTCTACAAGAAAGCTGGAGAGGGACTTTTTACAAGGGCGTATAGTGACAGGACAACATGCGATGGTTTTAACCTGAAAGAGGGTAGATTTCGATAAGGTATTAGGAAGAAATTCTTTACTGTGAGGGTGGTGAGACAGTGGCACAGGTTGCCCAGAGAATGTGCGGATGCCCCCTCCCTGGAAGTGTTCAAGGCCAGGTTGGATGGGGCTTGGAGCAACCTGGTCTAGTGGAAGGTGTCCCTGCCAATGGCAAGGGGGTTGGAACTAGATGATCATTAAGGTTCGTTCCAACCCAAACCATTCTATGATTCTGTGATCCTATGACAAGCATGCGGTGCAGCCCCATGGGAGGGGAAGTGTGCTTGTCCAGTGAGCGGTATGGACTAGACTGCAGCACCCGGCTCGACCAACCTTACACCTCTCAACAAACTTCAGCAAAGACAAAACTTACTTAGAAAGCGTCCTTAAATAATCTGTGCTTGATGTAATGATTTACACACTTGTACAAAAACTCCAAAGGCTGCCTCTTTGCAGTACCATGAATTTCCTTAGCACACTAGTCCCAAAAGGTATGCTGGCTTCTGCAGCCACATCTTTCAAGGGGCAGGATTTTAACCTTGCATTGTGTGTGTGGCATTTACAGAGAAGCATTCCCGAATCTCTCTGCATAAATGGACAAGCAGATTATTGCACTTTTACTGAAGAAAGTTTTGGTGAGGTGCAGTTGGTTACATTACTGAGGTTATTTTATATAATACAGAGCTAAAAAGTGAATTAATAATACATATCAGTATTACATACCATATCAATGAATATTACAGGTCAGTTTGCAGGATTTGACGTGCTACATCAAATACAGGTAAGCCTGTAAAAATGGTAGTTGAGGAATATAATCTCTTGAAAATAATTGCAAATTTAACAACTACCTCTGCGCCTCCTTAGTATTAAAGTTGGATAGTAAATGAGAATTACAAGTACCAGTAGATAGGTTTTATGTCTTATCTCATTTTCATAATTATGGCTATTGGGATACATTAGTCCCTCAAGGAAAGAAAGGGTGCAGCTGGGCTCTTTGGATTTAAAGAGATTGTCTGGCCCTGTTGCAAGTGGACTACGATTCTGCTACACAGAGTTAAGAAACCTCTTCATTAACAAAAAATATAGGGAATAAAAAAGGCTGATGTTCAAACAAACACAGTTGCTACCCTTCACATAATGGAAAAAGCTTCCCAAAACCTAACTGCACCGGAAATAAACAAGAGCAGTTACAGTTTACAAGGTCTAGGCTGAGAATATTGGGATACAGCTACTCAGCCTGGATGCTGGAGCGCTTGTTGAAGTGTAGACAGAAAGGATGCACTCTGCCTCTGTAGGAGCCAGTGGCAGAAATCTCTGCTCCTTACACCTACTTGCAAACACTGATATTCTCCCACTGCCCTTTGCTTTCTAATCCTCCAAACCGCCACATCCCCACTGCGTTTTGAGGCATGATTATCCAGGTTTTCTGATGTATAACTTCTAAGCGGGGAGGAAAAAAACCAAACTTAATGCAGAGAAAGAGGCAGGTGCCCCATTTGAACATTACTCAGTTTGGAACAAGCATTTGACTGAACCAGCGGAGGCCCGATTTGGAAACAATTACACACATGAAGCTGGTGAAGGGCATGGGGTCCGAAGGCTGGAGCCCAGGTCTTCTCTCCACCCAGCTGCCCAAGTGCTTGTCTAACAGGGAGCCCACACGTTGCATACAGATACCCACTTTTGAAAGCTGTGTTATCCTCTTTCCCCTACAACACATACAACCCTTTTAGTTTTGGCAGTGTCTCCTGTACTATTAAAGCTTTCTTATACTTTTATGACTCCAGAAAGCATTTATATTAAAACTCATATGCTCTCAAAATAATAAAATATGAGTCAAGGGCTGAAGAAATTTTAAAAAGAGGTGTCTCTGCTACTTTTTCTATCAGGGAAATCTGAGCTATTTTGAGTGACAACTGTATTTTTTCATTTCGTGCAGGTTACATGTCTTTTATTAAACACAGGTGCCCAAAATTCATCCCAATGCACTGCCGTAACTCGAATGAGCATGTCCTGGGGATAATTCTGGCCTTGAGTGCTGGTAGTTACTGTACATACTTGTCTGATTAATTCCTCTTGACTTACAAAGGCATCCATCATGTCACAACAAATGATCTATGAAGCACAGTGTACCTGAAACGCTACCCTCCCCAAGTCATTTCCCCAGCATCTAAAACAGGCTCTTATCATTTGTAATCAGTAATTAATAACAAAGCATTCTCACTAGTGCAATTTTTCTGCTAAGGTTAATGTAATATTTCATTCCAGGCCAGCTGCTGTTTTACGACTTCCAAGTACGACAGTAAGTAATGTCTTTGCGTAAGAAGTCATCCACGGAGTAAATCAATTAGCTCCTCTTCCATCAGCAGGCATTTTGCTGCAGCAAGAGAGGCTAATTACATATAAAATTATTCTTTACCAACAGGAGTATGTACCCAAAGCTTGGTATTGTACATTGACTTTTCTTCCCTATGCCTCCATTCTGCATCTTTTCTGTTAAGGAGTTTTTAATCTATGATCAATCAAATACGGTGATTATGAGGTGCGCTTACCACACTCTTGTTATCTGCACAGATTCACCTACAAAGATCACCATCAATCACACAACATATGTTTTCAATATTCGTAAAACTTTTGGAACACGTCTTGCCCTCAAGAAGGATGCATACATATTTACGAGAACTCATCTCAGTTGCAAAGCATCAATAAATTCTAACATATTGTTCTTTAGATAAACTGCACTATTTCTCATATTCTGAAGTTCACATGGGGATAGCTGCATTGCTGTCCCAGGAGGAAATTCGGCACCCAGAACATACATATGTGAAAATGGGAGAAAAATTAGTGTACTGTAAACACTGTAAGTTAGTGTAATCTTCTTGTCTTAATGAAACTGGCAAGTAACTTTGCAAAGCTACCTTTTTTCCCCCATTTTGACTGATACAGTAATTGTCTGGCATGTCAGGCTCTTCTTGCATGATGTAGCTGATGCAGACGTATGTCTGGCTGAGGAAGCTCATGATCCCAGAGGTTGTTGTGCGCTGGCAAAGTATCACAAATTCTTTATCCTTCTTGTAGTCTGTCCTGGTCACCTGCTGCCAGAGACAAAACACCAGGCGAACTGGACCTTTCATTCTACTCAATGACCTGTCCTTTGGTTCTTGTGTTTCTAAGGACGAGAAGCTACAGCACACAGAAACAAACTGCACAGCGCTGAGCCCCTCAGGATCACGAAGGGCACAAATACCAGGTTTGAAGCACTTGAACCTTTGAAAGGGCTGTGGATGATGCGTACACAGAGCTTGGACCACAAAGCTCACCACAAACCTCTGTCCAGGAATCAGTACACTTGCCCACAGAATCATCCTAGTGGGTGGAAATCAACTGAAGATAGGAAATTGCCAACCCAGGTGAAAGTTGACTGATGTGGGTTGAACTAGGCTGATGTTTGCTGATGCTATCCAGGCAGCCTAAACCACAGATGATCACATGGCAGCTCCCAAAAAAGAGTATTTGTGGCCTGAGGTGACTGAGGATGTATAAACACTGTCTGCAAGGCAACAGCTCACTTTCTTCCTTTCAGTTGCTGGGAAGGAGGGGAGAAAAAAAGGGGAAGTAGTAAAAGAAATGGGTCATTTCAGAACAACTGCTCCAAACCAGTCCAATACTATTCCATAAGACAAACGCAACGCAAGGTCCACGGCTCTGAGGCACCAGCTTTAGCAAATTGCAAGACATCCTGGCGCCAGCTACACCAAAGGCACCCACCTAGAAATAAATCTCATCGACAAAAAGAAATGTGTTTGAAGAGGCAAGTAGCAACTGACACACAGTGACCTTTAGTAAAATAGTCATGTGGACTCATGAGCTAAAGTCAGGCAATGTCAAACTTGAAACTGAAACAAATCCATCCTTGGATTTGGATCCTAACGGATACAGGACTGGATGTCTGCTGTGTTCCTCTCAGTAATCTGGGTAGTTAGATCAAACAATGATGCAGCCTGTTTTTAATGAGAATTAAATGTTAATCTTGACAACCAGAAGACAAATTCTAACTTTAAAGATGCAATTATTTCCCCTTCCTTTAACATTTGGTACATTTTCGTTTGCAATGTCTTGTAATTCAGTAGCATATTCATTGCACCCAACAGATCAACCGCTAAAGTGGGCAAGCCTCAAGTATGATGTTGCCCAATTCTGAACTCCTGGTGACTCCAGCTCATGGGCTGATCCACAATTATCTGTTATTTTTGGAGCAGTGGGGCTGTACACAGTCATGTAAATTACAAGACATGGTTGTATACATTGTCTTCCAAGAATATGTCTTGCAAATACTTGTTTACCCATATTCTTAAATTCCTAGGGTTTTGTATACATAAAAAACCAAACCCCACCCAAGATATAATGCAAGCTCATGTCACATTCCTGCAAGGCTCTTCATCTTTGTTCAGTTACATTTAGATTTTTTCCTTTGCTACTTGCTGTGTGTTGAATCCTCCTTCTCTTTCAATTTACAGCTACGTGTGAAGGAAAATAGTTCTGCTCAACACAGATCCAAATAGGCTTTTTAATAAATTCATTAAAGAAATGGTCCATTTCAGCCCTCAAAATTCGCCGCAGGTACCGCCGCACCTCATTACTAAACCTCCACCTGAAAATGAAAGGAAAAAAAAATGATAATAGGGTCTCAAAGACACGCTGCACACTGCGTGCCATGTATGCGGAGACCACAGTCTGGAAATCCATTTACTCAGTGTAAATCCAGTTCACTTATATTGACTTCTCTTTTCCTCACGGTATATTAGTGCTCATGAAAAATCTTGCCGTGAAAGCCCTAAAGAAGAAATCTTTTGTCCACAGACAAATGAGCTTCCCACATTCTGCTCTATTACAACAGGCAAAAGAGCAAAAGCGTTTTTCCTACTTTTACAATAATCACAAGGCCAGACACTCAACTAAGACATAACACACAGCTTTGTCATGGACACCTTCTCTAGGGCTAATTCAGTGCTATCTCCACCCATTTATCCTCTCCTCCACCAAACGTATGAACAATTATGATCAGTCCATTGAAAAATCGACTGCACTTCTAACATTCAGCTCCTACAAGCCACCAGACCACCCTTTCAGTCACCTCCAGATCATTGCTACGCTTGAATTTACTCAAGCCAAATCTTCCTTTCTGCTTTGGGGGTTTATTATTTTTCCTTTTTCTTTTCTTTTCTTTCTTCCTTTCCTTTCCTTTTCACAGTCATTTACCAAGCCAAAAAGAGATTCAAGAGACAAATGATGGCATCTGCAAACAACTCAAACAACTCCATAGAAGGAAAGAAAACAGCGCAGGATCAGAGAGGCTGTTATATGTCAACATAGTAAATACCCACAGTCAAATTCTCAGCTAGTGTGAATCAACCTGTCTGCACTGCAACCTGATGCTGCACACACAGCAGAAAAACGTTATTCACGTTAAACTACAGCATTTTAAATTTGACTCTATCTGGCACGTATTTCAATCGATGGCCAAACTCTCACCTCGATTGATAGGGAACAGCCAGGAGCACACTCCATGCAAGGATGTATGGGCCCTTAATAACACCTCAAAGCAGAGAGCCCCATACAGCCCCCTCCCTTGCCCACCTCTCTCAGGGGTCCTGGAGACATTCCCCGGAACAGCAGCGGCTGTAGTCATGGTTGCACACTGCTGCCTACGTGAGGAAAACTGAAGCACATGAAATGTACAGTACACTCTATAGCAGAGGATGGCGAGCCACAGGTGGGTTCTCCTGTTATACCAGATCATGTCAAAAACATGCACACGGACACATTGAACATTTAAAGTTTCCTACCCTTAAAAAAACCTAGCACCTAGCTTGTAGTAATCCAAAGCCATAACTGCAGAGCGTCTTTCAGTGGCCTAAGTCTGGTGTTTGAATTACACAGATTTCTTTGAACTGCAAGAAGAACTACAAATACCTGCTCGATCAGCTCCACCATTCCTCTGAGGCAGCTAAACTGAGTGCCAAAGAGTTCCAGTGATGGCACACACAGCCATCAGTATCCAGGAGAAAAACACGGGTTCACCACATGAGGAGTCCAACAGGTTCTGATTGTCAAGGGTTAAAGATCTAACCAATGTTTTCAATTATCTAGATCAGTAAGAGAGATATTTTGGCCAAAAGTGTCCTCTTGCATGTTTATTATATATTGACTTCTGACTTGACTTTACAAATCAAGTACAAGACTTTACATCACAACTGCTTTAGCAAGAAACTGAAGAGAAAGATTAGGGGTCTGATTTTAATACCCCCCAAACTCACAACTACTGCTGAATTCTTGAGGACAAGAATTCTACTGCCAAAATATAGACCAGTCTCTAATCTGCCATCCTAGAGACAGACATTTATTTGGGCAAAAACAGAAAGATGATCCACATATTTGAAGAAATATACTCAGGGTCATCTCCAGTCTGTTGTCTTCTATGGCAGCCTCTACTCATTGCCTTTTCCTGTTACTGTTTTCCCAAAATGCAGGCACATGCTTGCCTGACATTGGCAGTCCCTCTAGGACTGACTGCAGCATGCAAAGCCCCATTCGAAAAACAAACAACTACCAAGGACAAAGAATAAAAGAAAAACTAAAAACTTGGTAAGAACAGATGTCAGCGTGCTGATGGAAACACTTCAGCGTAAGAAAAGGTCATCTGCTTAGTTCAACATCGGCTCCAAGAACTGCCGCGCTTCCTCAAACACTGACTTTTCTGGATGGTTCATAGGCAAGCCCGGAAAGGGATGCTAATGGTTTGCTTGGTCAGGGCACACAGAAAGGAAGGAGAGGCAGTGGAGGAGCTGCCAGCTGCGTCCTCTGCTTCAGGAAGCTCAGGAAATCTTTTCAGTTGACCAAGCTTGCAAGGGCTCTGCGATTACAGTCCTGCAATGGATGGAATACTTCTTTTTCACGGGATGGCCTTTAATGATGTTAAAGGGCAAGGAGGTTTTGACTGGCACACAGCAGACCCCACAGAGAATAATTAGTTGGCCAGCCTCTTTTCCCTTAACTGCCCTTCCTGAGTATCTGCAGAGAGTCTTTAAATTTAACCTGCAAATGCTAATATTCTTCCTTTGTAGCGTTGGATTGTTCCTCTTCAGGGCTTTTACATGCACTTTCTATTTACGCAACGCTAACTCCCATAATGGTCAATAAAGGCCAGTATATTAGTATGATAAACTCATGTTCCCAGCCATGCACAGAATTCAAATTGAATTAGAAAGTCAGCCTATGTTCATAAAAACACTATCAAGCAAATGGAGCTTTACTGCACTACGTAACAGATATCACATATCTTTGGGTTGTTGTCAATTCTTCATATAAATACTTTAAATCACTTAGACTTCATTTTGCACACTATATAGTGAGTCTCTTCATAATCAAATAGTATTTAAAACATTTACTGCCTTGTTAAATCTAACAAGTTAGATTTATTGGGATAGTCACTTTCCTTAATAGCCAATTTAGTAAAACTCAATGTATTCATTGATGGATAAATATATAATAGGCGGTTGTTGAACTTTAATAAATGTGTTTAATAGTCAGCTGGCATTTTCTCTCAATGGCAGCACTTCCTCTCAGCTGCCAACAGGAAATGCTGCTCCTGAATGTGCCAATTCAGCCCACATGCAGGGAATAAATTGATCTAGAGGAGCAAGCAGGAGCACGATCTTCAGGTAGCTTTCCTGCACTGCCTGTCACAAGAAGAACGTTAGCTGAGATTATCCTAAGCTCTCATCAAGACTGTCAGGTGTTAAATAGCACACAGTGTAAGGAAGAGTGTGAGCTACTGTGTTTGCCCAGACTCCATACGAGCAATGAACCAGCATAGGAAGGGCAGCTGGCTACCTGAAAGCCATATAAATGATAGCTGTGTATTATTATTGCAACTTGTGGCCTTACCGCGCTCCCCGTTTCATGTACATCATGTCACATTCTCTCAGCCCACCCTGCCGTTCTGTGTGTTATCAACAAGATTAAACTACAGTGCCTCAGCTTCTAGCTAGGAGATCTAAAAATTACTCTTTTAAGGCTTTTAGGTACCTAAAAAAATTTTGTAGAGGAGTCTGCATCATTAGACAACCAAAAACCTTTAGAAATCAGGCCCTCGGCTCAAACTGTAGAACTTTATGGCGCAATCCTGCAGGTCCAGGATCAGTCCTCCAAGCTGAAGACAGCTATTGCATATAAATGAGAAAAAACAGACCAAAATTCATTGAGAGACTGTATTTGTACGCTGCGTTGGGAAGTTTGATCACAGCCACAAGACACTCACCTGGGTGGGATTATACAGTTCCTGGAGCGGGCTTCTGGATCCTTTCCGGCAGCAAATGTCCATCCCAAACGGATTTCTACGCATTACTGCAACGGGAAATTGAAATTAATACAGGTTAGAAACATTGGTTAGCAGTAACCTATTGCAATACCTACAGCGAGAAGAGATTTTCTGACAGATCAGGGGATTCGAGAGACAGTGTTGTATCTTAATTCCTAATTTTTCTTTCCCTAGAAATTGTCTAAGATCTAAATCCTTTATCTATTGTGGAAGTTACTGGGAAAAAAGAAAAAGCTTTCTGGTTCCCCACTTCTGAAAGCTGTTATCCAACAACTTCCAGCTTGGGTGCCCAAAAATTCAAGTACAGGGACCAGAGCAACATGATTTCCAGCAGTGCTAGGTACCTGCTTCTCTAATCACCGTGCAGGAGTCAGATGGATTCCTATAATCAGCATCTCTGAGAGGCAACTTTTGAGCATCTCTCAGCCTAAATACAGAAGTACACAGGATCTTAATATTAAAACATCTGATTTTAAAGCTTTTGGCCTATGACTTTTTCCTAGAACAGACACTCAGCAGTACACGACACACATACAGTCAATCATTGCTGCATTTCTTACTCCAAACTATATTTCGCTCTACATATTACAACTGAATATTATTTGACTGATCCGAAACTCAATGTATGCTACGTTATCCCAGTTGGAGACCAGCAGGTTTTAAAACCAAAGGCTTTGTCAAAGGTCCGATCAAGGAGCATTTTGGATGATAAAGCGTTTTCCGGAGAGACATTGACCTGATCCCCAGCACGCACAGAGATTATCAGTTTCTACGTAGACCTTTGCAGCCATCAAAGTCTACATAAGAACCCATTTGGCTCCAACCATCCTCTACAGTCACAAGGAAAACAGGAACTTGCCTGTCCTTCTAATCTCTCATGGTCCACATCATCCTCTGCAAACACTCTTCTGCTCCCAGCTTGCTCTGCTAACTATGGAAGGGGCATCAGGCAATCAGACGCCCGTATCACGCATCACAGCGAGGGGAGATTCCTCTCATCAAGGTTTAAGACACAACCAAAAGGAAAGAAGGGATGTTCCTGCTGGGAATCCAAAGGCTTTAAGCAGAGTCAGGCACGCTTTTACCACCCCTTGCCACGTTTCGTAACCAGAAACTATTGAAGTGTCCTACAGCAACGGTTCCGAGTTGCACCACTCGCAGACGTGATATTGCAGGCTTCAAGCCAAGAATCAGAGAACAGTCAAGTAATGTTTTAATACATAGGGATGACAGGCTATCATAATCGATATGTCAAGTAGCATGAACTACAGAAAACACTATACAATTTCAGTCTGGAAACATAATAGATTCCTTCGCTCTCTTCATATCTATTTTTCAACTGAAGGTGATTAGCTAATAACGTGCCGTGTTGCTTTCCCCCTGAGCAAAAAGAGATTCCATGAGACTTGTGGCAGGAGCCAGACATATATGCTAAGCAAACAAACTGGCTAAAAGTTTTTATTTTCTTCACAATTAGGATATTAATGTTATCAGAGGTTATAATTTTAATTTACATGTTTAAATACCTGATTTACTTCCATGCATTTTCAGTCCCACAGCCAAGTATTGCAAGCCCTTTCTTTTTGCACTAATGTGCCTTTTAAAAAGTTAACTTAGAAAGTGTTTAAAACAGTTAAAACTTTAAAAAGATTTTGCATGAGCAATGTCAGCTTCCAGTATTTGGAAGTGGTTTTAGGAAGAAAACACTACAGTCAGGGCGTGAGACATCCGAAAGTCGTTCTAACTACAGAGCTCCTGTCCATGCCATCCCCGTCTGTCGTCCCCCTCCATACTCTTGTACCAGGAACTGTGTCCAGGGGTGCTTTGAAAACCATTTTGTAGCCCCCTCACCATTACAAGAAAACCTAAAATGGAGCCTCCCAGTCAACAGTAAAACACACCATTTCCATTTAAAAAAACAAAGCAGGGGGAAAGGGAGAGGGGAATGTTTCAGCGTATCCAGGTCATTAGACTGTAATTAACCAGGATCCTGAAACACTGATTCCTTGTTCCAAAATTAAGAAGAATAATAATTCTAGTGTGTTGTTCCCTAATTTATTACTTCACTCTTCATTTCCATTAAATACAGTAAACAGTAACGTGCACAAATGTATCCCTTCCTGCTCCACTTAGCCAGCAGGTACCAACACAGCGACACTATTTATGCAGCAGTAACAGCCATAAAGATTAAAACATTTGCACAATGTGCAAGATTTGATTCCCAGATGTAAACAAACAAACAAACAAAAAGCAACTGTCTCCTCAGCAAAAGCTAAATGCTAACATAGAACCTGAGTCACAGAAGCCATTAAATCTTTTTTATGATTCCCAATATTACTTAATTGGTTTGTTTTTTCAATAAAGCCTTCAGAAGATGACTGTGGAGCTAGCATAGCAACACAGCACTCAGTTCCCTGTTTACCGGTGTCAGGAACAGCATGCCCTGACACAGCTGTACACAGCACCTCTGTGCACACCTGGAAAATACTTGTGCCTGGAATTTAACTGCAGCATTACAACAAAGGGGAACGCTCCTCTTTCCTGAGCAGAAATCCCACTCGTACCTTTTGCAAAACTGTCCTTTGGTGAATAACTATCAGGAATGCTTATAGTACAAAACACTTGTTGGCATGCCTGTGGACAAACTCACTTCTCAGGGCTCCTGGAAGCAGTATTCTACTGTCTCCACTTCTCTGAGGTCGTGTTTCATCATGTGAATGACACGATATTTTTGGCCTGTATCTCATCTATAGCAAAATCATAATACGGACGGTAACTGCAGCTACACTGATTTTAATAACCCTTTCACTAAGACTCTGTCACACTATTGTGGCAGTGAAAATTTTAAAAACCAAGTCCTTTATCTTCAACAAATCTTCTTATTAACATAGTAAATATCTAAATTTATGTTTTAAGGCTTCGGCTGATTTCCATTCATAATTACAGTTAATCATAATCTAATGATAAGTATTGCATATGCATGGCTCCAAGAACTGATTGAAAGACCACGTTCGTGCACACTATGTGTGTGAAGCGGCTGACAGCGGCATTTAATGCCTTTAATGATTAAAGAGTGGTGTTAATCCTGCAACTGCAGCAAAATCAGCAGTCCCCTGAATTTAGCCAGGACTGTCAGCAACGGAATGAAGTGTTAGTTTGGTACTTAAATACAAGAGCTGTAAGAACAAGACCTTTCTTCCATTTCTAGGAACGATTTGTCAAAAATGCAATCTTGGCCCATCTTGCTAAAGTCTGTGGAATCATTATTCATTAATTTAATAGCAAGTCTGGAGAGCATGTTATCTAGGCACCAAATTTCAGTTTCTCAGGAGAGAAAGATAAACAGTCCTGCTGAATTGAAAGCTTATCAACATAATAATCATCCGTGTATATATACACAGAGAAAAGGAAACTACATGTGCAGGCCTTAAACTATCTCAGAACAGAAGCATCCATGCACAACTTCTAGAAAACTCTATTTAGATCCATTAGTACCAAGAGCAGGAATTTGACCTGTGAATTACAGGGCGCTGAGCATGAGAGCACAGTGCTCCTCAGCCAAACCTTCTTCTCTATCTGTACAGAAAAAAAGTCCACAGGTTTTGCCACAGTCTTGATTCATTAGATGACTATGAATTAAAATGTAGACTCCTCACATTAAAAACATCCTTTGGAAAGGCATGGTTTGGGAGCATACTGAGAGCTTGCAGGTTATCATGCAGGCGAGGAAGCCTTTGAGACTCCTGCCATGGTCCAACAATCAATGTGTTTACCAGCACCTCCTCCCCAGGCTCCCCCGGTGCTGTACCTGTGATGGCAGAGGCAGGGTTACAAGTGACAGAGTAAACGCATATGGCAAGGCATCTACTAGGTACTGACATCCACGAGAGGGGATGTCACATCCAGGTTGCATCTAGCCAAAAATGCAAGACAACAGTGCCTAGAATAATGGGTATAGGTGGGGAGGGGGAACGTGCAGGCAAGCAGGCATGGTATGAAGCCTTCAGTTTTTGTGTGACATTTGAGAGGCTCACGATCATTCACACAGAAACATGTAAACCAAGCTTAAGTTGTCACCTCTGCTTGGCAGAAGGCATTTATAATATACTTGGTAACCTACAAAGACCCTGTCCCAGAATGGGAGATCTCTGGTATTCCCACGGGATGAACAATGACAGGAGAAAATACTGAAAATACTTAATATATGAAGCCACATCAACACAATTTCTGCCTGTCCCTATCAGGAGCTGCAGAGAAACTGAGAGAGGGGACATAGTGGCATTTCTCTTGGGAGATTACTGGCTTGAAAAGATATGTGAACACTGGGACCATCTAGACAGAGAAAGGGGAAAAAAACTCACGGGCACCAAGACTCTTGGAGACTTAAAACCATAAAGGTCACCTTCTCACAAAGCGTCAGAAGGGCAAATGAAACCATTTCTCACAAGCCGGTGTGGGATCAAGTCACAGAGGAGACTGCTAGAAGAGACAAAATAATTGTCACTTCTTCCACTGGACTTACAGAGACAAACAAGTGACATTTCAAAGGCTGGGTGTGTGTAATCAGCAGTCACCTACATCACTGCCATCCTATAGTCCCATAAATGTCAGAGGCTTCCATTTCCAAGACTTCTGTAGAATAAAAGTTCCCCAACTGCTACCTAGCAACTGTTTTCCTAGTTGGTAATGTTCAATCTACGTTGTTCGGACTATTCTAATTACTTGCACAATAACAAAATCCAAATGTAAAAACTTTACCTCCGTTGACTGCCTCTTAAATTTGAGCCTCCAAATATTTGAGAAAAGTTCTGAGGACATATTAATATTTAATTTTTTCATTACATTGGTCTAAAGTACAAAGACAAAATTCCTTAATACAGCATTGCTTAAAGCTGACATACATAATTCATTCCATGTATTTGGGATACAAGTTGTCTCTCTGAGGAAAAAGTATGCAAAGGCAGCAGTATGGCGAGACTGGTTGAAGATGGGATCCTGCTCTTGTTTCAAAGCAAAAAGTCAAATATATTCCTTTTTTGGTCTGATTTCTCTTCTTTTTTGGTCTGGTTTCTGTATGAAAGGCTGAAAATTAACAGCAGTCTGCTTGCTTCTCTTGGCTAAAGTACATTGCTTTGCATCTAACACCGCTGTCCAACTGCCCCTGATTTCAGGACAGGGTTAATGCTTTCCATGAATCATCTTATTGCCAGCAAAGAGCAGGTACATAACCTAGTACCTTCTCCTAGAGTTGTAAACAACTGGGTTCGGACTGATTATTCACCTAAACATTCCTGACCCAACCTAAACAGAAAAATCAGTGCCACTTGGCTCAGGCAAAACAGCAGCATCAAAACAGTCACTTAGATCTTTGGCATCTCTAGCCATGTTTAAATAAGCTACTGCCCTCAAACTTCCTGAATGTTTAAAGCAAAGCGAGAATAATTAATTATACCCATAACGAAGGTTTAGAGATTCTCTTCAGCTAAAGATTTGGACGTGGTTTGTCTTCCAAACTCTCGCATAGACTTCTGCTATGACCCCAAAACAGCACAGAAAAGTGTTTCTTTTTAGCACTTAGGATGAAGCACTGAAATACACATTCAAACACTACACTAAACACCTTCTCAGAGACACCGAGATATCTATAGCTCAATCATAAGCACACATCTGTAAACGATATTATAAAACTACTGTTCCATCTGTACCGGCAAGAATTATGCTCAGGGCAAACCGGTCACATCCGATCACAAACCAAGCAAGGCTCAACCTGACCGTATTTTGCACATGCAACACTCCTGACGCATGAAAATACCCAGGGCAAAGTTGAAGTAAGTGACCCAAAGAAGCAACCCTTTTCCAGAGTTCATCAGAGGCTCTTGGATAGAGTTTTTTTTCAATTTGGAACATCCTGTCCACATACCTTTCAGACACTTAGCCAAAATCATGCTGAACAAGCTTGTCATTAGTAACCAGCTCGTTCTGCTTCAGGAAAACGAGCCTTCCATAATAATTGACAACAATCTGCTTTGCAAGACTTCAGCCAAGTCCAAACCGCAGGCAAAATCGGAAACTCAGCAACAAAAAGACCACCTCGTTTCATTAAAATTCCTATGCTCCCTTCCACAGACTAATCAGGCTAAGGACACCGAAGGGTATGAAAGGGTTATTTTTTAATGAGCAACCAGGAGCATAAGGACTGAAAGCAAACACTGTCACCCAGCCCTGGCTCCAGAGCCTGAGTAAGGAGACATTTAGATAGCTCTCCGGGAAATGATTTATGAACACTAATCATTCAGCAGCAGTTCACAAAGACTGACAGATTGACAGCAACTTCTTGTGACATCTGGGGCCTTGCGCTTTGCTTCGTTCAGCTCAGGACTTTAGATTAAATTATCGGCCCTTCATCCGGAGAGTGCAGGTACAAGGATTTATGACTAAACTCTTGTCTGGCCTCTTTCGTTTTCCTAAGGTAAAACTGCAGCTTTCTTTGTGTGGGAGATGTATTTTTAGAAAATAAAAATCAGATTGGGTATTGTATGTGAGCATGCCAAAGTCTTAAATGCAGAGAATGAGATAATACTTATTCTGTGTGTTAACGGAGAACAGATTTTGCCTCACACCAGACAGTAACTAGTAACAAGGGGCCTTAACTCAGTGTGAGAAACAAACAAAAATCTGTGGCCAGAGCACCTTACCCCGTGGAACACCGCTGTGCATCACAGATGCAAACTTGTTTGTCACAAACTGACAAACCAGACGCTCTGCTGAGCTGGATGCTGCATGCACACAGCAAAGAATTCCAAAAGCTCCAAAGTTTTAGAGCTCCACCTGAGGAAAAGAGATGCTGTGTTTTGGGTTAGCAATACCCTCCCCTGATGTTTCCACTCCCACTCATGTACTAGAGGGACTTGCTAAAGTAAGATTACTGATGGGCACGACAAAAATGAAGGATGAAAAATAAAGAAGAGCTCACACCTTAGCGAAATTATTGCAGCGGAGATGAGCAGCAAGGCTGCTAGTTATGGGACCAGGGACTAGCAAAGTAACAGTCCTCAGTTCATAGCTCAGAAAAATAGACGCAAAGAGGTCAAAAACTTCCACCAAGCGAATCAGTTGTTACAGACCTAATTCATTTTAGGAAGCGAGATGTCTATTCTAAGCTACTCATTTAAATTCCCACAATTACCGGAGAGCCACAGCTGCAGAGATGGGTTGCCCCATGTGCCTCTGGAGGTGGCTCCCCGCCTTTCCACTGACCAGCAACTCTCGATGAGTCGATGCTTGAAGTTACATGAAATAAATCCTGGCACAGCAAGGAAACGAATCTTAATGTTTGTTTCTAAGTTCTAATCGTTAATTACAAAGGTTGCAAATGCCCTTCAAAGAACAGAGAGATATTTAATTACTTTTTGCTTTAGACAGATTTCCAGAAATAAATTTTTATTTTATCCTGTTTGTTCTCACATTAGCATGGGAATGGGTTTAATTGGGCACAGTGGGGAAGTTAATATCCTTGGGTGAAATTATGCAGAGACTTAGATCCTTGGCCACCCTACAGACATTGCATGTGGCATAAATTAACACAACATCTTTCCTGTTAATGAACAATGAGCAACTTCTTTCCAGTAATTTTTAAAAAATGTTAATCCATACAGAACTTGTTTAGAAGTCTGGAGAAATTATCCACAAACCTAAATTAAGACACTTTTCCATAGGCTTTGCATCTCACATGCGGAGAGCTCTGTTTTAGCTCTGTCACGCATAGGCATACACTGCTTTTAATGCAGCACATTTTTGTGGGTGCAAACTACAAACTATATTAGATGTGGTAAGAACTTTTCTGATACAAACTTGTTTTCTCTGGCATGAAATGCAGATTCAGGGGCATCACAATATTTCACAGGTCAATTCTGGATGGATCGCCGACCACCTCGGTTGCCTGCTCTCCTCTGTGTATGCCCTGGTTTATGCCATCCATTAGCAAAGCCAGATGTCCCAAAATGTTGATCAAAATGGTCTACTTCTTTTCAACTAGAACTACTCCTAAGTCTTCATAAATAAAAAAATATTTTTTTTTTACTATCCACATCAATTTAGGACAAAATTCTGTTTCCTTTTTTTTTCCCCCCCATCTCAAATCCACCTGTCTACAGGAATTGTGACCAACTTTAACTATACGTATTGCACAAACAAATGTGCATTATGAATTTGCATGAAGGAACACTGTGCATCCAGTACATAAAAATGCAAAGAAAAACACTCCTTCTGGACGTTACACTTTTTCCTACTTTCCCACTAAGAGTCACCCATGTATTTTGCAAAATGAGACTGCAATAATCTGGGAAGGCTGGAAAATTCCTAGTGAAGCTTACAGGTTTCCAAACATGCCTCCCTCCAATTTCTAGATACTCGCCATAACAACATCAGCAGGGACATCTGCTGCTGGGTTCTCTTTTATAGCAGAGAGTTGAATGCTCTGCTCTGTTCTTCTTATCAGCCTAGTTTTCAAGCCTGTAGCTAGCTGGCTATAGCCCATCTCTCTGATGCAAGTTCAAACGAAAACTGTGTGTAAATGTAGGTCCAGAGGAAAAAAAGCTATATTTGCATTGTCCTAAAAAAATGAGAAGGTAGATTTCTTTCTCTGTATTTCCCACTACTTCCATGGCACTATCAGTACCAGTCTACTTAACAAACATGATGTATGAGCTCGCTCCAAAAAAAAAAAGAGTGAAAGAAAAACCTTTAAAGGAGGAAGGTTCCTTCAGAAAGCTGTAATTTTAAAAGCATTTATCTTGAATCACAGTCAAAATGAAAACGACGGCTGCTGCAGCTGCAGTCTATTTGAGCTACTGTTGTTTCTTTGCTGTTCTTCAACAGATGTGCATTGAAGATGAAACACAAAATTGTATTTGCTACGGATATACTCAAACGCACAGCAAGTCTTCTCACAAACCAAGCAGAACAGAAAATAGAGCTGCAGCAATCATTTTAACTCGAAGCAATGAAAGGCTCAAACTTTTGGTCTCTGAACTTCAGGCAGAAGTATTGCACACGCACATATGCACACCTGACCTGACACAAGCAGAAATCAGGAGACACAAGTCATTTCTGTCCTAGCGACATATCCAGATGGACCAGATTTACCACCTCTGAAGCAGCGCTCCTGATATTTTTAGTGCAATCACATCCTCCTGATACTTTACTGTGATTTATGAACAATAATTTTCTTTACAAAAAAGAAGCACTAAACAATTTGATAAGCGGGAAAGAAAGTATCAAATCCTGCAGTAATCATTTCCAGAGCAGTCATTCATTATGGCAAAGAGGATTACGACTGCGGCTTCCTGGATAAACAGATGAGCTCTCACAAATTAAGGATGCTACTTCCTTGGCAATGCGAAGGTCAAATGCTGATATTAAAAGAAAAAAAGTACCACAGACAGTAAAGGCCTGATTCTGCGATTTGCAAAATGTCCAGACTGATGATTAATACACGGTCAGGCTTTGCTGTCTTATTCCAAGAGTTTATTCAGCTTAATACTTCTAAAGTGCAAGTAAGCCCAAGGCACACAGATACAATCGGCCTCTCTGCAAGATCTTTTACTTTTCCTGCTTATCGCCTCCACTGACTGGGATCAGGGCAGGCCCAGGTCTGTAGAGCACTGCTCGGCCATGCCCAGCCCCATCGGACCGTGGAAGCTCTGCAGCGCTCCTGCCTTCTCCCAGCAGGATCCATACATCCGTACGCAGAGGCTGGGAAGCTGCTTTCACACACCCTTCTCTCTCTGTTAGCAACGAGCTGTACGCAGATAATATTGCTCTCAGATGTAAGAATCCCCTCGTGCGGCAGTTTTGAAATATACCAAGCCACAGATCCTTCAAAACATTTTACATATGAATAGGACATTGTCAGCTCCCTCAGACCCGGGCTGCACTTCAGCACACAGAGGAGTAAAATACACACTAGCACTATAAAACTTCATCTCAATTAGCATAATCTGTATTTCCATTATAGAGCCCAGCTTTACAGCCAACCTCCAGTGATGTACTGAGCACTCTGGATCTGTCTTTCTCTAAGGAGAAATTCCCCAAACACAAGAAAACCATTCAGAGCTGTGAATATATGAGCTTTCAGTGCCCGCTTATCTTTCAGTGGTTCTACTCCCTTCCTCTATCTCCTTCCATTGCTCCCAATGTTTCAATGAGTTCAATTAAAACCTTGTGATATGCTTTGTGTGCAGCAAGGAAATGCAGTCATGCCTCACACATACCCGAGTGGAGGGGCCAAGCACACCAACTCCACATCCAAGAAGAAAAAGGAGTGCATGAGGGAAGAGCTTTCTTTTTTAAAGGAGAATCAAAGCAGGCAGCAGCTGCGAACAACACATCTTCTGGTATCACTACCAAACAGCACGCTGGATAGACTAAAAATTCTAAATTGATTGAGATTCTTCCTCCGAATATTATGGATATGCTAAAACGCATGGGATAGTAATACATATGAGGCCACTATGCAAGTAGCTTTCTTCTGGAATAAACAGGAATGAATTGAATCTCACATTATTTCAAGGCTCCAGAATACTAGATACCTATCTGACCTTTATTGGTAATAGTAATATTTCATAATTAGCATGCAAAATAATAAGCTTTGATTTCAGTCACTAATAGCCTGCCAAATGTGAAATTTTTAGAAATGTTGCAGCTGGTGACTAAAATACAAGGTCACTCTGACAGTATGACTCTGAAGGAGACGGACACCAAAACTGGTAGGCAGAACCACAGACTTAAACATTTTTCCATAGGAAACAAATTCTGTTCTCCCACTTGTGAGGTCTCCTGCAGAGAGGGATAGAAAGCACAGTAGAGAGAGAGGAAAAAAAAGCAAAGCATTCTTTCCAGAAGGACCACAATCCATACATTAATGCCCAGTTAAGCTGCAGCTCGTCTTTGAGAAAGACAAGTCATCTTCTTTCTAAATTTGCCGGGAGCAGAAAATCCACCTTGAGACACTGGTTTGATGTCAAACCCTCCTCCCCAAACACACCCTTTTGATAAGCTGAATTGACCTATCCTCCCTTTCCAGCCACTGGATCTTGTGGTGCACCTGTGTGCTCCTCACGGCCACAGCAGGAACCCGTACGTTATGATGAAGGCACCTCCTAATTTTCCATTGTTCCGCGGCAAATTTTGTAGGGACTTCCTCACTCTTCTTGCTTTCTTCTGAACAGGCTCAAAGATAACACTACAACTTGCTGAAACCAGGGTGACACAGCACCGCAGCAAAGGCTGCGGCAAGACCCATATGACGAGCAAGCACAAGCTCCCCTCTCCGGCTCTGTGCTCCACCCTTACAAGTGCCCAGGCGGCATTAGCACTCCTGTGGCTCAGGGAGCAGGCCAGCTGGTGAACCATCATCCTCAAACCCTTTTCAGACCCCCATTTCAACAGAAGAGTGTCCTCTACTCAGTAAGCATCACCTAGAAATTATTCCTCCACACATTCACCCTTACCAAAATTACTAAAATTGGGCTGCTCAAGTCACTAGGTATTCACAATTCTGTATTAATGACTTGCTGTTTTCTTCCTCTCCATTTACGATTGCCCTAACCTGGTCAATAAATGACAATGTTTTGTTCTGGATCATAAATCAGAACATTTGACTACCATCAGCCCAAAATCTGGTCCTCCAAGGATCCCATGGGAAATGTATCTGCCTAGCGATGATTTCCCAGTTACAGCTATTTTTACAAACTGTCAAACATTTTTTAAATCACTATTATGTGTGCAAGATTGATATATGCTCACTTGTCAATTTAACTTTTGGTTTCTTCATTTTCATATGTATCTTCATAGGAGTAATTCTGACATTCAAATACTGAATCATTAAAACAAAAAGGGTCATCAGCTTGGAGAATTCATTTAAAAACATTTATTTGTGGAAAATGTTTAGGTTAGTTGTCTATCTTTAACCTTCCAGGGCTGCAGAGAAGGCTTCTGTGATGTACTACAGTATTGTGCTGCTCTCAACTCTGCGTGGGCTCATTTTGTCACAAGTTCTTGAAAGCTGAAACAGCGAAACTGCATTTTAACTGAAAATATTTTACACTTTCAGCTTAAAAATACAAAGTAGAATAAAAATTAACAGTTTAAGCGATGCCTTCCCAAGCCACAGGGTTCAATGGCAGATAGGACAGCAATCTCAGAATGCTGCTGCTTCTGGGGTAATCCTTACATTTTATGCTGAAAACTCCATTTGTCTTCATTAAATATTAATCAGCATTACCAATGAGGCATATATAAAAGCTGTGTTAAATAATAAAACCTAACAAGTGAAAAAACTGATTTGATTTCACATTTACAATAAGGAGTTGTCACATATTACCCCTTTCCAAGATGAGAAAAATCATCTCATCTCCATGAACTCAAATGGATCTCTGTTCTCCTACATGGCTGGGAATCACACCTGAACTGTCTACGGTGAAAGCAAGATATACTGAGATCAACTGCTTGAGTCCTCAGCAGGCAAAGCTTTCAAAGCATTTTATTCAGCTAGGAAGGACACCATTTGCGTGCATACGTGCAGCATTCATGCAGGTATGATGAGTGACTATACTACATCCATACATGAGTGAATATACACACGCATCATTGATGCTGACATAGCACACCAGCGTTTTACCCACCATCAGATGCTCGTATTATTTTTTTTTGTAATTACCTAATTTTCAAGAGTTATAACATGCCACATCAAGTTTTACTGTTCAAATCCAGCAATTAAATGGCAGCTTGTTTTGGTTTCTCCTTTCCATTCTCTGTATTTTGCTTCTATACATTTCATTACAGGGTTTCCAGGCTGAAAGCTTAAGTCATATTCAGAGAAAATGGCAATGTGAATTTTTCATCTAACAGCAGTCTTTTATTTAATAACCTTTTTTTTTCCAGAACATGCCGCTTTTCAACTGTTCTATTTAATCAAGCTCTTGACGCAGTATTTTCCTGTCAAAATTTATTCTATTTTTCCAAAATCTTTATCTTCTCCTCCCTGACCTTTTCCTTTTTCCCCCCACCAAACTATTCCCTTTGGCACTCTGCTGCTGCCCCTACAAACCCCTACCAATCTTTTAGGCTCATTCCCTGCTAACCGCTTCTATTCTCTCATGTCTTCTAGTATCCTACCACCATCCAGCTCCCTCCCACCACACTCCCAAAGCAACAAGCCAAGAAAAACCCCAGCTTGCTCCCTGACTGAGCCACCATGCTGAGAACCCGGTCCCACTCAACCCAGAGCGAAGGGTGGCAAAAGAGGTGGCAAGGGGTGGTCAGGAAGAAGAGGTGCTGAAGGCATGGGGGTTTGGCTTTGGTTGCTCAAGAGGAACCAGAAAACAGCCCTCTCCCATGCATCCCCCTAGGTTTCTGGTGCTTTAATCCCAGCCCTGAGTTTGGCATCCCTTTTCCACCATCAGAGTGCCCCGCTTCCAGCTCAGCGCTGTCTCTGCATGCGCTCCCCTTCTCTGTTCCCAGGAGACTCTGTCCACCCAGAGGCCCTACCTTAGTTAAAATACACAAAATGCAAAAGAGTGAACAAAAGGCTTGAGAGGCAGGAAAATTATAAGGCCAAGAGCCACGAACAAGGACGACAGGAGGCATGCATGGTTTTATTAATAGTTTTTACTCAGTGCTTTGTTTTTCCTGCAGTTAAAAGCAGTTAAGAAAGATGACAGAGTTCAAGGTTGGTAGAGCAGTCACAGCACAAAGCATGATTAGATGAGAAGTTTTGCATCGATGCTGCCAAGTGCTTTCCAATTTCTCAAAGTACAGTGTTTTTCCCTTTCATTTTACACACCCACTTCCAATTCTCTATCCTAGATGTTTAAACAAAGAGCAGTCATTTCCTCATACAATTAAAGGCTGTAAGTATGAAAAATAGTCCAAGACTTTACATGTTACTTTTTGAGACAATGCACAAGAAATGTAGTCTTCCCACCAAGGCTGCGCTCCAGCTACAATCAGTTTCCGAAAAACAAAGATTTCAGCCAAATACAAACGGCCTTAGAAATGAAGACTGCCTTTATCTCAGCTGTGAATGTTTTCTTTAAATGAGAACCCTGAATAGAAAATTAGAAGACCTCAGGATGATAACCCCACTGTCATTAACCTTGCGGAAACCACTTTTGCTATATCACATTTGTCGTTTCCACCAAATGTGTGCTAATTTCAAATGAGAGCTGAATATGCATATTTAATAAAACAAATCCAAACCACTAGCACTGACTGATTTCGCTGCTCCAGACTTTGGCTATATTCTTTTTTTGCTGTTGTTTTGCATTGCCCACAAAATAAGGAGGGATGCAAAGGCTGTAGATGACAATGCCCATGAACCTGAAAAATCAGAGCTTCTAATCACCTTGAGGTAATCGCAACATAAAAGAAGAGTGCAGGGTAAAGGTGTTATGTGGTAACCAAGAGATTATGCTGTTATGCACCTTTTTATTTAGAACACAACAACAATAAATAATTTAGAACAAAACAACAACAGAGGTTTAGTCAGTAACCCCTTATGAGGAAGAGAACATCCAGGATGAGATAAGCAATCCCCTGAGGAGGGAGGGTGGATGCACAAAAGCACCTGATAACGACATGTCTGTTGGCACACCAGATCATAAAGTAATCAAAATCCACCAAACTGGTCATGAACTACCCATTTACAGTGTGAAAACCACACCTCCTGGCTTGAAAAGCTCCCCACCCAAATAGGACCCTTACTCTCTGAGCATGAGCAGTGAATTTAAGCGGAGCTGTACCTTTACATCGAAGCGGGGCAGAAACTAGCCATTGACTAACTAGGACTGTAAACTTTGGGTGTAACTAACACAATTAACTGTATGGTGTGCTAGCTTTGTGGAACTACCACCTAGCTCCCAAAATTGCGCAACTTTGCAAGTAAATAAATATCTCGTCTCTCTGTGAACTTGACTTTTGCACACCAGGTAGCGAATCCGTCTTTTTGGACAACAAAGGTAACCAGGGATTTTATTTAGATCCTCCCACAGGAACAGGATTAATTCCATGCTCTGCAGATGTTCATTTGTGTCCTACTTATACTACTGGGAAATTAAAATACAGGGTGGTTTGCTGTATACTCTGCTTACAGTGCCAAGACAATTTAACTGTTTCTGTTGCAGCTGTGCTACTTCCCTTCAAAGAGAGAACAGCAGCCCTAATGCCTACATCAGCCCACCCAGCCCCAGCACTCGGAGGACCTCATTTAATTCCTGCCTCACTGAGGAATGTCCTTTTAAGTAGCAGGCTCTCTTTGCCATCCCCTTGCCTTGCTAGTAATGCTACTAAGAACTGGAACTCAAACTGTCTTAGGCTAAAGTTCAAGCTCTTAGTGTTTGGGGATTTGGTGTGAGCTCCCCTATAATCTTTCACTTACGGCTTTTGTCTTCAAAACACCCTGCTGGCATCATCCAATTTTCCAAGTATCACCCCCATGACAGCTACTGCTAAACACCAGTCTTCAGTTGGACAACACAGCATCAACCATCTCTTTCTAGACCTGTTTTGCTTCAAAAAGTCCTTGCTGGAGCTGGTTCTTTGCATCGATGCTTCTTTGTGTGGAAAGAAAAGAAACCTCCCAGCTGCATTCCCACCCTATTCCATGAAAAGAAGCCTCACAGAAGCCTCCTCATGGCCAGGTGAGAGTTGAATCTTCTGGTCTCCCTCTGGATGGTGCTCAGACTGGGGGCGGGTCAGGCCACATCCCAACCTGCTTGTCCCAGGAAACAGCTAGCAGTCAAGTCATCCCTATTCTCAAGTCAACCCCAAATAAAACACACAGGGCAGGGAGAGAAAAGGGGAAACAAAACAAAAGCATAGGGAATCCCAACCAAACATAAAGGTTTCTCTCCTTAATCTGATAGCTCTTCCTACAGCCAAAACACAGTTAAGCTGTGCACATGACTAAGGGTTTCCAGCACCAGGAGCTTCCCAACGCTATTTGTCTAATCAAAAAGTCAACAAGCTACATCGTGGCTTTTTATTGCAAGGATAACACTGAAGGAAAAAACCGCAAGAGTTCATTTCCTTTCTCTCATGTTTTTCAAACAGCATCTGTTTGCTCACCGCAGACAAAACAACACACAGGCTTTCTTCCCTCCCTTTAAACTAGAGACTAAGATACTCAGATAGACTTTAATATTGAGAAGCAAGTAACCAAAATGGTTCTTCCAAACCCAAACAGCATTTTTCTTCGCCACCACCCAGACACAATCCGCTCACACCAGTCACGCAGGCTCTGCAACCTCCTTCCACAGCAGCAGCTCCACCCAGCAATGCCATTTCTCCTCCTCACAGCAAAGCCTAGGTCAGGATTAAAGAGGAGGTGAGATGTCTGAAATGGAAAAGGTCTTTTACTGGCCACGTTAAGTACAATATAGAGACTGGAATGATAAAAGCCAAAGGAAGACTTTCAGCTTCCCAGCAAAAAGTAGCCCTTAAAAGCAGTCATTAAGACCAGGAGCCAGGCTAACCACACGCAGGGTGACAGCCCGTCCCACCACTTGTCACTTGGTGAAATCACTGTCTATGTGCTAATGCTTCAAACAAGCACTTAAATACACCTCATTCCCCAAATCACACTGAGAGGAGACCAGTGGGATGAACTGCAGGCCACCCGCAATGGTCACTAATGATGCAATTTATTTCTAACAGATATGACATCGCAGCAACCAGTATTGCTGTTTGACTTGAGAAGTGCAGAACACAGCAAGAACAAACAAACACTTCTTTCTCCCTAAATCATATCTTTCTCTTTTCATGACCTTTCTTCTCTGCAATGGAGTAAAAGTTAGTTTTAAAAAAGTGAAGAAAATGGGGAGAAAATTACAGAGCAAAAATAAGACCTATAAAAAGCTGCACCTATTTGGCACAAAAAAAAAAAAAAAAAAAAACCTTCAAAAAAATGAAAGTTTCTTGAAAAAAAACCAAACCAAATTCTACTACCTTTCTCTTTTCAATGACAGCCTCTACAGGAAAGGTTTGTCCACTTTCTTACCTGATTCTGCAATTCACTGCTGTCATTACATAGGCACCACTGTTACTGAATTTGCACAGAGTCACATCCAGCAGGTTAATCAAAATACAAATTACACAACCCGGCATCGAATACAACAGCTTTCCTGAATTACAGCCATTTCCTAAAATACAGGCTGGTACCACGTAGCTAACTGCAGCCAAACGCATGACCAACCCACGTCGATCCAAGCCACTTCAAAACTGGGAGCAGCAAGAAGAGACCGCCAAGCAGATTTTGAATGCAAGCACGGGTTTATTATTAGGTTGTTCTTTTGAGTTATACTAGCGATGCCTTGGCTACACTGGATAAAAATAAAAGCACAGTACTTTATGAACTATCCGCCCATCTTGATGCAAGCTGCCGCCCCTGCTCTGCAGCGAGAAGGAGCACCCAGCAGAAGGGATCCAGCAGAAGGGCACGCAGAGAAGCTGTGCTGCTCGGTGGTTGGGGTCCCGCGCAGGCAGACACCTGCCAACCGCAGCCCTGGGCAAGAGGGAACCGAGGCACAGGTCACGCAGACACCCAGCTGGCTCCCACCCGCCACCGCGCACAGCGCAGAGCCCTTCCAGGAGAAAGCAAGAAGCGGTGGAGGGGTCTGAGACAAGGAGAGCATGGCCACAAGCCGACTTGGCTGTCACCTTCTGTGCAGCAATGACAGCTCTGAGTCAGATGGCTTCAGGTCAAACTGGGCTTTGCACATAATGCAGCAGGGCATGGAGAAGTCGCCTTACGCAGTGAGCCTGGCATGTCAGGAAGGGAAAGCAGGGAACACAGGATGCTCTGCCGGGCAGGACGAGGCAAGCCAAGATCACTGGTACCACCACCGTCACACTGCGTTGTCAGTGTGCTGACCACATCGACCGGTCTGCTCCCAGCAGTGGGGAGAAGAATACCCCCACATTACAGCAAAGGCCTGGGGCTGGGCCAAAAAACCACAGGGGAAGACGCAGAATAGAGTTAACAATGTCAGTAGGGTAAAAAAACGCTGTTGAGGATTATATCCTTATGGAAGACAGGAGAGAACTAGTCATTGGTAGGCAGGATTAATTTTCCAAATGTAAAATCTGAATTTCACTTTGAAGCAAAGAGAAAAACTATGGAATTTTTTCAGGTAGCAGCAAGAGCAGGAACACCTATTGCCTTTCTCAAATTTACACACCAAGCAACTACTCGTGTTACTCAGGACTGCTTGCCCCTCACCTTCCCTTTCTCCACTACGAGTGACTTTGACAACTCTTACTCTTGGCCCAAAGAATTTCCGAGTTACTAAACTGCAAAATAGCTGGTATTTAAAAACAAAAGAACATAGCTGATGATAAAACATATGACATCTGAAATTGAGTGTTCAAGAACAGCTTCAGCAAAAAATACTCAGACTTTAGATTCCCTACCAAAAAATTCCTTCTCTACATTATTATTTGTCTGCATTTAAAATTCCTATAGAACAGCTTTTATTTATTTAGCAAGAGCTAACCAATCCAACTTGAGAAGTGCCTAATTCCATTACAGTTTTCCTCCACTTCATCATCACGTACCTTGTGCCCTGTTCTTAAATCTGAACGTGCACTTCTCAAAGTCAATGGGCTTGAGTCTTGGGTCAAAATTCTTGCCCAGGAAGGCAAGGTGTCCCGGCAGTTCATACCTCCCAGTGGAGTTTACTTATGGACTCTACTTTTGGTTTCCTCACAGCCTTATTGCGTAACCTTGGGGTACCATTTCAGTCCAAATTCAGCAGTATACTGAAGTACTTGCTTCACGTCATGCATACGAGTTGAAAATCAATGCAAATGTATTGACACAGTCATCACGTGCTGAAGGTCAGAAAGCAAACTGGTGACGGAGTTGAAAATAAAACAGAGACCTCCCGATCTCAAGATCAATTCCTTTAACCTCCAGGCCACGTTTGCATTAATTAACAAGGGAAACAATTCATCTGCAAGTGGTCTGAATCATTTTAGTGATCAGGTAATGTGTCCCAGTTCTGTCATCGTTACATTCGTTGGCTCAGAGCTCCAATTTCCACCCCCATGCCACTTGCCCAACAATTTCTGTCCTTGGGAAAAAGTAATAAAGTATGATAAGGATGACAATCATAATTAGCTTAAAATACAGGCCTGCTGGCGTATATTGAGAACACATTTTAATATAAAGAGCTAATGTGAAGGGAGCAAGACTAAAGCAATAGAAATTTTAGACTAATTGAATATGGATATCCAAACCCAAATTATGAGAAACGATCATTTTAGGAATCAGTAGAAATTCCCTTTACATAAATTACTCCTTTAAATATTTTAAATCCCACTTCAACCTCAGTAGAAATGAATGTTTAATATCTGCTCTTCTGTAATGTGACAAAAGCATTTGTAAAATGCATTTAGCCCAGTCAGCTCCATCCTGCTCTCAAAATATGACCAAACAAGGTAAGAAACCATCTGATTTCAGTCAGATAGCTTTACTGAGCTACCTGACATCAAGCAAATCACTTGCCAGAGAAGAAAGGAGAATAGACTCGAATGCTTGAAGGTGACTCTCTGTAACAGCAACCAGTTATGAATTATATCACATTAGCACCACTTCTGTATTTTAGAGATTTTCTTTTTCCAATACATTTGTCTATCTTCTGGCATTTTTCACAGTTAAGCAATTACTGGTCTGTTGGAAGGACGCCAGCTGTCAGTACTTCTGTCAAACTGACACCTCACAAATATGTAGGAGTCCGCATTTCTGATGATGAATTCCTGACTGCATGTGTGACAGGATAAATTACTGCCAGCAATACCTACACAATGACTCCACGGGTCAGCGGGCTTCCCGTAAAGAAAGACAAGCAAGGTGAAAGGCACTGTCACAGGATGACAACTGTCACATTGTGGGATTTAAAAAGAGAGTTGCATTTGGGCTTTGTTTTTTTTAAAACTAAACTTCATTAAAATCCCAGCTACCAAAATGCTGCAAGCACTATGGCCACATCCATTATATTGGTGAGGGTCAAGCAGAGCACAGGACAGGTCTCCATCAAGGAAGCATGAATACCAACACTAGGTTCTCTCTTCAACACAAGGGACTACCCACTATTTGAGTCTTCCTGAACCATTTCAGTTCGGATGAGAAACAGATGCGAACGAGCCAGATGCAGCCTTCCCTCTGCATCCACACAACACATGCAGTGAGCAGGAGTGTTCCGCTGCCCTGTCCCTGCTCTCCTCAACACCGCAGACACACTGGGAAGGCAGCCACCCTTCCCGGCAATTCTCTCTGCTGGGTCCTCATGACTTCTCCAGGTGCCCTCTCCCATCTCCACTGCCCACAAAGACAACGTCCACTGACTTGCAGGGAGAGAAACCCCTCAGCCACATCGAGCAAACCTCTCAGAGGACCAGATGCAAGCCAACAGGCCTGGGGTAAAACAACTCTTTTCAAGAGTTTTAACCCTTCGCTTAAACATGCACTAATTTTTAATCCTCTTGCCCACCCTACAGACTCAGGTATCGGGGATACAGATGCAGAGATTGATGCCACATTAATAGAGCACAGACACCAAAGCCACACCACAATGAGCAGTATTTTACATTTATCATAGTAGTGTTGGTTATGTGTGTCTGCTGCATAAGCCCCTCATGGAAATAATATCTTAACCTACCCTAACTCATGTCCTTTCCAGCCAAGAGGATAGCACTAGTGAATCCTGGTGGGTTTCCACTCCTTTGCTGCTGAAGTTCTTTGTAAGTCGTGCATTGTCCCACTGTATGAGGGGCAAAAGATGGTGTGGGGTCAGCAAGCTGGTGAATAATAAGGGTTTATTTAATCAACTTCTTATTGAGCAGAGCTTGACTGACTAACCTATGCAAGTGCCCGACTCTTCCACTAGCTCTTTTGCCAACTCTCTCCTGACCAACTCATTAAACAGAGCAACGAAGTATCACCCCGGGAGAGTGATTAAACTCTTTGCTAGAGGAAGCAAGGAATGGTCTCAGATCACTCAGTGTGCACGCATGCTAGCTCTCAGAGCCAACAAGCAGAGGAAAAGAGAAGCGCTGGTATCTGTGGGGAAAAAAACGAGGTTTTTTCCTTGTTCTTTTTAATGATTTCCAGTGCTATCAAAAGACACAGAGCCACATCTACAGCTAGTACAAATCTCACCAAATCCACTGACTTTGACAAAACTACATGAATTTAAAACTACATGAATTTAAAGCAACTGAGATTTTGGTTCCAAAGTCTTAACAATTATAACTAAAAAAATAACACTCTAAATTTTGGTTCCTATTTAAAAACCCACTAACTGCCCCCTATAAAACTGAGAATACTGACTTCGCTTTCTACTCACCCAGGCAAAAACAAAACCATGCTTTTCCCAAATCTAACACACAAACAACAGCAACCACTGACTGCTGCTCCCACTCCTGCAGCTACCTTCTCTTACTGTAAGCAAGCAGTTATTGTGCTTAAGTTTTCTGGACAAACAGACAAAATTAAACAGTGGTCATAGAAGAACAAAATATTTAAAACAACAAAAGAAGTGCTATTTAAGTTAAATATTAGTCCCGTTGATTCCCTCAAAACTGTTACTGACTCATGACTACTAATATAGGATAGCAATGTACTACAGACAGCAGCCAAAATGTGTAACTTTTCTAAAACCAAAATTTATATAAAGCCCATATATAATTAATTTGAAAGACTAGGAAACCACAATTGCAGGAAAGACATGTGTAGCAAAAGGTAATACAGCTTTTCTTGGAAATCCCACAAACTGCTGAAACATCTAGTTAATTCCAAAATAAGATTCCCACAGTAAATGAAAAGCCATCGAAAATAGCACAAAGACCCTAAAATAGCACCAAAAACCTGACAGAAGTAGAGCCTCCCAGGGATGTGTTGTCAAATGTGTAACTACAGCTCCCCTAGATAACTCAATCACACATAGATGATATAAATCGTATTTTTAATAGGGCAGAGCATCACAAACAAGGGTGAATCGATAAGGTTGCGCATGTACAAGTGAATGCAGAACATGTTACAGCAAAATCCTGTGTGCCAAGGCAGATCTCACAGTTGCTCAAGGCAAATATTGGAGCTCCACGGACCAAGGAGATGAAGTGTGGTGGGATGTTATTCGGACAGCATGCTGGCTGACAGACCTGGGGTTTTGAGGGGCAGAGGAAAGGATCTGGGTTGCAGCCTGGAGCCAGCACCCCACGTGGCAGCCTGCTCCTGCTGTCAAACTGGAGATTGAGCTGCAACGTAGCTGCGCTTCCATCCCAGGGGGAAGGGTTTAGGCTTGTTCCCACATAGGGTCTTGACCCAAAACTCCAAGAAAATGAGAGCGAGGTCACTGTGGCTGTACTTAACATGGGCCACAACGACCACAGATACTGTCAAAAGCGAGCTGAGTACAGGCCACACACAAACAATTACATTTACGCAGATGTGATTAAAGGGATCCTTGCCACTCAAAATCATATATAGAAAATCTGAATCTTGGACTAATTCCTCCCAAACCTATGCCAAAAAAAGGCAAAAAAATATTAGTTTCATTTTTTAGCAGGACATTTTCCTGCAGCCTATGCAACTGAGCTGGGGACACGCACGAGATCTGAAATGGAAGTGACTACAGCTTTAAAATGGGATAGCATTTAAAATAGCAGGGTTGAGTTCTGCCTGCTCTCTTGATTCAGGGCACGACCAGAAAAATATTGACATTTCTTTCTCTATGTAACAAAAATAAAACAAACAGCAACACAAAAAGGTAAGAGTAAGTAAGTCCAGGATTTTTAAATTATTTACCAAATTTTCAAACTTAACTTACCCTGATTAAAATACTTGATTTTTCTAATTTAATTTTCCTTGTTCAGACCTGCCACTGAAATAACACAAGCTGTGAAACGGCAAGGTACAGGATTCTGCCTTTAGCACTTGAATTGAACCAGCTTAAGCTATTCTACAGACACAGCCTAAGGAAATACAAGTAATACCTGAGAACTGGATCATGAAAGATAAGAAGTACTACCAAAAGAAGTAGTTTCTACAGCAGTCTTTATTTTAAAAAAATCAAAAATTACACCACTTAAAATACTGCAGTGTGCAAATCTAGACGTCTTAACTTCAACGGCTACACCGGAGTCTGTGACAAGGACCCCAGGAGACATGACAAGAGATCCCTTTCTCGACAAAAGATCCCTTTCTCGACTTGAACAGCCAGAACGAAGGAAGGTAGAGGGCAGGCAGGGAAAACCAGAGAGAGAAAAAACAGCTGGCCAATGCACCAAGTTACAGCTACAACTGCGAGCTCGGACTTTTTAACCGGTGAGCAAGGCTTTCGGCAGCAAAATGAAGGACATGAACTGAGATCCCACGCAGCAAAGGTAGGTAAGGACACTTCCAGAAAACACACTGGGATCAAAGAAAGGGCAAGTGCTTTCACACTGGCTCGATCACAAGCACTGAATGGAGCCAGAAGTAAAAAGAAACATGAAAAAACCCTGCTGTCATTATGGAGGAATTACAAGACGTGTTGGGACAAAACACTGGAGGAAGCACAGGCTGGATTCACTGATGAAAAGATGACAGGCAGCTGATACATGCAGAGCGACGCTGCCAGAGTACAAAGCCAGAGCAGTCTGAGAAACCTGATACCATGTCTCAGGGCAGGGGCTAAAAAAAGGAGAAATAAAGGATCTAGTGATCTAAAAGGCCTTTGAAAGAAAGCTTTCTGAGGAGGAAAAAACCAAGCGGAAGAAGATGTGGACTCACGTCCTCACCGTATCATCATGTGGGCAGAAGACCTACAAAAGAATACACAGAACACGCAAAACTTTGGATAGGAATGTAAAATTTGCTGTAGAAGATCACTGGTCCATCTAACTGGGCATTTTGCAACACACTGTTGCCTCATCTACGTTTCTACAGTATCCAATTAAACACCTGGTGCTGGGCACAAAACTTTTGAACACAAAAGAGAAAATTATTTCCTAACACCCACCATGGTCTTTCAAGTCATGAGCTTCTGCTGGGGTTATCTGCACCATTAGTGGTGATCACATCATTACCATAACCAATCTAAGGTTTAGATATTTAACGAGGCAAGTCATCGTGAGGAAGAATACCAGACCAGACCTTTATACTTTTGACTTCAAACAACTTCTTTTATACAATATTTTAATTCCACTTTGGCAGAAGGAATCTGACTGGTCAGACTGAAGAATGGATTTTTTTTCTCTCTCTCTTTTTAGTCAAGATATCTCTGCTGTTCTCCTTCCAGGATAAAAATACCCTGCACACCACGCACGTGCTAATACATTACACGCTCTTGCTCAGCCGTATAAATTCAAGTCTCTTTCAGAGACATCTTTTCAGATCTCTCTCAGATTAGGCTGTATCAGCCCTGGCCCTGGATTATCCACCTGCAATAACGTACTTAACATTTCAAAAACTTACTCTGTGCTCACACTGGCTCTACTCTGCTTAGCACAAAATTAATTTGTAGTTTCTAGCTAAACTGCGGCCTCCTCCTGTGGTTATTTATTTTCCAGAACACCTTCTTTTAAGGGAGGCCTCAATTTCGATTATCCAAATCAGTTACAGTCTCCAGGTCAGCTTTATTTACCATTTCATTAATTTCTTCAGATCATTCTTTGCAGATTAAAGGAACCCTTGCAGAACCTGGCTGCACAGCATTGCTCACATCCTTCAGGCGCTAGCACACAGCACGGCTGCACCTTACCTCTGATGAGCATGTCTGAAGAAACATAATTCTAAAAATACTACAATATTTTATCTATGAGAAATAACATGGTACTTAATAAAACTGTTTCAGCTTTTCATGCTTGGACTCTCACTAAAATGAGACACGTTTTTCCAGCCTGGATGGCTGAGCTAGAGTGAAAACTTCTGTTTTCTTTCCATACATTGCCAATGATTATAGATACAGATTCTTAGTATTAAATATCATCTAGTTGTACCAAGAATTACAGCAAGTCAAGCTCATTTTTGATGTAGTTTTCATAACAAGAGAAAAGCAAAACCAGGTTACCAAGCCTCCTGCCCCACTGGACACAGAGCATTTCACTTCAGAAGCTCAACTGCTTTTCCTTTACAGCTCACGTAGCTGTCACGTTATTTCAGTCCTGTCCATCTTTTTATCTTCCTCCAATCCTTACGTTAAGATCTTTTCTACTTCTGACCTCTCCAGCACGGACATCTTTATAATCCAACATGAATAATGTGGAAAGGCAAAGAGCTTCTGTAAGAAACCAAACAATCTCTAGCTGGTGTGGTTCAGCATCTCCACATTGCCCAGTTTTTTGGGAACCCTCTTTGCACATTCAGGGGGCTTGCTGGCAGAACAGCATAAACCTCCGCCACAGATCTGGAGGCCTCATGCCCCACCGGGGATCTGCACCTACAATGGGATGCCTTTCTCCTCCCGCACCCTCTCGTTGGTCAGTGCAGAGGACGGGGAGCACAGCCGGTCCCCGCTGGGAGAGGGCGCCTGGTGGGATCCCCACAGGTGGTCACCAAGATGCTCGCATTGGGAGAGGGCAAGGTAAACACTGAGGGTCGGCTCGCCTGCTGGAATTAGAGCAAGAGGGATTAGGTGGAGCCTATTAATGGATTAAACCCTGTCCTGAAGATCACCAAGGTTCAGCCTCTCTGTTCTGCTTATACGAAGACACACTGTTACGTGTTTGGGTGGACCTGTTTGAAATACCCATCACTCCTTCCCAGGCACGAGGGAAGAGGAGGGGAGTCAGCATACATCCTCTGGAAGAATCATCATTTTCATATATACATATTTCCAAAAATACATATTTTTGATGATAAATAATAATAAATGTAAACTTCCATTACCTTTCTTCTGCTTATGTATTTAAAGGACCGTAAGCCATGTCCCTCTATCTTAAAGAGCTGCTTAAACTGCAGCAAATTGTTAGAACCTAATCAGGTCTACAAGATACCAATTCATTACACTGGCTAAAACACAAGTGCTAATCCCTAACGGCTATCTGGCAAGAATGTAAACTTCATTAACTTCATGTTTTGCTTGGGGCTTGCATAAAATTAAATATTGATTGTCTTGCTGCTTAATACAATGTAAAGATGATACGTGTGTATTGGAGAAGCAAATAAATATTTATTACAGAAGTAACCAAATGCCAAGCAAAGACAGCCTAATCACTTTTTTAGGTTGCTTTTCTTTTTTTTTCCTCAAAGTTTTCAGGAAATGGTTAACAACAGGCCATGGTTCTGCGCTGAAAGTACAACCACAGGACACACAGCCACTGTCTAGAAAGGGAAAGCATCACATAGGAAGGGTTTCATTTCTCCAAAAAAGATTTTTCTCACCACTTCGTACACCCTTCTGCAATCCAACCTTCGCCATCTGGTTCAAGCAATTTCCCAGGCTTTGTTAACATTACTTTTGGGGTGAAAGGAAGCAAGAGTGGTTACTGTTTACTGCATTTGCTACATTTCTGCAGTAGAGATTTTAATCTGGGGAGCATAAGGAAAAGTGTAAGCAAATCAATTGTTGTGTGGTCCCTGAAACTGAGTCAGTCCTAGCAACCTTGCCCAACGAGACTCTGAAGCCAACTTTATCTTCTGGGTGACATATTAAAAGCGGCAGGCACCTGCCAATTTGGATACTGTACCTGCTGACAGAAAAGCATAAAAATATGCTAGTTAATTAGATGTTATTTAATGCTAGTTAATTATAATGATTTTGAAAACATCACTTAGAAAGGAGGTTGAACACGTTTTCACTTGAGGGATTTCCTACTTCTCTGAAAAAAATCTGCAATTTCCAAACTTTCCAAATGCAGCTCTTCGCAGTTGTAAAAGCGCTGCAGCAGAAGCTTGGGGGATACGAGGACATCACACAAACTAGAATACTGTCCTTCCTGTGGCTTCGATATTTTTGCAACAACATCAGGGCTGGAACACTAAAGTCATTTTGTTCTGGCTTTTTGCTGTGGTTTGTTACCGGATGAATAAAATCCTAAGTGTTGCTAACTTGGGATAGTTCAAATAAAAGAAAAAGAGGATTTTCTTTTCCCTTGGCTAAACTATTTGTCTGAGGTGAAAGACAGCACATAAACCAAGATTTCCTGAAACTGTTAGTTAGAAAAGGCTGAAGAGTTATTGGCTTTTTAACATAACTAAACTACTTTGCCCTACTGAACTATCTGCATATTGTAGAGCTACAGTCTCCATTCACAGTGATATCTGAGGGTACCTTTTGCCAAAGCGCCTGGTAACTTTTCCTACACGTCCCTACTGATGCACACTGTGCCCCAAAGAAGGCACTCCTGGGGTAAGAGATGACATTGCCAAGAAAAGGAAATTTTAGGACATCCTGACCAAGCCAGGGAATTTGCAGTGCCTTTGAAATTACTCTTTGTCACCCTCTCTCAAAGCAAGTGAATGTATTTAGAGCTTCTGCATTTCAGACGCCGCTAATATGAGAAAAATTAATTACATGCTGCCTTGTAACAGCCAGCCCAAGGCAGTCTGCTTTCTGCCTATCGCAGGCACATCAGGAAACGCATCTGGCACACTGGCCAGTTGTTTACTCCTACTGCTTGTTTTGGGGGAGAGGGTTGTCTTGTGACAGTTCAGGGCAGTTATAAAAACTTCAGTCTGTAAAGCTGGTAATCACTAGCTGATTTCCTACCCCCAAAAAAAAGTTATCCTTCACCTGGGTTTTTGGATGCCTTGTACAGAGGGTGTCAGGAAGAGATAGTTAACAGATTGTGGATGCCACCTTCCCCAAAGGAGGAAAGCCTCCTTCAACAACATTTACTGCATACAGTGTCCTGCTATGACACTGAATGATGGCAGTTGATGGCACACTTGCACTCTACAGCTGACAGATCTACCACACTCTTTCCCTCAAATATAAACAACACATCCGTGCTCCTTCTTCACCAGCCTATTGCTGCCCCGGCAGAGCAGCCCCCTGATAACAAAGCATCCCCGCATGTGCACACCTGATTCCTTCAGCACTGTCTTTCTCAAGACAATGGACAGTGTTGCTTAGGCTTTTAGTTCATCATTCACCTGTCACACATTTCGTGGCTTGGCAAGAATGACTGGTCTCTCAGGTAGGTTCAGAGCCATGTTTTCATAAAATGCTGCCCCGGCATACAGCGTGCGACAGATAAGGAATTACCTTGCCAAACCCAGATTGCAGAAGAGATCTTGATTCTCCTGAAACAGAAGGAAATTCTTTACAGCTACTGTGCAGCTTAGCATGATGACATTAGCAAATCTTTCCTCCAACACTAAAATTTTGGCACACACTGCTTTCTCAATTTTTGTTAGAAAGAGAAGGCACTTTCTAAAATTTATGACAAATCGATACTCTCGAAGTTTGTTCTGCTGCTGCCTTTTTCAGGCATCAAAGTCACCCAGCAGTTAGTCTGAAAGCCAACAAAGAGGCTTCCCACAGCTCCTAACCAGGGCACAGAACCGGGGTTGTTACAGCTGGAAAGAACTGGGAAGCATCCTCTGTAGGTTTACATCAGACATTACCGAATTAGCTGCATAAACGAAAAGGCGTATTTTCTCAACACCACAAAAACCAAAGAAATTTATGAACATCCATAAGACCCACTTAAGATAATTGAGTGTTTATCCAACATATTGTAGTAGTATTTTGTTGTGTGTTTTCTCCTTAGTTTTCAAATTGTTCATGTTACACGGTCTCACATATGCCCATTTTTTTGACATTTACTCTTCAGGTTTGAAGAGTGCTATGGAAATAAACCCATAATATTGAAGAAAATTTTGAGAAGATCTTTCTTTTTCTCTTCCAATATGGTAAAACAGCAAGTATCTTCATAATCATTAATTTTCCTATGGTAAGTCTTTCTAGTTTCTCTGCATTAGTTTCTTCAGAAGACTTCTTCGGAAGTTTTCCATCCCTCTTTGCAGAAATGCAGAAACTAGTAAGAAAGGAGAAGCAACAGCCACATTACTTTTCCTTTTCTGTGCTTCCCAAAAGCCTATCCTACCTTATCCAGCTCTTCCAAATCTTGACTTCCTGGAGGAAACGTCCAAATCATAGAATAGTTTGCATTAGAAGGGACCTTTAAAGGTCATCTAATTCAACCTCTCCTGCAGTGGGCAGCGACATCTGCAACTAGATCAGGTTGCTCAGAGCCCCGTCCAACCAGACCTTGAATGCTTCCAGAGATAGGGCATCTACCACCCCTCTGAGCAACCTGTTCCAGTGTAATCCATTCCTTCTACACGAAACACTGGCCCATACCTAATGTACACAACATGTAATAAAATCATTTTGATTGCTGAAATATTTCACTAAGTGTTACTGCAAGCGGGGATGAAACATTTCTCTGTGCCACAGTGCCAGGATCCCACCTTGTTACCACTGCCGGGAGGTGACATTGCCGTCGCTCACACTGCACTGTACATGCACACTGTACCTCACAAAACCACCTGTGGCTGCCAAGTTGCACTTCTTCATAAAACAGCCTGTGGACTTCAGTAGGTTATTTTTCCACAAAAAGTGCTAATCAGTGTAAGCATGACTATAAAACTTGCTCTGCATCATCAAATTCCTCACTAACACCAGCACCAACACTGAAATGCCCAACACCATCTTCACTAGAGCTCCCAAAATGCTCTGCTTGTCCCTGTGGAGGTAAATGCTCTTCCCACTTCATCTCTGAAACTTCACCCGATTCAGCTCAGGATTTTACCCACCTCCGCTCCCACTGCATCCAGCTAGATAACATATACACTCAGATTTAGCGACACACCTATGCACTCCACAAAAGCAACGTCACAAAGACCGCAGTGAAGATGATGGCTTTCAGTAGATAAGGCAGAAAGAAATAATTTTCTTCTGAATGCAATGCCCAAATGGTCCTGTGACTAAATGGACTGTCTACATTCACCAGCACTGAGACACACTTGCATCTGTGTAATCACGCCATCCAGACTGTTTTTCTTCTGTGCTTTTTCTCTCATGTACTCCTGTTAAGAGTAGTGTTGAAACTTACAGATATCAGATGTAACCCGGGTTACATCTTCCTTAGTATCTTGGGTGAAAAGACAAAGGAGCATAGGATGAATGTCCAATACAAGAATGACATGCACCATGGGACTTGTAATGTCTTGCTGGAGGGTTCAGTGGGAAAGGAAGGACTATAAGGTAGCAGCAGTAAAGAAAAACACCTAATTTGAAGACAAATACCTGTTTCCAAGAGACTCGTGAGAGGTAAAAGAAGAAAAGACTTGCATCATCAGCAAGGAGCCCCAAGCAATTCTGCTCTCCACACCACAGTGAGTAAATCAGCTACAAACAAGTACCCGAACTGTCACCTACAAGTGAGCAGGTGGTCACTTTATTTTACTCCATTAGACTGACATGAATTATACACACAGGAAGAGATTTTTAGTAGATATGCCAAATTTATCCTCACTGGCTTCCTGAGTCTGTTCCCTCTTCTACACCACTCCAGACAACTCCATCTCCACCAGTATCTCACCAGAATATTTGGAAGAAAAAAATATAATTATGAGCTCCAGAGAAAGCAGCTGAAAGGCAATAAACCCTGTGCCCATCTTAGCACTCGTGGGGCACAACGATGCTTGTGCTTGCTCCCCTAGACAAGAAGCCACACACATAGTATTAAGCTCTTGAGTGGCTATCAAAGATGATGCGTCCCCAGCACTTCTTTAAATTTAGGCCATGGTGTTCAGAAAAAGAGGATAAATTCAAGAAGTTTTAACACACTTCTATTTGCACCCAGTGGTATGTCAAGACAAGAGTGAGACAAAAGGTCAGGTTTTGTAACAGCAAGTCGAAAGGACTATAGAGGAATCATCTAATTGCCAGCAAAACTTAATGGATGGTCACAGAACCATAGAATACCAGGTTGGAAGGGACCAGAAGGATCATCTGGTCCCACCTTTCTTGGCAAAAGCATGGCCTAGACAAGATGGCCCAGCACTCTGTCCAGCTAAGTCTTAAAAGTGCCCATTGTTGAGAAAACCACCATTTCCCTGGGGAGGTTATTCCAATGGCTGGTTGTTCTCATTGTGAAAAATCTTCCTCTTGTGTCCATTCAGAATGTCCCCAGGAGTAACTTGTACCCATTAGCCCTCATCTTTTCCATGTGACTCCTTGTAAAAAGGGAGTCTCCATCACCTTTGTAGCCACCCTTTAAGTACTGGAACATGGTGATGAAGTCTCCCCTAAGCCGCCTTTTGTCAACAAACCCAGTTCTCTCAGCAATTCCTCATATGGCAGGCTTCCCAGTCCTTTAATCATCTTTGTGGCCCTTCTCTGGACCTGTTCCAGCCTGTCCACATCTTTTTTGGTCCTTTCTGAACAGTCTGTAGCCAGAGCAAAAGCACAAACAGGTCCCAGAAGCATGAGACCAGCCCATGCACTGCCCTCAACGGGGCAGAGTGCAGCTACACTGAGGCATGTGACAAGGGGATTGAGCACCCTCTGATCAGGCCACGTCCTCCACAGTCACGCTTGGCTCAGGTCACATCCCCCGGCACGCCAGCACTGTTTCAGGGTTTCCCCCACAGCTGCCTTCGTGCAGCACAGGGCCTGCTTCTAGTACCATCTGGGAGGTGCCTTGATGTCTTCCCACACACGGCCCTCAAAGGCAGTGGTGCAAGGGAATGGCACCTCCTCAGGCCTCCAACAAACTCCCCTTGGCTGGACCCTCCAGCACCACACACACATTATGTCCTTCCACTGGCTGAAGCTGTTAGTGCATTCACCCCCTTGTACCCGCACATGGATTTTATCTGTCTAGAGTAAGGCTGCAAATTATTCTAATTAAGCTTTAGAAGAGGAAATCGTGCCCCAAAGGAGGTAAGAATATTGAAACAAATGGAGCCTAAATGGGGGGTGGGGGGTGGGTGGGGGGTAGGAGAGGAGGTGAGGTCTCCTGAAAAGAGCCAAGGAAAGCCTTCATTTGCAACAGTTTCATTAACAGCCACTAAAGAGCTAGGCAATCTATTGGCAATGCTCTGAAAAAACAGTATATTGTCAATGTAAGCACTGGTAACAGTCAAAAAAAATACCTCCTTATGAGAGCCAGGTGAAAATTTTGCATTTTTTTATGTAACATAAAAAAAAGTTTTCTGAATAAAGTTAATTCTTCCATTGTTATCTGGTTTTCACAGAAAACGCAAAACCCGAAATACTGAGTACTTCAAACCGCTGTCACGTTATTCTTATACACGAGAGTACAAATGCCTTACAACTGTGTTATCTTCTATGGATTGAACTACTTCACCAGGTGGGCTTTAAATCCAGCACGCTCTGTGGCCACATGACTTTACCACAGTGGGCGAGACCCTTGTACACTTGTAAGAGGTATAATCTGAACAGGGATCCAGTCTATAAAAGAGAAGATTATGAAATATCAGACCATCAACATCCACGCAATCTGTACCCTTAAAAACCAAGAATATCTTGGTTTTGTTCTTCAAAACCATAAAACTAATTATAGAAAAAAACCCAATTTTAACGGCAAAGAAAACCCTTGACATGGAAGCATACCACTCAGATGCTTTCTGCTTCAGTCTGGGCCTTACATTTTCTCCCCATGTGGATTTGATATCCATCCTCATCTCTAAAATGCTATAAAACTGAGGATGAGGTTCTCCAAAATTAGAGAATTGTGACACTGTAGAAGTGAAGAGAGATATCGATGTTGAAGATTATCACGTGTCCTCCAGCTCCCATTTGGTGTCTCTCCCGTGCGAGTCCTGGCAGGCCGGTGAGAAGGGACAGCCACAGTGAGAGATGCCTATGGCAAGCGCATCGCCCTCCCTGCCTGCTCCTGCCACACCACAGCACCCTGCTGCAGAAGTGGGATGTGCAGACTCAGCTCAGGCTTGAGCAGTGCATGGGCCTCCCTTCCCTGGTTTTGGCCCATGTTCCCCCTGTCTATACATTCTTAATTAGCCAGCAGACAAAGGTGCCAATAAACAGCAACTCAAGAATGTCTCACATGGTTCCTGGGACCTCCACAACCAACAAAACCCACAGCACATTGTACAGGACTCAGTTGGAGAAGCTCTACCTTGCATGTTAATGAGGAACATATGTATAACTCCATACGCAATCTTTGGTAATGTAATACACGGAAACCACCCTGTCAGGATAAGGTTGAAGACAAACAAAATCACTGTTGTTATAATCCAGTTTTCATTTTGGCTAATTTACCTTCCCAGCCTCCCATTCTCCAGGCAGTATTATCTTTATTATACCGTGCACAAAGGAGACAAAAAAAAATTTAAACAATAACAAAAAAAAAGAGTGACCTCTCAGGTTGCCAATTTGTTCCATGTTTCCCTTACTCTGCAACATACAACTGCTTTGTGTGCGCATCCCCCAGTCTGAATTCCACAGACCCATCGTCCCAAAGAACTGCAGAGCAGGAGGGAAAAGAAAAAGGGAAAAGTTTTCTATTCCAGCTGTTGCTGCCAAAAATTCAGCTGTGAACCACAAGAAGAATGAGAGGACACAGAAGAGCAGGGCGCAGTATGCTCCACGTATTCCGGCTTTCTGTTCAGTGGCCTAGCAATGCCTCATGCACGTAATAACAATCAAACTTCTATTTCTGGACTGAAATGAGTAAGCAAATGCACAACAAAACAAACAGGTTTTGGTTAAAACAATAGAGAAATTCTTTGTAGGGAGAACCTGATTTAAAGAATTATTCTCCCTAAGATTTGGCCACTGCACCAGAATAAATATTCTCAAGGTCCTCAAGGGGACATTTTCTTCGGAGCAGTTCTCCAGTCTTCTATGAACGAGGGAGCTATTCCAGTGCACCACATCTGTCTAGGAAATATTTAATAATATGGGTGAGGTTTGAAAAGATCTAGAGGACTCAGGAGAGTATCTCCAATTATCTTTCAAGAGGACTCATGCGCTGAAGTCACTGAAGATCTGACATTATGAAAAAGCTAGGTACGTTATCAGCAGATGTCTGGGGCTAAACGCTTTAAACGAAGTGGATGTGGTATGGGCCGTAAGTCAGTTGCATGAGCTTAGGTTAAAAGCTAAAACATCAACACATGAAAAATTCAAAGTACACAACATAACTAAACTGACAGAAGTTTAAGTTCACTTTAAGTTCACTGGGAAGTAAACTGTAGATCTCGCACATCAACAAGACTAGGAAGCTTAGAAGTTAAGTCCAGCTCGCTAGCGGATGATCAGGAATACCTACTATTGTTAGGAGAACAAGTTAAAAGGCTGTGATTTTTTATTTCTTCCCTCATCTTTATGCAACCGTTATTAAAAAAAAACCATTAAAAAAATTCAATTCAAAGTTTCAGGTGAATTTTTTTCTGAATTTTTTTTTAAACAGTATATCCAAAAGGCGAGATAAAAGTTCCACTAAATGTCAAGACAGACACAGTGTAACCATAGTACATTATTATCCTGAGAAAGGTTACTTGAAAGTGTTAGCACTGGAACAGATTTTGCTGCTGTTAAAGGTCACAGACATTTTTTCTAATAGTTTCCACTGGAAAAGATAGGGTCATTTTGGTAACTGCTGCACAACTGCTCCGCAACAGCAAAACAGATAGAACTGTTGACTGACAGTAAAAGCATAAGAACAGTCAGGTATTTTTTTTATCTGTGTTAACATTTTGTGTGTACGCTGATACCATATATTTATGCAGCTAGCAAATTATATCTGTAATAGTTACAAAGCTACAAGGATTAGTCATCAAAATAAATTCTATCGCTACCAATCTCTATAAATATTAATGTTCCACACTAAACTACTTAATCTGCCACATGGAATCAAAATCATTTAATCTTCACAGAACATTTTAGTTTATTCCTTAAAATTTCCATGAAGATTACATTGCCTGGTTTATAAAAGGTATTAGTGCAGTTCCAAAAAATTAATAGTGTAAATTATCCAAGTGTGATCAAAAGACACCATGCTTTCTCTCTCCGATTTTTTAGTGTCCTTGCTTTTATGGGAAGTAGAACATAACGGTTTAATCTTGCAAAAGCAAATTCTGCATCGGTTGTGGCAGGAGGGGGGATTGATTATCATGTAACCATTCATACAGTAACTTTAACTACAAACCCCAGTGCAGAACCAGGGACCTGCCATGCTGGAGAACCACATGTCTACATACCCCAGCGAGACAGAACCTCTCGGGAAGGCGTCCTGGCACACCACCCATCCACCCTCTGTACCCTACAGGGGTGTTTCAAAGCACTTATCAGCTGCCACTCCCCAGGAAGCAGCCCAAGCAGGGACAGATGAAGGCTGAGCCCTCAAGCAGCAGCCATCACTCATTGATTTCAAGGAAAGGCAGGTGGTCAGCTTTGAGGACCTGGGCAACCCAGGTCCCATCAGGAGGATACTGCAGAGCTGCAGTTCAATTTCTCATTGAAGCCACAGTGACAGGGTCACTCCTCCTCCAGCCTTATGATGCAGAAATCCCCAGACAGTTCCTAATTAATACCAAGCCTCCTGGAAATGGAGAATAAATTAAAAAGACATGGTACGAATGTATTCTCCATCTGCGACTATCACCACAAGTCACTCCACAGAAGCTGGAAGTTTTTCCATTGATTTCAAGGAATAACAACCCAGTTGCTCTCAGTTTTACAGTGATCTCATTGCTAAAAACATTTTAAACGGACAACCCAGAGTCTTTCTCCTTTAGTGTCAAACATAACAGAAGTAGCCAAGAAGCCACAAGCGCTGCAAACCCATAAAATCACATTTGGCTTTCAGCTACAGAACAAAAATAGAACCAAATCACAGAGGTCTCATATAGTCCATGGGAGCTTCAACTAAGAAACGAACACGGGCTGCAGCCTTTGCCCAGATTTTGACAGATCTCAGTTTACAGCAAAAGTAAAATGGGCTGATGGTTACTGCGTTTGATCTTCTACATAAAACAAGCCTCCATTTCACTATAACTTTCTTTGCTCAACAACGTTCAGCTATCGTGGAGCATATTATTTAGAATTCCATACAATTTAAATAAACACCCCAAGCAACCGAGGATTTATCACATCCTTGATAATCAGTTCCACTGCTTCACTGCATTCACTGTTAAAACACGCTTTTTCCCCTCCTTGACTAAGTTTTGCTGACTAATGTGGAACCACAGGAAGCAAAGAACCCCCCAGGATCAGAGATGCTCTCCTCATGGAGGCAGTTACACCCCACAATCAAATGTTTTCTTTTTTATAAGGAGACAACCTGTTTAGTTTAAGTTTTCATTATAAAACCATGCTTTCCTAAATTCTCTGGAGTTAATTCCCCATATAGAGTGGTCTACGAATCTTGTTCTTAATTAAACAATGCTTCTCTTGTACTATGCATGCTTTCCTAATTATCTGTTTCCCCCTTTTTTTCTTTTAAAATGAATTACTTTGATGTGTGAAGCAAAATCAATGATATAGTCAGAACATTTCATATAAGTTCTCTGCTTTCCCAAGCATTGAGCACCATATTAGTATCTGGTTCCGAAACCTTTATTCTGGACAAGAAAGAAAGAAAATTATTATAAAGAGAAAGCCTCAGAATGAAAGCTAGTTAGATAAGAAAGAGTAAATTACTTTTTTGTGACAAATTTTCTGACAATGACAGTTACAAAGCAACCCTTTCATCACCAGCAGTTATTTAATATCTGTATGAAGCAACAGGTGAACCCACTCCCCTTCAGACACATGTGGCTCCCAAAATGAAAGTAGCATAAACTTCACCCAGTGCTGCAGGCGGCAGCTAGGGACACACCAAGGTCTTTCTGACTGCACTGTACTTGCACCTGAGAAGCATCGGTAGGAGCTGTCAGTCTGACCACTTGCTCCACAAAACTGCAGAAATGAGGGTCATCAACAGAAGAAATCCAAGGGCAGAAGGAAGGGACAATCAACAGAGGACAGCCCTTGCAGGCTGGCGCCGAGCTTCACAGATGACGCCAGAGCATGGGACAGCAGGGAGAAAACTCAACCAGAAAGGACGGACAGCCAACAGGAGAATGTGATGGATGAAAGAGACAGCTTGAAATCAGACAAGAAGCTTAGATACACTTTTATTCCCTTACCCATTTTTTAAGGTATTTGCTGTTGTTCAGAAGTTGTACAGCCGTAATAGACCATGATGACCATCCAACCTGACCGCCCAACAGCACTGGCCCTCTCACTCAGGGATCCTCACCCTCAGTCCATTAACTCAGGCCCTATCTCTCGCAGACTGTGGCTCAGCTACAGATCTAGTGAAAAGCCACACGCAGAAATACAAGCAGTAACTGCAGCAGGAACAAATCCTCCCCAGCTTTGCTTTGCATAGAGACAGGAACAACAATACAAATCTGCGAATGTTTTAAAAACCTGTCAAATCACTGCAGTGCAATACGTACAAATATCCACTGTACACTCCAGGACTTCAATACATACTAATGCTTCCAGAAAACATTTTTTACTTTATAAAGTAAAAGTAGTCTGATTGTGCAGAGCACTGAGTACCTGCTGCTCCTACTGATAATGGCAGCAATAACTCCCCAGCAGCAATGAGGAAGGAAGCCCTATCTCTGGCCTGGAACAGAACTAGCTTGCCAGCAGGTGCCTAACTTTCTGTGTCCGGATCAGAACACTCTGGCACAGCTTTCTGGAGATAACCCAGAAAAAAAAAAATCAGTGTGGTTTCTTCAAGAATGGTTTTCATAATGTTCCCGGAAACTAAATGAAAGCAAAAATATTTTAGAAACCTATACAGAATAACCCTTCATCTTTAAACTATCTTTGGAACCTCAATTCTGTGCACATCAGACAGGATGGGGCAGGGTTGTGGGTTTTATTTCCTTTTTTTTTTTTTTTTTAGCCTAACACTGAACAGTATTCAAGCAGGATTTATCGTTCAGGACAAGATAGGCCCAAACTTGCAGTCCTTGCTAACAAATTCCACTATTGAGAACAGAGGCTGGGAAAACAAGGAGGTAAATTTAACTTAATACTCTTGTTTTCTGAGGGCTATATCCCTTTCCTAGGCTCCAATTCTGCAAGCACTTAAATGGATACTTATTCTCAGTCGTACCAACCATCTCACTACAAGCAATAGAAACTATGAGGCTAACTAGTAGTAGGGTTTGGGGGTTGATTTTGGTGGGCGTTTTGTTTGTTTGTTTGGGGTTTTTTTAAATAAACTTCAATTTTGTCATTCTTACTTCTACTAAGAATTGAGACAGACTGTTACTAAAACAGAGACAGGCAATTTTTGTCCCTGACCTGCTCTGGGGAAGCCACTTCTACACCAGTATCAGTGCTGAGGCAACTGGAGCTACTGGAGATTTATACAGGGACTCACAAAGGCAGATTCTGCCCCAAAGCAAAAAGAACTGTAACCTGAATCACTACAGCTTGCTGCTGAGCTAAGAATTAATAAACAAGGAGCCTTAAAAAAGAAAATACCTCCTCCTGCTCCCCCACATCTAGATCACAGGACAATTCTTCTCCTCCTTGGCAGAAAGATCACAAGGGAGAAAAAGAACCTTTTAGTTTTAGTCCTATGGCTGAAGTGAGGGCAAGTAGTCAATGAAAAGTCATTTGTTCAAACATGGCTGGAACTCTTCTTTTTAATGATCTCAAAAGAATGTTAAAATTTTGTGGCTAAACTGTCTAGACCAGATTTGAGCTGTAAAATATTCCATTTAGTAGAGAAAATGCACTCAGAAGCAACTACACTCCCAAATAGGACAGCTTTCCAAACCGTGGGCACAAGAAAATACTTGTATGTTTGTGTCAGTTTTTGCTTCTTCTATTTGTCCATTCCCTTAGACCATCTGTACAACGGCTTGCCTGTTCTACACCAGACTCACTATTGAAAACCTGATCACAAATGACATCAGCTCATACCAACTGAAGTTTCACCCCAGTTTCTGGCTCTCTCCCCCGATCCCTTGTCCCTAAACAAGAATATACTCAGCTATGGTGTCTTCGAGGGACCTCACCCGTCTCTAGAAGAGCCTCCAGGCACAGTGTTCCTATTGCCTCTTAGTGTTAGGCAGTTATCAGATGACAACTACTTCTCAGAAAACCTAACTAAATCAGAGGTGCAAGGAATTAGAGAATCACAAGTACTAGTTTTCAAAAGGCATGTGGTTCTTTTCTCCCTGTGCACACCCAGCCTGGACTCGAAGCCCCAGGCCTCAGAACCTCCAGGCATCAGGAAAATACAGAGAAATCAGCAGCATCAATGCAATGCTCAAAGTCTCTGGCTTCTAGTTTGCATTGGAGCAGACACAGGTTTTTCCACCTAAAGGTCAATGTTTCCAATGGAACCAAAATTGCCAGTTCTTGCCAACTCTGAAGACAGACATTGGAAAAAATACCTTGAAGCTATAAGGTTCTTTTGCTCCAACCATAAGACATTATTTCTGTGCAGACTCAGCCCTAGCTATGCACGCGATTCTCTTCCCATTAAGTTTAGGGCAACTTTGAACCAAATCCGACTCAGGAATCTCCAAGTCATCTAGTTCCTGGAAGTCTTGGGAACATGAGCAGCAGAGGAGAGGGACGATCAATGTCCCCCATAAGGAAGAAGTTGGTGCGTGTCTTAGCCCTCATTATATACCAGAGATTCAATATTGCATGGAGGGGATGCTGACAGGTAAGATGAAAGATGCGAAGAGACAGTGCTCCTAGCACAAAATCCTTAGCAGCATTAGCAAGCTTCCCCATGATCCTGACGGTAGCGGCTAAGTGGATTCTGCTGTTCCAAGTGGCTTTTTATCCATCTGAATACAAGGGACATGTGAGTTATTTCTCCAATGGTGTACCAAGATCCGACCATGAACAGATTAGAACTGAGGTAGAAACTGTATCAGCTAAGGTCTTAGACTCTGTATCACAAAGAATTAAAATACACACCTGCTCACACACATCAACATCAATTGCTACTGAGTGGAGATCTTCCATATGCTGTTCTGAGATGCTGGCGACTATGGAGGCCTGCCAAAGAACAGGCCTATTGTTTGGTGCCTTGCAGGGCTGCTCAGATAACAGATGTCTTGCCATAAGTAGCAGCAATCTCTTTGAAACAGAGAATCCCCTCATGGAGATCTGCAGCTTTTAAGTCCCTTAAATTACTTCTAAATGTATCTATACACAGTACAGCAGATTTTTTTTTTTTAATTAAGATATCCATCTGAGCCTTGCAGGAGATCTCAGTGCTGTATGCTCACAGTACAAAAACAGAAATGTGACAAACAATTGTCATTAAAGCTTAAGGACTGTGAAAAACACCAGTACCCTACAGTTTACATCCAAGGACATCCAGGGAGAAGCTCATGTGAGATGATGTGGCAACAACACTGCCCACTGCAGCAAACATTTAATACAGTCATTTGGGTCTGCCAGGGTCTTCTTTCACAATGCAGGAGCAATGCACCGGGTCACAAGGCAGGTGGGTGGCTGCAGGGTGGGTTTGCAGCTGAGGAGCCACCTCCCTGACAGGACTCTTCCAAGCCCTGAGTGCTGCACACATGACCCCGGGGCTCCTGTCCAGCTCTGTCCTTCTTTCTCACCCCTGCTTGTGAGGCACATCCACCACTGGACAGCAGATCTACCAGTGGTGTGCAACTCACTGCTCACTCATGGGCCAACCAGCTCTTGAGAGGAGATGGAGGAGCATGAGAACATGGTCAATACTGCCACAGGGAGACCGAGAAAACACTGCAAATGCAGAAGACACCCTGAATTTTTACTTGCCGTTGTGGGCTAGTCAGTAGAACAAATGGCCCGTGTGACCACTTACTCCTGTCACAACAGGGATGGCAGAGTTAACTTTGCAAAGCTGAGCGCAGCACCAAAAGACATGCCTACCTGTGCATTCATGTGGTCCTGGGAAATAAACTGAGTTAAAAACCAAACTCAAATCATTCACAGAGCAGGATCAGATAAGTCATAGCTGACTAATCGAGGATGGCTGCTTGACAGAGGGGGCATAGTGGGGCAGTAGAATAATCAAGCAGAAGCAGCAGCCATACAGCCCTGAGCTGGCGCCAGTGGAACAGGTGATGAATCGTGCTCTTACTTGCACCGCTTAGTGCCTCTCGTTACAAGTAGTTTCACTGAAGCTGATGAGACTACCTGCAGAGCAAGGTGCTACCTACGACATATAGTAGTCTTGTACTTTGATTGTGTAGGACTCTTGTTCATATATTCAGTTGCATTTATATACTGTGCTGGGGGCTGAATGTAGTAACAGACTGCTGAGTCAAGGAGAAGAGTTAAACCTGCCTTCCAGCTCCATGCCAATCACGCATTAGATCCAGAATACACTTACCTTTTCTGTTAGAGATTTTTCCCCTCCTTCACACTCTTTAGTCCCCAGCCCAAGAGAGTTTTGTTGTGAGTCTGAGACAAAATTCTGACAAGATCTCTATTTGAGTGAGCTGTATCAAACTCAAAAGTGAGCTGTAACAAACTATGCTCTTTAGCTGGCTTTTTAAAATAAAGTCAAGTAAGGTTCCACAAAGGCATTTCCTTTACAGCCATTAAAATCAAAATGGCAATGCATTAAACACATGGGAAGTCACAATGAAGCTTCCTGTAAGTTCTTATCAGAAAGTCTATAACACGTCAAATAATTCAACAGTAACCTCCACGTGGAATCCAAAACCAGCATTAGCTCTTAAAAGAGCCAAGCCCGATGAGAGGCTTAGAAAGCAGCAGCAAAGCCTAATTAATAGGGTTTTGAGGAAGACCCCAGAAACCTAGGATCTGTTACGGCTGGCTGCATTCCCCAGCATGCTGATGCTGCCTCTCCCACCTTTTTCCTTTCCCATCAACTTAAGAAAAGCCCTTAGGGCATAGATGGAGCTGTCTTTGGTACAATGAAGTGCTGCCACAGGAGAGCCCTAGATGTTAGCCAGAGATGTGCCCTGCCCCTGTTCAAACCCCCCACAGAAGTGAAGGCCCTTATCAGACTGGAGGCTGAGCAAAGCTCCTCTTGGAGCAGGCCAGCTGTACTAGGCAATTCCTTCTGCCTAGGAAAGCCAGGCTTCCCACCTTGCAAGCAGCCTGGTGGACATCAGCCATCCCCATGTAATCACAGAGACAACCTATGAAGGAAGTGCATGCACCTATAGGCAGCACAGGGAACAAGCAAGAGAGCTGGACTCTGGGGAGCACGCTAACTGGGAAGATGCATTTTATTTGGGGGGTCGATCTCTCTACTTGTCCCAATGTTCCTCCAACAGTCTGAATCACTAAATATCTGTCTCCACAGACCAATCCCCAACGCAGAGACACATCCAGCCCCAAGGGCAGCACAGGATCCATTTATTTAAAGCAACTGCCAGGGCCAGAATCTGCCCTGTAATTTGTTTTCTCTCCAGCTTCCTCTTGTTACACACCTGTGGCCAGTTAAACTAATTACAGTCCTTCCCCCTCCCTCTTCCTCCCAGCGTCCAGGGATTTGGACCATAGCAGTGTCAAATAAATCTTGCCTCTGTCTTGGCGGCAGGTGGCTGGATGCTGCATTCACCTCCTGCTTCCCTTCTGCCGAAGGCAGCTGCTCTTAGCGACAGGCCGGGGCTGCTGCTGAGCTCACACGGTGACAGGAGCCCCTGCACAGCCCAGCGTCTTCTCATGCCACACCTGCCGGGAAGCCGCAGGAGCCAGCCATGTAGAGAGCTAAGGATTTGGAAGGCGGCATTCCAGGCTTTCTGCCCCGTGTATCACGAGGAAGTGCTGCAAGCCTCATGACTGCTCACAGGCAACCCTTGCAAAACTTCTAGCTCTGTTTCTGGAAAGTCACAAATATTTCACCCACGGTGTTTCCCAGCAGAGCTGCCAGGGGGTCAGAAGAGGGGATGGCAGCTGGGAGAAACAGCAGCACTGAAGCAACCGCAAGCAAACTCCCAGGACTGCCTGCCCGAAGCCATCTTCTTCCTTGACAGTCTGAGGCTGTTTAGCTTGGTCCCCACTAACATCAAATGACAGCATCGTGCCCAGCCTCACTTTTCAAGGAAGAGGAAGCAGAGGAGCAGAGAGGCAGCAAACAGGGATGCTGGTTTGGAGAGCCCATCTGCCTCGGGACAGGACGGGTGAGAAGAGAAAGACTGCCCCGGGCAGGCACTGTGCAGCAAAGCTAGCCAAGCTCCATGTGAACTTTGCCTCCAGCTGCTCGCCCGAGTCCAGATGCCGGCCTGCCGGGGTGCACCTCGCACACCTCAGCACCCACTCAGAGTTACAGGCTGGTAAGAGCCCCTGCTCTCCCAAATTCTCCTCGCCCTTCTCAATATACTGTGTTTTTTGTCCAGCACCAGCTCGCAGAGTTGCTTAACACCACAAGGACCTCAGCTATTGTAGGAAGATGAGGGGACACGAATGGGGCTCTGGAGGGAAAGCTTGAAAATACAGCCTCAAAAAAGCTAGAATACTTCAGAGACAAGCATGTATTTAGGCCCTTAGTTGCCCAGTGGGAAAGGAAAAGATTCAGGTATGCAAACGCTTCAGAAAACCAAACTTCAGGACCTGGGGTAGGTATGGAGATTTATTAGTGGTAGCTACTATTCAAAATCACATTAGCAGTGCAGACACAAAGATGATCCTTTGGAAACCAGGTGAACGATTCAGCCAGCCCCAAGCACAGCAGCGTGTCTGCTTGGAAACTGCTGCCCCTATGCCGGCTGCAGCCACATGCCTCGAGCATCCCATGGTACTGGGGAAAACCCAGCCACGCAAAGATCTCCACCTTGGCATCCAGCTCTGGGTGGAGGAGGAGGAGAAGAGAGGGAGAAAGAGAGAAAAAAACCACAGAGTTCAGGAAAAATACAGGAAAGAACTGATACGACACAGCTTGGTCTTACATGTAATGTCATTTTTCCCCTTCCTCCATCCACCCCAGAAGCAGACACTGTCAAATGAAAACAAAATCGCCGCCCAGCATCTCAAGGCCTCTCTGTCAGTTGCCATCACAGGATTGTTTGCACCAGAGGCAGAATAAGGGACCCATCACAGCAGACACGCACTTTGGCCTCCTCCTGGGCTAAGCAGCAACTGCAGAACAAAACGCAAAAGACACTCAATAAACAGATAATATGCAAATGTCAGATTTATCATTAACTAGGATTTTATCCTCTGCTGTGATTCTTGACAAGGTTCAGAAACAACAACAACCTCTGTTATTTCTGCTCTGGCTATCCTACGTGTTCATGTAGTCTCTCCACCACGGAGCTTATTGAAAAGAGTTGCCCAAAACAAAGCTAATACTTCGTCACCCTGAGGGTCTGCAGGACAGATGCAGTGATTAAAAAATAAAAAAATAGAAACTCTCCATTTCAGTACATGCCAAGTGAACGTTTTTCCTCAACAGTTACAATATGTACCCGTAAACCAGGATGTCTAGGGGATATCCTCAACTTTTTACCACTGATGATGTCTGAGAGGAGCAAGCTGCTTTGCTACTCTGCAGCTCCCCCAGTTCACTCAAACAAGCCCGTAAATGCTACTTACCAAGATCAGAACATGTTAACATGTTCCAAAATCCCCTAGGGCTACTTAGAAGTAAAAAGTGTCAAGAACCAGGACCCAGGGCGGTTTCTTAAGGCACCACTAACCAGATTTACAAAGTAACTTCAATAGATAGTATAATTGAGTTTTTCAATAATGTAGGCCCCTTTTCGCCATCTACATCAAATCTGAGCATTTGGAAAAGAGAAGAGAGAACAAGAGAACCTCAAATCCTAGTGCTGAAATCCTGAAATGAGGAATGAATACCCAAACCCTTCTTAAAAAATGTTTCCTTCATATGTCACATTTCCATACATGCTACTTGGGAAAGGTTCCTTAGATGAACTCTAAGCAATCTCTGTCAATCATTCATAACAAGAGATATGAGTATCTTGAATCATCTTTTGCAAGTTGAAGACAGTCTGTCTCATGTTTCTGAACAACATTCTAAACTAAATTTACAAGAACTGTCTCAGAAACAAGTAACATCTCACACTAATGTAGGTTTAACAAATTCAGAGTCAACAAAAACTTCTTTATATAAATTTTGTGGGCTGAAGGTTGTTAATGACTTTCTAAGAAGTTTTGGAAAAGAAAGGAAGTTTTAATGCAAGAAAATTCAAAGCTTAAACCAGCAAACCTTGTGAGGACTACTCTAATGTTTAATAAACTGTGCGCTTCGAGAAGTCTCAATAAGTCAATGACACAGTATGAACCTCAAATAAATCAGCTATTGATTTCAAGACAATTCAATTTAGGCAAAGCAAACAAAAAACCTATTGCAACTGAAAGTCATCTATCTTTATTCCACAGACGCTTTGACTTTTGAAGGTCACGTATGCGTGGGGGATAAGTGCTGTTCAAGTTACAAAGGAGCTGGAGAACAGTTTGAGGCACTTCAGTCTAAATACTGCACGGCCCTGCAAGGCAGTGTCAGGCCAGGCAAAGTGTCATCTTTGCAAAATACTGTTATGGTTCAGACAGACTTTTGTTTCAGTTCCTGACCAGAGCACATCATGCTTCACAACCCGAAACCAGCCTTCTTTCAATGCTTCACCACAGTGGCTTTAATGAAACGGGGAAGTCTGAATCTGCTGTTTTGACTAGCCAGATAGAACATGGACAGCGCCTGTATTATTCATTCCTGTTTAAAACACACTCTGTTCTTCAGTAAAACGTTCAGGGTATGTTATTCTGCCTCACTAAACGCCTCCCATGCTCAGATGCAGAACTACCCTAAAGATTTCAGGGGTGCCCGTGGAAAACAAGATTCGGGGTAAAATGCTCTGACCAGCAAAGAGCCGCCTGTATCATTACTCCTTCCCTGAGATACAAGTGCCCAAGTGTAAAGCTGGGAAACCAGATATGTTTACATCTTCCCTGAGCCCCAGCCAGACCCGCTCTATAGCCCTGCGCTGTGCTGTAACCCATGGCGATCCTAGTATGGAACAGTATCACGTAGTTTAAAATTAAGACTAGCAAAGTCATTCCAGGGTAGCTATGAAAAACATTAATTATAGCAACAGAAAGCAAGCAGAAGCCTCAGAAATCATGTTTAAATCCACCATCACACACACACCCTGCAACCTCCAGTGATGCACACAGAGCCAGGAGCATAGACCTACGAAATTGCTATCAACATGTCAGGTGCCAGTCAATGTGACTTTTTCACATTTAAACACATACACGCTTAAGACTTCCAGTAGAGTAAATTTCTATCATTCACTGTTGCCTCAAAGTACTAAACAAAAAAGAATGTAATAAGCTGTAAGCAGGGGGAGTTAATACATGCAGATCTGATTGCAGAGGAATAGCAGAGGATTTTATTTTAGAGCTGGCTGAAAGAAACAGAATTATTGTGAAGGAACTGAACTCTTAGCATCTTCCTTCCACAAAATTACTCATCTGTTTTTGCTCAAAAGCTAAACTACTTTAACTGGGCTGTGTAATTGCAGCGGCTCACGTCAGCTGCCTGCTCCCACCCTAACATCTCAGTTCCCCAGCCGGGCTACAGATCCAGCAACTGCTCCTGTGATGCACAGTACTCTCCAGCGAGGAGGTGGCCACATACGTACATGCAGTCTTACCAGTGAGCTTACGTTAGAGGGTAATGTAAAAGCACTGCAGCAGCTCTTCCAGAGACAGCTGTGGTGTGGTTTCAAAAGTTTCAGATAACGGGTAAAAATATATGTGAAAAGCAAATTTAAAATCAGGAGAGAAACTTCCTATGAAGATATAGGACAGTATTATTTGGTTTGACACAAAATTCAGCTTTGTTAACCCTATTAGAGGCTGCCGTGTAAACGCACAGTAAGACACCAGTGAATCAGGTCCTCTATTTACACATCCTCTATTTACACCTCTATTTAGACGTTACATGAGAACATAACATTTGAGCACGGGGGAGGGCACGGTTGTGACTGCGATGTCACATTGCAGTTAGAGATGTCACATTGCAATTAGAGAGCAGCTAGGCAAACTGAACACCCACAAATCGATGGGTCCCGATGGGATGCATCCACGCGTGCTGAGGGAGCTGGCGGAGGTAATTGCTAGGCCACTCTCCATCATCTTTGAAAAGTCGTGGAGAACAGGAGAGGTGCCTGAGGATTGGAGGAAAGCCAATGTCACTCCAATCTTCAAAAAGGGCAAGAAGGAGGACCCGGGAAACTACAGGCCAGTCAGTCTCACCTCCATCCCTGGAAAGGTGATGGAA
>VZSC01014404.1:362984-382275 GCA_013398225.1 Steatornis caripensis
AGTTCCACCTGAACATGAGGAGGAACTTCTTTACTGTGAGGGTAACAGAGCACTGGAACAGGCTGCCCAGGGAGGTTGTGGAGTCTCCTTCTGTGGAGATATTCAAAACCCGCCTGGACGCATTCCTGTGCAACCTGCTCTAGGCTAACCTGCTTTAGCAGGGGGGTTGGACTAGATGATCTCTAGAGGTCCCTTCCAACCCCTACCATTCTATGATTCTATGATTGCAAAACAAGTGGAGGCAGACCCTCTAGTTAAATGAAGTGGGGGACTAGCATAAGAGCTCCTATGAGAAAATTCTTGTCTGTTATCTAAAACAATCAAGTAAATAGAATAACCTGGCACAGGAAGAGGCTCTTCGGACCATCACAGATTAAAAACAAGCAAAACTATCAAACACAGATAGGTAATGCATAAAAAGAAATCCACTTATACTGGCATACTAAATAATAGAAAAGACAAACTTGGTTGAAATACCCTGAGAGATGTGGTGGCTGAAGGTATACAGGACCAGAAATGAATCAGGGCAGACGTATTTGCTGCCTCACTCTGCACTGAACCCCAACACAACTGTGAGCAAGCTACTTCGTTTCTGTGCCAGGGCATCCTTCCCCAGTCTTGACGGCTGAAACCATACACATTTTGACTCATTTCTTGCCTCAAACCACATAAGCATGCATTACCTAGGATACCAGGACTCCTGTAATAAAAGCTTCTAAATATGTATTTGTCTATTACTTATATAAACCAGTACCTATGGTCTGGCTCTCACTTTGCATTCCCGTTACAAATACCTTTTCCACCCAGGAAAAAGAAGACATAGTGAGTCACTAGGAAAAGGATGAGTCAGGCTTCTTCAGATGCTCTAGCCTTGTGATGATAAACGACAAACCCCTCTGCAGTCTGAACCCTGGAGTCTCCTCCTCGCACCCACACAGCCCACAGCAATGGAGGCCAGGTCCTGTACCATCGCCTCCTGCTGCAGCTTGGGGACCAGGAACGGCTCTCACCTTCAGGAGCCCACAAGCAAAACTACACAGAGATGAAGTTTCATGTGAAAAACAATAGTGAATTTGAAATCTTGACAGAAGATATCTTAATTTCCATTGGAAGGACCAAAATATCTGGAGTGGAGTTACCGAGTTACAAAAAAAGACATCTTGCTAGTTTCTAACAAGAAATAAGTGTCACATATCACCACATCCTAACAAAGCCTGATAAAACACAACAGAGAAAAACAATTAGATTGTCTGTCTCATACAGAGCAACTCTCTGCCTTAAGTTTTTCAAATTAATTTCACTTTGTTAAAGTGCTTCGAAGCTACACGCTCCCATGACCGAAACCATTGACGCTTTGTTTAAAACGCAAGGATGGGTAATTTGCAGTACCATGCTTAAAACACACTTGGTGTAAGTTACTAGCAAAAAATGAAAGAGATGAACAGCAACTAGGGGGAAAAAAAGAAAACCAAACAAAACAAACACACAAGTTTTATCCACTATTTGCCATGGTACTTCACATGTCTGACCTTTGCAAAGTTCTATCGTGCTAACCAGGCCTTGTTTCGGCACGACAGCAGCCTTCTGTTACAGCTACATACAGACACTGAAAACTGCCACCAACTTTAAAGAACAAGTTTTTGTCCCACTATATAGCCTACGATCAGAGAGGCAGCTTCAAGGTCAAGATAACAGAGACACATGCTTGGAAGATGATTATCTGCTTGCGGAAGCCCCAGTCATGGGGCAGAGAAGCCAGAAGAGGTAGTGGGCACTGCTCCAAACTGCTTTCACAGAAGTAGGATCTATCAGAGAGTAGCATCTTCTTTTAGATTAGGTCACTTTAATAAGGTTGAACAAAAACACTGAGTTAAACTGACTTAGTCTTTCTCTACTTCTGAGGAAAAGCAGTTAATGTTACAGCTTGTTTTACGCTGTTCAACTCAACAATCAATTTTAAGAGTATAATGCTTTTATACAGCAACTAATGTCTCATGGGCACATCCTAGTGGGAAGAACAACGTGCTGTTATTATAGTGATGGCCCTTGGATCAGGCTGCTGGACAAGGAGACTTCTGATGGACCTTAATTGGAACAGTCTGTAAGAAAAGCCTCAGCACAGCATCTGGATGCTCGACCATATCCAGTAGCTTGAACTGTGTTTAGTCACAGATGCAACCAAGTGCTCACCTAGCAAACTTTATCAAGAAATAACAGTGGTTCGTTATCACAGGAGAGATTTAGAGTGAAAACCTGCTGTCAGAACCCTAACAAGATCTTTGAGATTCTTCCACATTTTCAGGATGTGCTTTAGTCTATACCCACCTCCTGCCTTTCATCCTCCAAAGGATCTATGATTTGGCCAAAGAAAGCCATTAGCAACATCGCCATGGACTTGTACCATCATCTTGTGGTATGTTAGAATTTTGGAATCAGCAAAATGGGAAAAGTTCTCAAACAAAATTACAACACCGTGTGAAAGACCCAAGAAAAGGAACACCTATCACTTATTTATCTTATTTTGTGGCATACAGACCTAAGACATGGTTTCCATCAGCCTTTGGGGTGTGGAACTGAACTATCTAATTGTGTTTTCTCTTCAGGTACATAAACTGTGAAACAAAACAAGAGAGAACCAAAATCCAGTGTTATCTTTCAAGGTATAACCCACATATTTGCCAGGTGGAATAAAGTGATCATGAATCCCACAGGCAGGGCTTGGGTGGTTTTTTTCTTGAAGGCATGAGTCACAGGTTAGTTACTCTAGGGAGTCACGTTCAGATCACTGCTTCTTGCTACTGCAAATAGCCACATTGTTTATTTTATAAAAGATGTCGTACAAGTGCCAAACTTTAAAATATTTTTTTAGTTCCTTCTTTGCAAAAGCTCTTCCAGTGGTTCTAAATTTATTCATAACCAAAGTACATGTATTTGGCCATCCTTTTCAACTCTAATCAATCTCCCTTGTCTTGTGACATTCTTGTCAGCATGCTCGCAAACAGCAGTCTCCCCTCACCAGTGAAGCACTTACAGCTAACGCTGAAGGAAAGACCTGGGTGTTTCACAGCAAGAAGCTCTCTTGCTTTTCAAACAAGAGCACAAGTGGAAGCAGCTATCATCATTCTTGTCATGATGCTCTAAGCTTCTGGACCCATAAAGCAGTCGTAGCGCAACTGCTTTACCTACTGCTTTTAACCCGAGAAAGAGGGTGCAGAAGGTTCCTCTTGTAGCCAGATGCCAGGCTTTGGAAACCACCCTCCCTCTCTACATCAAATAAAACTCAAAATTTTATGCTATAGATATGTAAGGTGCAGTGTTTTGGGACTCCACTCCCAAATGAGGCACTCTCTCAGTGCAAACGATACAGCAAGTTTTGAATAAAGTGAAGAACCCACTTCGTTTGAGACATGGCTTAATACTTGGTTTCTGCAAACAGTTCCCTGCCACAAGTTGAAAACTGGAAACAAAGCCAGATGACCTCCCACCCCACTGAATACACTCAGCAACTTGCAGTTACATGACTCAAATTCCTTCTTTGTTTCCTATCACCCAATGGAATGGATGAGTTGGGAACTGTTGGGGCAGTTAATAATTAGCTACAGGAGGGGAAAAAAATGTAGCCTTTTTGTTATGCTCCACTACATTTTGGTCTTTATTCAAATACTGATCAATGAATTATTTTTAAAAAATCAGAATCAACATCTCTTTAATATACTACTATCAGGGCATTGATTCGCTTATGTATCTATTATCTGTTTACAAGGAGACATACAGCAGATATGGAGGAATGAACCTTTGTTTGACAAACAGGCCTCTCTCAATTGTTCCCTCAAGCTTTCATCCATTTTAATGGTGTATGCTTCACATTGAAATTCAGCTCTGAAGACGTTAATTATTATTGGGGTTTCATTGCCCTTCAGGTGTTCTACAGTGAACTCTGATGAAATCTGTCATGTGCTTTATTATTCCAAAGCCTACCATGAGTAGGGTTGTTTTTGGGGTGTTTTTTCTAACCATTCAGTGCTCTCAGGGTGCATACGTGGTTGACACACCTTTGAACCCACCCTGCTCTTCCATGTACACAGCTTTATCTTAGCCACTTAATTTGCACAAACTCAAACAGCCAAAGATTGTGCCTATCACCACAAGTCTGCAAAGGTTTCTTGGTGAACCAGCTTTTACCACGTGGCTTTTCCCTGTGATAGGAAACATTACAGGCACCACATCTGGATCAAACACCTGCCACTGCTGGTCTAAGCAGAACTATAGCAAGTACCTCTGGCGAGCTGTCTCTGCTCCTTGCCGTGAAGCCTTTCTTAATTTACTCCCGACAAGTGCTTTGGCCAGTAGAATTTTACCAATCTGTAAAACACTTCAGCATCTCTTTCCAGAAATTGCTTTCTGGAAATTTTTTTTTTTTTGCTAAGAGCATTCCAGTATCTGTGGCTGATACCCATTATCCTGCCCACGACCTTCCACACCTCACTTTGAGGGTCATGGCTGAGCTTCAGTGCCTAGTAATGGGCAACAGGAGACAAAAAGGCTAGGTTTGGGAAAAACAACAGTCTGTACAAAGTCATACCGATTCAATCATCTGCCCTAGAACATAATCATATTTGAAATGTAGCTCAACAACATAAGCTCTTCATCTCTTCTCCATCTCTACGTGTTGTGGGGGTTTTTTGTGGAAAACATAAAGGTACTCCCTCTGCATGGTAACCACCTCCTTTCTCCAAATATATACTATTAAATATATGTGGGTTTTAATATCACTTTATCAGGTCCTAGCCATCAGCATTTAACTCCTCCAAGAATCACACTTGCTTGTTTTCTCTTAATGACCTGCACAAGTTTTTAGTGCAGCTACATCTTATTGCTCTAAAATCCACCCTCCTATGCTTTTCCTTTAGAGAGTGTTTTCTAGGATCCTGGTATCCATCTGGAATCACAAGTTCTGCTAAGGCAGAGTCAACCAATTTGGCCTTCTGTCTGGGAGAAGGGTGACATTTGTTTCTGAGCAAGAAAGGCTATACAACACCTGGCACAAGGTGAGCATGGCCAAAGACCTATTAAACCTAAGGCTCAAAACACAACCACAGTTCTTAAGAGCAAAAAGCTTTACACAAAGGATCTGCCTTCAAAATTCCTCTTCTCCCATTCACCATCCCCACTTACATCCATAACACTTAGAAATCTGTAAAGGAAAAAATATTTGCGGAAAACTGAAGTTCTTTGCTTCAGTACGACATTGCTCCCACAGTGTGGAGGAAAGAAGAAAGCGTGCCAACAGTGAATTTCAGTTTTTTCCATATGCAGTTCTTGAAGTTTTCCAGTGAGCATGCAGCCCCTTAAGAAGTTTCAGATTTGGTCTAACAGCACATACAAACTTGCTTGCTTTAAACTGCTTTTTAGGCTCTTTCAAAGTTGCCTAGAGCTTCAGGGAACTATGAATGTAACGCTGGAAACCAACCCATATGAACAGCTATTACCAGACACTGCTGTAGATCCCACATCGCGTTGATGCACTCGTCAATTGAGCTCATATATTGCCAAATCACATTAAAACCAAAAAAATCACACAATAGAAACTTAAGGGATAAAAAGGATGTCTTACAACTGGTCACTGTGATCACACACCCAGGCAGAGCGATGGGGAAAGAACAGAAGAGGAAATTCCTCAGGGACAACATGAATTAAGCTTCCAGCTCATTACATTAGCACTAACCTATATTCAAATAACCTCCTAAACTTCATCATAAGCACTAGATGCAGCAGGGAAAGCACAGCATGTCGAAACAACATGTTTATAAAGGGAATACTCTCATTTGCCAACCAATACTTCATACTCATTGTCACAAATTAGCATTAATGCCCTGCATCCCCTTAGCCAACATAAAGCACATGCTGAATCTATTTTAGTGTTGTTCACTTATATTGGATACAGAAGTTGCATGCACAATTCACCAATAAAATTAACAGGGATTACATTCCAGTTCTTCATCTCAACATCATTCAGTGTCATCTATTTTACATCAGCTCAGAAGACGTTTCAGGTTTCTTACTAACCAAATAAACCAAAAATACATCATGACACTGCACATAAGCGCAATTTGCAAGAGGCAAATGTTTCCAGCACGAGGCCCTCACCCAGTAATTCTGGGAGTATTCAGCAGTTTAAACTACTATTTTTACAGCCTCCTGGGCCTACCATCAAACCGTGCTGATGAGGTTCAGACACCAAAACAAATGCTACTCTAATGATTCAAACCCAACCTCTTTCCTGTCTGCAACAACACATGCATGGAGGTATCTCACACTTTACTGGTTGGCTTACAGAGGAGTCTTAAATTCAAGTCTGCATGCTTTCTTCAGAGACTGGGTTTGAATTAGGTCCTCTTTGCTCACAGGTTTCCCACTGCACAGAGAGTCTAATATAACAATAGCTACACCAGCACAACATATAAGCAGCAAAGGATGCAGGTAAATGGGTGGGTCGAGAAGTGCTCAGCATGGTGCCTGTGGAAGAGGACTGGTTGCCACCCCAGAAGGCCAGATTTTGTATTACGTAAACAATATATGACTACCATTTGGTTAGAGGTTTAAGAACTCATTAGAATTTTGTAAATATTTCACATATTAAATTCTCTGATTTCTCAGATGATGGGCCATATTCCAATCCCAATCTCTAAATCGTGGCATCTGAAAAGCATAATCAAGTCAGGCAAATGACAGTAAACAGGGAAGAGAAAGGCAGAGCCCAGAACTGAGCTGCCAAGCACTTTGAACTTTCCCACAGAGAACTGGCAATTTCAGATGGTGCAGGTCAGCCAGCTGATAACAATCCTATAAAGCCATGCTATGAAAAAAGATCATTGTAGTTCAGTGGCAAAACCATGAGAAAATTGTCTTTTAATTTGTTCTTTAAAAAGTTTATCAATTCCTCCCCCCCCCCAAAAAAAAATAAAGCTTTTAAGTTTTTTTTCCTCTCTCATTTTGTTGAATTTTTCTAGCACAAAGTAGGTACGAAAGCAAGAAACTATAAAACTGTTCATTGAAGACAGTGATTAAAGCGGGTGGAGGGAAACGACATAACCACCAGGATATAAAGTCACTTTGGCTGACCCTCTTGGCCAAGTAGGCAGCTTTGCAAGATGGAGAGGACACCAATCTTGAGCAACCCCACAGCTCAGTGCCATGGGCTCCGTTCTGAAAAATGGGGAGTCACTCTACCTTACTAGGAGCCACCTGAGGAACACTAATTCCTCATCTCAATTGGTAAAACCAGAGTGGACTCTCAGTTTCAATTTCCTTAAGCAAGCAAACTAGTGTGTGGGTTGCCAGAAAGCAAAGAGCTTGCGAATCTAACCTAGTGAGAAGGGAGAAAGGCATTTGCAAGATCTGCTTGATGTATGTTGTTCAGATATTTATATGTATTCAGATAAAACTACTAACTGAATTTGGAAATATTTTACAGGGACCTCCAAAGCTGCCTTTGACAGGGCAACTTTTCACTCTTCAAAGAAGTTTTACCCACACCTACTCCTGTAATAAAAGCACTGGTGGGTGGCTGAGCAATAGCTGACTTCTATGTGAAGCAAGGCCAGAGAGAGTTCAGGGAAAAAAATAAAAAACAGAAAAGCAAGATACGCTTTGAAAACAATCTCGTTTGCAGCAGGAGATAGGAAAAAGGAAAGACTCAGGAAGGAATAGGTCACTAAGAATGAAAAGCTGAAAAAAGACAGAAAAAGGTTGGTTAAAATAATTTGTAATGGAAGTTCCAACACCAACAAGGGAAGTTGAATCTGAATGCTGCAGTGTTTTATACAGAGAAATAGTCTAGTGATTAAATAAAACAAAACACCAAAGGCAAAGGATTTGACTCACTGTGGAGTCATGCCTGACTGAAAATGTTTAATTAAGACTCTGGGGCCAGTTCAAAGCCACCAGAGACAGTTTTAAACAAAACCCTCTAAGTTTTCCTAGAACCACCAAAAATGATATGTTGTGTCGTGCTGGAGTTGCAGAGAGCTTATGCTGAGCTTGGAATAAAAAAAATAAATAAAAGAAAAGCCTTTCATTTCATCTTTGTCCACATAACAAACCGTTCCCTGGAAGCCTCTGCTTGAGAGCAGAACCTAAAGCAGCACAGATCAACACAGATCCTCTTGGCTTTCAGCGCTCTCTGTGCCTGAGGGAGATATAAAGGTGACCTTTCAGCACCAAGTCCACATCCAAAGCTTCCGTCCTTCATAAAAAATAGGAAATCTTGGATTTGTGCAATTACATCATCTCATCCTCACTGAGAGAGCTACTAAATCACAGGAACGGTGATAAAATTTGGATCGCTAATGAAGAAAAAATGCCTTCCAAGCTCTTTGGATCCTGGCAAAAGAGACGCATCCATTACTGCCAAATGTTTCGTTCTTTGCAATTTCTAAACAGACGTGCCTCTTCACTGTACTGATCTTTAACTGGCTCTGTTACAGAGTCCACTTGAGACTGACTTACTGGAAAGGGAAAATAGAAGGAAAAAACTTATTAAAAACAGACAGTAAATCTGCTTCTTGCTGAAACTCATCAGCTCTGATGGAGTCAGGGTCGGGCCACACTGACAGCTCACTGAAAGGTCCATCCAGCTACAACCGCACGGTGTCAGCGGCTCCGACCTAACTGCCTGCTCACACCCATGCCTCCCCAGCAGCTCACCGCCCCACAATGACCTACTGGCCCAAGGGATTAAACTCACTAACAACTACTCGGGATGCATGCATGCACACACACCCTCCCACCAAAAAAATCTTCTGATGAACTGCCTCATCAAAAAGGCAAGTGCCAGAGCAGCAGAGTGGGAGTAGATAGCACCAGGGCGAAGTCAACTGTATGCAGATGACATGCAGTGGATGACACACAGATAACTAATGTAAGAAACACAGAAAGATTTCAAGTGAATGAACAGACTCTCTCTTCACATGCACATTTAACTCTTTTACCTTCAGATCTTCCCACAGCATTTCCCTGTGCCCTCCACTCGTGACCTCCTGACTGTCCCATTCTGTTCATCCTCACCTCCCAGCTGTCACACTGTAGCCCACGCTGCGGCACCTGTAGTACCATCGCACAGGTGAGGAAAGGCAAGAAGATGATGGTATGTGATTAGTGGTTTTCCCCATGCCCAAGAAGGACAGAAGACTCCAGTCTTCCCTTGGGTTCTGCCAATGACTTGGTTTTGAAAGCTGTGTTTGTAAGGGTGGTTTAAAGGTGTAACTTAGTTACAGCTGTGTCTGTAAGTATATTTCTAAAAACTTTCTCTGCATTGGCTTTCCCTCATTGTACGAGCCATAAGCACATTAGCTCGACGTATTGATGCAGCAGCAGCTAAAAGTGACTAACATCCTACCAAAGCTGCCGTACTCTGGAGGCTAAAAAATCCTGCCCAGCCTCCCTCCCTGAGAGAGGGCAGCACGTCCTTACTCACAAATGCTACAACTTCAAACACAGGCAAAGCTGTCACCTTCAAACATGCATCTTTTAACTCCACAGCAATGTTTCTCTTTTGCCAGAGTTCTCTTTGCCAGTTGCACTTTTTTATTCTTCCTGAAGTCTCTTCTCATAATGCTTACAAGTACACAAACAGCTTCACCTTCATCTTCAATGAGTCTTTTAAGCCTCAAAGACTGGAGATTTTCAGTACAATGGTGTATTTTGCACTTGAAGTTACAGTATGCAACAAAAACCCACTTAAAAACAAGTGGGTCTGACCCTCAAGCTTGAAACAACGCGACATTTAGGCTTTGATCCTCAATCCCAGCTCACAAGTCAGCTTTGGAACTGGATCTAAAATGATCAAGAACCAACCTCTGAATCAATTTCAAACATGACCCAAATTGTCACTCTTGCATTAAGATCTGCTCTGCAGAGATTAACACTGAATAAATTGACATAAATTTAAACTCCCTTTCCTGAGATCTAACTTTTTACAGTCAGATCTCTTGACAAATTTTCCACTCAAACTCCAGTTAAAGTTTGGCTCCACTGGAGCTCCAAGCTCCAGACTAAGCTCTTCGATGCCATAAAATCTCTCTCTTTCAGACTAACATAAATCAGGAGATTTTTTTTTGGTACTATATGAAGATAAAACAAGAAGCTTTTGTCTTTCACGACAGTGATATATCTGTTTTTCTCTTCTTGCCTCCCTTCAAGATAAGAGAATTGGCAACCCTGGTAGCCCGCAGCTTGCTTCTAGCATTGTAACAGTCACTGGGAAAGCCAAGCAGCATGACCCTCTATGCAACTGCTGTTCTACAGCAATGCTGTAAAGATAAAAATAAGAACATTAAACAAATCTCACTTTTCAGTCAGTCTTGCTAGAAAAGTCCTAAGAAACTCTCCTATGGCTTCTAAGTCTTTCTGGCCATCCTGTCCAGTAAGTACTTATGCTTCCCAGTCCTGTGCACAGGTCGAAGTGCCTTCCTTGAGATATTGCCCCTGAATAACATATTTCAGTAAAAATAAAAAGGGAAAAGCACAAAACTGAAATTACAGTCAAGAATAACTGGTGGTAAAACACATGCACTAACAATATTAATCAAAAACACATCATAAAAATGCAATCTTTAGCAGTAGAAAGTAGCATACTAAATTGCTCATAAGACAAGGTTAAAAAATTCCTGTCATAATTGAGTGACACGTAACTGAGAATTAGGGGAACTTGTCCCTACAACAGGAAACAAACTGCTCTCACTGATGTCTGTTACCTCCTAATTTAATTCAAAGTATTTGTTAGCACTGATAACCCAACCCTAAGGAGTTGACTGGCACAGCAAAATGCACCTGATTGACAGGCAACACTGCAAAATAATATTCATTTGCAAATGAACAAGGACGCACTGCAAAAAGAATTAAAATGTAAATTAATAATTATAATTTTACTTCGCTTATTCCAGTGCAGACTGTGGAATCTGTTGCTAGTCAGGTTGACACTTCCTGGCTGAACCCACATATGCTTCTTCTGCTTACTCCTTTGGAGCTACAACTCCCTCCCTCCAAACGAACCTTCTGCACAGCCAACAGTAAGGAAGTTCCAGCGAGCATCAGCTCCCTTTGTCCATACTTGCAAAAACGCTTCTCTTGCCTTAACGTCAAGCTGCATGCAATGGGTCAGCACACTTCCTACGCGCACCCACAGGTTCCAGTGGCGTTCTTTATTTAATGAAAGCATTTCTTGTAATATTAAGTTCAGTAATCTCTTTTTAATTATACTCAAATTCTGACTCAAAAATCTACTTTCTCCTCAGCACTAATGTCCACTAATGGGAGTATTTGAAAATTCAACATTTTAAAAGTATGATCTAAAAATCCAATTAGGCATGTGCTTTGATCAGGCTTTGCCTGCTTCACCACCAGTTCCAGCTCCGGAGGCATACCAACATTAACTGTGAAGAATGGCCCAGCATGGAATAGCACGCTGGTGTAGTTTGCATGCCAGCACACCAGACAAAGAAGGAAGCAGGTTCATGGAAGAAGAGGAAGCAACAAAAGTCACAACCTTCAATGCACTTGCACGTCAGCAGCTAACGCTGCCAGGGACTGCACACTTGGAAAGTCAGCCCTGCCGGTCTACAAACATGTGCCAGGCTACATGTATCCATTTAGCAAAAGTAACTAGTTTTCCTTTGAAAAAATCTTCATGATGAAATAGATTTCCCTAGAAGGGACCCTTCCCCCTCAACAGAACAAGATCAGATAACCTACATATTCATACCCACCGACCTTTTATCCTCTTATACTCATCCATTTAAACCCAAACCGTGGGCTTAAATATTGTAACAACACTGCAAATCCCAGGATTACACCAGACGTTGTTCTGGTCATCTGAAGGATAGCTAACTTTACCAGGTCTGAACAAGTAGCTGCTCAGCAGGCATGGGGTGCTACTGGCTATAACTGCATCGTGTTTCAATGTTGTTTTGAGATTCCGCCCCCCCCCACACACACACACACACAAAGCATCTTCACATTTACCATCCCAATCTGGGAAAGTCTAAAAGTAATAATTAACCACAACACATTACTTCTGCACAAAACATGAAACCCTTATCATCATGGTGGTGGAACATCTGACACAGCAAATTCTTCTCACTGTCTACCACTTGTCTCCAGGCTCCTCTGCAGTGCAAGGCCATCTGTGACGCCTGTCAGAAGAGCTTTTTTCAGAAGTTGTTAAGTCAGCAGATCATATAAATGAGCTAGCAACCCTACTGCCAGGGCCCTGAGGGCACCAACAGGCCTTAGCTGCCCTGACCAACCTCCCGAGAAACCCCATCCACACCCCCAGTCCACAAGCCTGCGGGTCTACTTAAGTTCAGGCCTGGGCACCCAGTCCTGATCTAAGCTATGTCATGGCTGGCCCTATGCCCAGCCTTTTCTCACAATGTCCAAACGTACTGGCTGGTCTTCCTGGATGTACCTCATACCTTTTTTATGGTTAAGTTCTGTCTCCTGGGTGGATATATTCTCAACTTGTTACCTCACCCTACTTGGGACTAGGGCCAGAGCCTGTCACGACCCTGCTTGGGTGCCGTGGGGCTGCATCCCGTCACTGAGGGCACTCCTCACCCTGGGCTCACCCTTGACTCCCATCTCATCGCCCCTCGTGGGAAGCCCCCCTCCTGCTGCTCCCTAACACCTATATTCCCCCACATGAAAAGAAAAAGGCATAAACAGAAGCAAAGTTGTGGTAAAAATTACTCATTAAAAGTTTGCAAGGAACATACTGACTTTCTGACCAGGAAGTAAAAGTCTTCTGGACCCAAACAACAGGAGGTAGAAAGTACCAGACATTATTAACAATTTCTGCCTCTAGTTTAATCACACACCACAGCATAAGGCAATCCACCTTGGGTTTGTTCAACCTACTAAGCTCCAGGTTTACTACTGAACAACCATGCCTGTGAGCAATGTCAGCAGAACAGGGACGTGCAAGCTGGGAGGGAAGAGATGGTCCTGATAACAGAGGGTCACCTCCCAGCTCCTCCAACAGCTTCCTGATGGTTGTGGGCAGTTCCTAGGAAGGAGGTTAATTTTACCGCTTCAGACATTTTACTGCAATCTAGTCTCCCAATGAAGCAGACTACCCACAGATGCCCCATTAGCAGCACTGTCCAAGAAGCGTGCTGGCGCACAGCTCATCCTGACACAGATGCTGTGAGTCCACACTGCTCGTAGCGGCAGCTCAGCCTAATCACGTGCAAAGCAGGACATCTGCCTATCCTAGGAAGCAGGCCAGCTGACCAACTTACCTAGCACAAGCTCATGGTGTTGGTAGAAGGCAGTATGAGATAGGCAGTGAAGAACACAAGTGGAAAGCTGTGGACAATCTATGCTTGGCTCATTTGTACCACAGACAGGGATCCTTACTTCAGCAGTAATGAAAGCACGAGTGTTCTCTCCATCCATACCTTGGAGCTCCCATGAAGCCTGTGCCTGCACAGAATCCCATTTTAAAGCAATTCAGAAGTAAAGTGACAATTGGGGACAAGCGCAGGTTCACACTCGAGTTTGAATAAATCAGTCAGAATTATCGGTTTTGGTAGCCAGCAACTCTTTTCAGCAACAACTTGCTATTCTGGTGTGCTGGGGCTACCCCCTACCTACGTTGAACCGGACAGGTTCAGAGTAGCTCTATCACATGTGTCGGTATTGCCACAGCATGACAGGCACAACAGACTCCTGCCCTCAAGATCTGGTCTGTGGTGTGCCCACCACAGCACCCAGCTTCAGCAGAACCATGAAGGTACCCTGGTGCTGCAGAAGAGCAAGGACAGAGATAAAAGCAAACACCTCTTTCCTGCCAGCTAATTGCTATGGCCCACTTGAATATGAACTTTAATCTTTGCACCCTCCGTTCTGGGTGAAAGTCGTTCACAACAAGTCCCAGCCATACTTTAGCCGTGGATGCAAAAACACAAACACAGGGTTCTCAGATCACGTTCACTTACAGCATGATCCTTTGCAGCTGCCTCACTGAGAAAGTGAGATATACTTGGGTCACAAGTGCTTCACTTGCTATTTTGACCTCTCAACTTTGTATTGTACTGACAGATTATTGGCAGCCTAGGAAGACAAAGCTTCCCTCCTTCCTGGGGTCAACCTCTTCTCCCTAAGGATCATCTTATAATTGACATGAAGAAAGCAGCAAGCAAAATAAAATCCAAGCCTTAGTCCCTGAACTCAACAATTTCTTTGCTTGTTAAAACACAGCAAACCCACTTGCCAAAGGGCACAGGAACAGATGGGAACTGAAAGGGCTACTACATAAATTAAACATGTAAACACTGGTTGTCTGCTCAAAAGTCAGCTCCTTTCATTTCCACGTGCGTGGTATTTGATGTGGCCATAGTGCCGCTCCTGCATGCCTTCACTTGAGGACGATGGGGGTACGTTTTCCCAGTTTGCTACATAACTAAATCATGCTTAGAACTGTCTACAGCTAGAAAAGATGACAGACAAGACACAGCCCTGCTATTTCCAGCAAGGAAGTTAAACGTGAAAAAAAGACTCCACATGTATTGTTAGGCTATAACTGAAATTTTAAAGTAGACCTCCTGAACATTCGAACACAGACACAGTGTGCTGGCAATCTAGTACCAGCCACGACTTGTGACAGAGCAACATTTTTCATAATTCAATGCAAAATTAATCTCTGACAGATGAGCAAGAAGCAAACTCCAGAATTCCAGAGACACAAGTATATTTTTTGCTAATTTGTTTGATTAGGAGTGGGGACAGAGACTTACAGATCAGCAGGGGAGGGAAAAGGAAGGAAGAGAAGTATTCCTAGGTGCCTTGCAGTGCTGGCAAAAGGTCTGTCTCTTCAAATGCCTCACTGCAGCTATTAGACTACAGCCATTAGTCCTGTACACTTGTGGGAAACAGTCACACATGTTCAGCATGGGATGTTTCTTGTTCACTTTTCCAAGACTGACATAGAAAATACCCTTTCAAACATGTTAAGTAGCATCAGTTTCCCCACCTTGAACAGCACTGCATGAAGCACTTGTTACTTCTGAAACCCCAGACCTCCACAGGAACTGAAAGAGATCCTAGATCTAAACCTGAGGCCGTTCTGAGCAGTAGCAAACACATTAATGAAATGCTATATAGAGATTTCTATTTCAAGGAATGAACACCAGCAATGTCCCATGCCACCACAGAAAACATGGAGGTCTAAAAAGAAGGATTTGGAAGAGCATGATCTTATACAGATTGCTGATGTTACCTTTTTGGACAGCGACAGGAACTTTGACCTTAAAACTGCAACAAAATAAGAACGAGCGAAGTGCAGGGACAATATATTTTACAGAGCCAATATTTTAATTCACAGATACGTGAATCACCTGGCTGTGAATAAAAACCCAGGATGGATCATGCACATCAGCCTTGACCAACACAAAAGAGCTTTGCTGACATAGGAAGACCACAGAAAGGGTATGGTTTTATTATATGTGCACTTATCTCTCTTTTTTTTTTTTTAAATAAAACTTAGATTTGCTAGCAAAACCTCTAGCAGACCTGGACACAAAGGCAAAAGAAAACAAAAAGGGAAGAGGCAGGTCTTTTTGTCACCTATTACTGATCATCAACCCAGTAAAACTTTCAATGGCAAAAGCTGTCCAAGCACAACGCTGTCTAGAGTAAGACAAGCTTGCTATTCCAGAAGAGATTTCTAAGCACAGGCATGGGCTCCATGTCAGTTTGTCTACAATCCAAACCATAACGTGACACCTCAATGGGCATTTGTATAACGGCCTTGCCATGACACTTTCACCTAGACAACCACTTTTCTGTGTTGAACGCTACATAGAATGACAACATTTCCAGATGAAGAAAAGGCTGCCCATTGCTTAGATAGTGCAAGGGTGAAGGTAACTGAAGAATAAAGTAGATGAAATGCTGTCTGCACAGAGCAGGAAAGAACTGGCAGGAGAAACTCAGTTTCCTGAGCTGCAGCGTCCCTCTTGCACCAGGCAACACTATACTCCTGGTCAGTGACTACATCTCTCAAGCGATGGAAGCACCAAAGATGTCGGAAGTTTCCTACACAGCAAACTTTGCTGTACTCAGCTTGTAAACGGTGGATATTTTGCTGCTTGCTTCCAAGCTCTATTTATGCAACTTGAATTCAAGCTGGGCATGCAATGCTGAAGTTTTAGAAGCCACTGACTAGAATTACCTCCCAAGAGCTNTTGTAAACAGTGGATATTTTGCTGCTTGCTTCCAAGCTCTATTTATGCAACTTGAATTCAAGCTGGGCATGCAATGCTGAAGTTTTAGAAGCCACCGACTAGAATTACCTCCCAAGAGCTAATGAGAGCCTTTTAAAGTTTTTCCTTCAAGTATGCCTTCAATTTCTGATCCAGAAAAGAAACACCATTCAACGTTTGTCAGGGCAGACACAGGGAAGACTTACACTTTAGAAACCTAAACATAAAGGCAAAACACCGTGAAGAATTAGAAGCAAGAACTGTTTATGTCTCTTTTCTGTAATACAACCAAGCAGAGCATGTCTGCAGCTTAGCATCAGGACTTAGATACCCTGGGGCACAACTCATGGTCCCATGGAGGCAACACCTTCTACAGGAGAGCTCAGAAGGAGCTCTCAAAGTCCCATGCATCTGTAACAGGAAGATCTTCCCGGCAGACGCACTACGAAAGACAAACAAGACTGTCCACAACAGTCATCCTCACAAGCCTATAGCACACCTGGATGGGGCTGCAGTGGTGTCCATCTCTTGGGCTGAGTGCTGGGACTTTGGTTGTGCCTGACACCTTGGTTGCACTAGGGTCTAGCCCAGCCCTACAGGAGATTGCAGCCCTGAGACCATGCAAGCGTCAGGCTCCAGAAAACCATCCTACCCTCAAGTTTTACTCCTGAATGTGGCACCAGCCTGGTGGGAAACCATTAACCAAATCTCTGCACATATACCCTTCCTGTCCCTGCCTCAGTTTCCCTAGCTGTAGAGTTAAAAAAAAAAGCATGGACCTACTTTTTTAAGCACATTTTTAAGTCTTTTGATTAAAGCGAAGTATTATTACTACAGAAGCAGACTTTGGCCCAAACTCTCAAAGATTTCCAGAAATACTGCTCCTAACTTGCTGCTAGTGAAAGATTTCAACTGCAGCAGATAGCAGGATAGCAGGAAAGCACAGACTTGCCTTCAACAATATAAAACACACATTGCTTTACATTCACAATGCTGGAGAAATACACCGGGCATAAACCATTCTGGCAAGGTAAGAGCAGTTGAGGTACAATCTAATGACAAGATATCTCCTCACAGCTGGAAAGGGAGCATGAAATAAATCTCTCTTGCTCACATGACATCCCAATGAATGTCAAAACNTTTTTAAGTCTTTTGATTAAAGTGAAGTATTACTACTACAGAAGCAGACTTTGGCCCAAACTCTCAAAGATTTCCAGAAATACTGCTCCTAACTTGCTGCTAGTGAAAGATTTCAACTGCAGCAGATAGCAGGATAGCAGGAAAGCACAGACTTGCCTTCAACAATATAAAACACACATTGCTTTACATTCACAATGCTGGAGAAATACACCGGGCATAAACCATTCTGGCAAGGTAAGAGCAGTTGAGGTACAATCTGATGACAAGATATCTCCTCACAGCTGGAAAGGGAGCATGAAATAAATCTCTCTTGCTCACATGACATCCCAATGAATGTCAAAACAACCAAGAGGTCTAAAGAGTGCAAAGAAAACTGAAATGAATGGGGAAAAAATTGTATGTAAAGATTGGCAATGGGAAACAACCCAAGCTAGTTTGGACATGCAAGAATTATGGCCCAATTCCCTTCATGCCCAACCACACTGGAGGGAACGAGATGCATTTCTAGTTGTACAAAGAGTTCTCACAGTAACGTGTCACCACGCTGGTTACAGCATTCTTGAGATAGATGAGGCTTTAAGTCACTGACATTATACTGATGTACAGGCTTTGTGCATTACTAATCATTTGGACAAAACAGTCCCATGTATATTTTTGTTTTGCAAAACATCCTCTGGCATCCTCTGCAAAAATTCTCCTTCCTCTACTCTGGAAGATTTTAAGAAAAGCATCAGGAAACAGGCAACAGAATGGGGGAAGACTCACCAGAGACATTGATGTGTTCTGAGAAAAAAAACCAAACCAAACAAGCTGGATCAAGACAGTCAAATATGAATACGATTGTAATTAAATCATGTCTGTCTCACATTATCCATTTCAGCTCAATTAGTATTTCAAAAGAGTTTTATCTCAAAACAGTTCACAGCTCCAGAAGCCCCAACTTTTTCCCAGTTTTTTTTCTTTAATGCAATTACACTTTTGCTGTTGCACCAGAAATATTAATAGCCTTTTCTGCGTGGGATAGAGAAGCTCTACAGCAGGACCAGAATCACATTGATGGCCTGCATGCTAATGGTTACATATAGCTTATCTGTCAATGTCATTTCCACTTAAACTAAAGAAAATAGACGGCACCCCCTTCAATACTTCAAGCATGTATCTCTATGGGGAAAAAGCTATCATCCACTCGAATGCAGAAGTACTCTGTGAAAGACAAATAAGTGAGAAAACAGAAAAGCAAAACTGTTACTCTATTGTATATTGCTCTGTAGGAAGACACAGAGGGACAAAATCTGCTTTTTGTTACAGTAGCTTTGCTCCAGAATTGATATAACCAAGTCAATGGAGCTGACCCAGATTTACACGGGAGAAAGAGTTCAGAGCTCCACGCAAGCCTGCAATCCTATATTTCTACCACCACGGGGGACGCGTGCCCTTGATGCAATTCAAAAAAGCCTCTGCTCTTGCACAGACCTGACTCAGTGCTCACTAAAATAAACTGAAAAGCGACCATTGACTCCTCCAGTCAATCATGGAGACCTCATGCAATCAATCCACCAGCAAATTCAANCGTGCCCTTGATGCAATTCAAAAAAGCCTCTGCTCTTGCACAGACCTGACTCAGTGCTCACTAAAATAAACTGAAAAGCGACCATTGACTCCTCCAGTCAATCATGGAGACCTCATGCAATCAATCCACCAGCAAATTCAAACCACTCATCAATGTACTCCTTTCAGAAAAAATCATAAAAACCCACAGCTTGCCCAAAACAAAACCCAATCCAAACAGCCTAGCACGCAGCCACATTCATCCTATTTGAGCTTCCCTAAACTTGCCACAAGGACCACCAAGACTGGTTCAGGAAGAGAAGTAAGGTGGAAAGGCAGAG
>VZSC01014406.1:0-16816 GCA_013398225.1 Steatornis caripensis
ACAAGTAAAGTATCTGTTCTTGTGTGTGGATCCCCGAGTGATTTTTTCTGCCCTCTTTATTCACATTCCCTCCCATGCTCTTGAATTGTCCAACCCTAATGACCTTAAAACACAAACTTGTTACCTGATGCTATGAAGTGAAACACATTCTGATAGCCATCTTAAATGGGATGCAAATGCGGTAATTAATTAGAAGAAAATAACTATTAAGTCATTAGCACTAAGACATGCTAATGGTCCTAAACTTACCTTATTTGCTTGCATTAATTAGCTCCTTAATTGCCTGTGGAAACTAGAATAAGAAGACTTCACAATGAGAAAAAAAATTGAGGAAAAAAAACTTGTTTGATACTTTATTTCTATCAAAATGTACTGTTTGATGTGTTCTGTGCTGGTTATATTGAAAGCACAATGTTGGCTCAAAGGACCGTGATTCATTTTCAAACTCAAGAGATCAAAAGTTAAGGAAGAGTTAAAAAAAATAAATCAAGTTGCCCATGCAAGGTTAGTTCTTACGTGTCTTACAATAAGTCTTGAGCCAGACTTAGAGAGCTCTGCTCTGGCGATGGAAACAAGCGATATGGTGGGAGACTCTTGCTTGTAGGACTTGAAAGTTGTGTCATAAATGAGACCAAGGACTGCAAGATAGAATGCCTCTTTCCCTGCTCTGATAGGTCTGCTGACCTGGACATTCACAATATCAGATTTAATCTAGCTTCTTCCTTCTCCTACTCTATCTCCGTGTACTCTGCTCAGCAGGCTCATCCCACTTTCCTTTTTCACTCTTGTTTTTGTCCCAATCCACAGCTCACATCTTTCCCTTTATTTTCCCTCCTCGGTCCCAGTTGAGACTGCAGGAGAAGCAGACTCCCTTCTCCTATTCTTAATGTCTAGCCTGGTTGACAGAGTTGCTGAACTACAGCCTTGAGGGATATAAGCAGATGAATGCCTCTTGAACTCTCAGCACTGAAAGTTTGCTGCTGAGCATGGACTGAGTACATTTTCTTATAAAGTCCTGAAACAATAAACTAAGCACTAGCTGTGCATGCTGGAAACCCTCTGTTCTGGGGTGCTCTGGGATGCACAAGCATTGGGAGATGCTTTCTCTCAGGACATAGTCTGTTGCATACAACACCTGTTTCATGATTCCTTAGCCGTTAGCTACATCTTGTCTCTTCCAACAACTTCTATCTGTAAGGCAATTTCCCTCATCCATCATGTGCTCACCTCCATGACTTGAAGTTTAAAGACCATTTACTCAGAAGTGTTCCTGGTGGGATAAATACTGCTAGTGTCTTTCAGCCAGAAACAATCTTAGGAAGAAAAAGTCATAGATATTTGCAATGAGGGAGGTTACAGACCTTCTCAGGGTCACACAGCACAGTTTTATAGCACTTTCCTTGCACCAGTACACAAGAGAAAGACATTTGGAGCAGGGAAAGTGTCAGTACCACAATATACTTTTTTTTTTTTTTTGTTCCATTCAACGTATGGACATCTCTACGTCTTTTTCTAAACCCTCTTTAAGAAACCGGTCTTGAGTAAAGTTAGGAAACAAATTGGCAGTACTGATCCTGACAAAAAAATTCTCAACCATTGCTAGCAGGGGCATTACTACCTTACTACCTTCTCAGCCATTGTTCTTCCTTGGGTGGTAGCACCAAGAAAGGTTGACAACTACTTCAGGCATGGAGACTCAGTAGTTTTAGCCATAGAAGTGAGTACTGACAGGCTGGTTAAACATTTCAATGCTTAGGCAGAGATTTAGCACCCAACCTATTCAAATATCCTGTCCCTGGGTCTCTTGGGATTTGTGAAAGTGTAAAATCTTTCAGACTCCAGCTCCTTTTACATTATTGTTAAAGTATCCCTCAGAGATTCCTTCAGGTATCTTAGGTCGTAGTCATATACCAAGTACCGTCATGATGGATTAAGATTAAATAGAGAGAATGCTACCGGATGCAGCAATAGGGGTAGTGCTGACCTCAGCTGTGTCTTGCCCTTGCTGGAAGCCCAGAGAGACCCTAGGAAGTGAATGAATAATTCTTAAATTTTAATATTGTATCCAACAGAAAATAGCAGTTTTTCTTACAACCCAACTGAGAGCATAGTTAACCATATCTCTTGCCTTCTAGTACTTCACTAAAGCGTTAGCTTTAAGTCTTCAGACAGACTTCTAGGCAGACTATCCTGTACTGGCTGATGACTATACAGCTAGGCAACTACAGAACTTTTCGTTAAAAACATTGAAGTTATTAAACATAAAATACTTCTAGACTTTTTTCCATCTTATAGACTATCTTGAACTACAGGTATATACAGAAAAGATGTTTGAATTCCTACAATAAATGTCCATGAAAGCACACAGAGATATTCATCCCAAAGATTATATCCTTACAATCAAGTTTACCTGGAAAACTGAACTCATGGCAAAGATAAATCCTTCCTCTCCTTTCCCTCACAACTCCCCCACCAAAGATCTTTAAAAAGAAGCTAGGAGAAAAAGATTGTTTGCATTTTTGCTCCACATTGCTTATCTAAATCCCTTTGGTTGTGGCACTCATTATACTGCTTTCATTCAGCAGCATTTTTCAGAGGATTAAGTGTAACATTGTCAGCTAAGGTTGACTTTTGAATTCTAATCCTACCTTTTCCACTGACTTTTTGTACAGCCCTTGCAGCTTGCTATAACTGGACCTTTACGATTTGCTTATCTAATTGGAGCATCTTAAGCAAGAGGGGCTGTGAGGCTCAGCCCACGTTCGTGGATCAGGAGCCTGCATGTCTGAGTGGCAGGTGCCAATAAGGACAGGCGAGGCTGGCTTCCGTAAGCCTCTTTCCTCCAATTTAAATCCAACTGCAATGTGACAAAAGAACAAGTGTCAGCTTGTTGCTTTGGTTTGAGATACCCAAAGATGCTCTCTGGAGTGCAGAAAGTGCAATTCTGCTGAAAGGACACACTTCTACCCCTTGCACCAGGAGATAAGCTGGATGAGGGTTGGAAGGTTGCAAATATAAAACTACCCAACTTCAAAGGCAAGATGATTACTCAGGAAAAAGTGCTGCAGTGCTCCAATGCAATGCCCACCAAGAGCCAGTAACGTAAGTTCTGGGTGGGTTTCAAACATTGGTCCTTCTAACAGTTTTCTGTGAAACATAATTGCTACAGTGACAACAGCAACAAAACCCAAAGCTCTTCCTCTGCTCCTGATGAATTTGTTGGGAGTTTTGAAACCTGTGCAAACAGACCTAGGACAGTGCTTTGTGAAACGCTTCTCCTACTTGAACCAAATCCCCTACTTCCTGAAGAGTACGTTCATTTTCTTTCACACCAGGGATTGCACTGTGAGATCCCACAGCACCTACATTGGATGAGATGAACTGCACCCTAAAAAAGCCAAACTTTTCTCTCCCTATTAATCATAAAGAGAGCAATGAATGAATGACTAGCTCAGCTATAGATGTCTCGATTCAGCATAAATTTACAGTTGGACTCGATGATCTCAATGCTCTTTTCCAACCTACATGATTCTATGATAATCAAAGTTATATTCATAAGGAATAATCACATAAAACCACCAAATATCCTTGGGCCCTTTGTGAGCTCTTCTCCTCTTCATCTGTGTTTTGTCTTCCTTTTGTTGGAGATTGACTCACCACTGAACACCTTAGAATATCTTCAGTGGATAGAAATAGGATTGTTGAAAACTAATTTAATTAAAATTGCAGGAACAGTGGGTTTACTTGTATAATCTGATTTATTAGTGGTTCTCTGCCAAGTAATTTGGATGAAATACCAACCACATAAACACCTTCATATGCTTAGTCTCTTACAGGCATTTAAGAATGGTTCTTTCTCATAGAGTTTGTAATATGAGAAAAAAACTGGTGAATTCAGTTTCTTTCTTTTTACACAGTTGCTCCTTTAACCCACCACTTAACAGAAGGAGCACACAGTTAATCTGGGAGATCTGAAGAACAAAGAGGAAGGCAGGTTTAAGTCAGCTTATCTCTGAAAAATTCTAATTTCTTCTTCTCTGGAATTACATCTAATATTAAGGGGTTTTATACAGAAAATTCATAACAGATCCGTAAGTGGATACTAAAAGGATGGACAGGATGTGCCTTCAAACATCCCCAGTTCAATGATTGGACATTGCATGAGGGGAATGGACTGCAGAAAATGGGTAAGTTACTACCATGTAAACCTGTGATATATTATTGCCATTGTCACTAAGAAGCCACAGGCTTTGTATTGAGTTTTTAGTGCCTCAGGAGAAGGGTGGTCATGCTTGTTCAGTCTGAGCTTCCCTCAATCTGTACAAGCTGCACAATCTGGACAAGCTGGAGCTACACAAAACTGGCTCTAGACGTAACAAAGAGAACAAGAAACAAGCATTTCTAACACATGTAAAATGCACCATATATAGTAAATCCTGATGTAATGTGGAGTTGCAGAGCAATGAAGAAGAGCAAGGTGTAAAAGTGTGTTAGCAGACACATAAACATGACCCCGCATGGGTCCTGAAATGACGGAGAGGAAACCACTGCCATGAACATCCTACTCCTCCCAGCAAATGACTCTGATGCTGACAACTGGCCGTACATAACTCCCCTCCTTCACCATCACCACCAAAATAAAACCATCAACATTAGGACAAAAAAGAGCAGGGGAAGGGTCAGGCAGAAAAGGTCTAGAAACTAAGCAGTGTGAGAATAATAATTTTAACTGTATCGCTATCATTATTATACTATTATTGAAGCTTTTTCTGCATTGAAATATTCTTTTTTTTTTTCTGTAATAATTAGATCTGGACTATTACTCATTCTTGGATTAGACTGTTAAGATTTCAATCATTCTAGCAATAAATTCTTATTTCATATGTTTCTTCTGAAATTCTCAATGTCTTACACACCCGCTATCCCTTCCTTACCCTTTGCTCCTTCAACTGCACCCTCCGGAGTGGTGGCCACACTGAAAATGGACCAATGTCAAATAAAGGGTTATTCCAGCGATTTGTTCTGGAAGGGTAAATAAACTTTGCAAATGCATCAGAGCAAAGGGAAGATTGCTACCTGCTTTATTAATGCTGAAATCCTACTCAGTTTTACTATCTAAGCATTTTTAGCATTTCAAAACTATCTCGTTCCAACAGAATGTAAAATTTAATACTAACTACCTGCGAAAATCCTATAGCTGTGTCCTGACAGCAGTACAGCAGCAGCAATTGTTTTTTTCTACTTTGATTTATTCCTCGTTATCATACATACGCATTGGTTCCAATGCTCTTTTCCTGATCGTTTTAACTATAAAACTAGCTGCATTTCAGGAAACACGAGTTTAAATGTTGTTTATATCTGGAGCAGGACAGTGATCAAAATAAAAACTGTATTTTCAGTGCACGCTGTCTTAAAAATTACCATTCTCTATTTTCATAACTCAGTGCTTATTGCAGCATGGGGACTAAATACCACATATGCAAAAACCTACAATTAATCCTTTAATACTTTTTCCTTATCTAAAGCATATTTCTACAGCATATCATACAAGCTACTTCTAGTCCAATTTACACATATACAACACTACCTTTCTTGACGTACGTGTACAGAAATGAAAGCTGAAGGATGCAGGAAATCTAACAAGACAAAATAACTCTTGAGATGATTTACAAAAGTTGATTAATTTAATCAGAAAAATTGAGAGACACAGTGTCTGAAATACATGTGCTGGCTAATTTTTTTAAACATCCACATCAAAATAAGGAAAGAATTTAAGGTGTGCAGGCTCAAGCGATGCACCCATTTGGGCAGAGATAATTATTTTGTTCTCTGTTTATTCAACTATTATATAGAGGTCCTAACCCATTAAAGTCTTCTTACAACCACAGTCACCACAGACCAAGCAACTATTACATACCTCTTTCGCCTTTTGTATAGACTTATCCCAAGCTGTTCATTTATTCTGGACTGAAGGAGACTGTAGCCTTGCATTTGATGCCAGGATTACCCTAAATCATATGGTCATGTTGAAGCTTCATGACTCTGTAGTGTCCCATTTCCAGCTGAGGCTACAGCCACCTGGATCCCATTGCAGATCAATGCCACACACACGCCAAGACATTTATTTCCAAGTTTCCAACAACTTAATGTTTGCCATCATTTCTTCCTCAAAGTTTGTCCTCAGTCTGTGATCAGATTTTCTAAAAAAAAAAAAGAAAAAAAAAAAGAATGTTTTGTCTACCCTTTCCTTCTTAATAACTTCTTTATTGGCAAAGCATAGGGATTGGGCATGAAAGCATCCCCTAAGGCGCATGTTGGCTTTTCAGGAACAGGAAAAAAAAATCATTGTTTGTCAAAGCCATATGTTTTTACAAATATATTTTGTTTCTGGCTATCTGAGTTGGTTGTTAGATTTCCTATGGCTCACCGGTGCTTGACTGGTTCTGAGCATCCCAAATATTACTCAAGAAAGTTGGGGGTCCAGGTCAATGCAGGTTCTTCATCTGACCCCAATTCAACCGCATAGTCAATTATTCAGGGTCCTAGAGGAAATAAAAAAAAAAAAAAAACAACAGACTGAGCATATCATTGTACGATTACTCACTTTTGCACCCTGCACTCTGCTCCCCCCATACATATGCTTTAAAAGAGAACGTCCCCCTACACCTTGGGAACCACCTGAGCCCATCCAAGCAATTAATCTAGCCCCACCACCATGCCTCCTGTTTTTTGTCACTGTGGGTCTTCCAAAGGTGAGATATTCTGACAACAGTAGGTGTTTTCTGAGCATGCACTTTGGCAGCAGGTGGAGAAGTGGCCATGGTGGGCGAGGGCTAAACTTATCTAGTGATCAGGAGCAAATGACTGGGGAACCCAAAGCACCCCAAAAGCATCAGGGCTGTGGAGCACATCCAGATCACCTCAAGTGTCCAGGGCACAAGGCTTTCTCTGCCATGAGAAAACATGGTTTGTCACACCACTGCTTTACAACAAAATTCCCAGCCTTAATCTGATTTTGCTTCTTTATTTAAAGAATACCCATATTCTTACTTAGGAGCTGCTTCTGATACTGTGTTGAAGGCCATAATACAAAAATCTGTATGAAGTCATCTTCTCCAAAGAAGAAGTGAAATAATTCCTTTAAACTTTTAAATCAGGAATTGATTACATGTTTGTCATCTAATTCCTGCTCTCCCACACATACTTCCAGTGAAGTCAGTGAAAGTTTAGACATCAAAAAGCTATTTTGGATTGACTTTAGTCTTCTAATCTGTCAAGAACAACAAAATGAGAATTTTGTACTTCTCCAATAAGAAGCAATCTCACTGTAATCCAGTTATTTCTGCAATTACATGTAGCTCATTAAGCATGAGTTATTTCACTTAATTTTTATTATTTACCAAGAAAATCCCATTAGGCAGCTAAAGGTAAAAGTCAGCAAACAGGTGGTCAAAAGAAATTCTTACTATAACAAATCATTTGTTGTGTGCTGAGTTTTAACAGTTACTCATCTTCAGATTTTCTACTCAAGGGCCTTCACCTAAACCTGTATTCTCACCCACCCAAAATTCTCCTAGCAAAATCTTCTGCAAAGTTGACACTCCAGAGCTTGTTAATCTGCTCTTTGTGGCTGAGTCTCAGCTTAAGGTGGTTGAAACTACAGTAACTCCCACCCTGATGTACAGTTGTTGATCCACATTGATTTGGGATGCTATGCTGCTTGTTGATCATGGATCAGGAAAAGAGCAGTTTCCTAAAACTCAAAATAGAAGGGGAAGATGGACAATGAAACAGAAGTGAAGTCTGTTTGTTGCCTCTCCCTGGCAGCAGTTACACTGATGATGACAATCACACAACTTCAGATCCACACAACCTTCTCAACTCTTGATGGTGTGTCTGGGTGCAGCAGTTTGTGAGGATGCTGGCACCTCGGCAGCCAGACTCCGACTGTCTGACGGGCGTTTCCCATACACTTTGCACAGCCTTCTCACTCTTTCCCCCAGGGTCTTGCCTTGTACCCTTACCACCTTCTCTTGAAGCAGCTTCACACCAGAGTCGTCCTCTCCTCTCACCTTGCAGCAGGGTGACAAAGCCTTCCAACTGTGTCATCTTCAGGTTGTTACTTTTCCAGCTTGCTTCTACCAGTCAATCCCTTCACCACTTTTTCCTGTCTCGATTTATATTATGCTTTCAAGAGATATGACAGCTAAATTAATGGCTTCAAAACCATGCCATAGATCATACTGTGAAGAGACTTAATAGGTTTATTACAGCCTATTACCAAAGGTTTTCTCTCGATAAGGTCAGAAAAACTGAGCATTCAACAATTTATACTCCGTTCAGGGAAAGAAACATCACTAATTAGCATGTAAAGATCTTCATTAACAGTTAGTTATTCAACTCAGCCTTCTCTAGCTGGGAACTTCAAGATAAAGCATCCCGTTATCATGCTTGCCCTCCTGTCTAAATTCTGGTTACCTAAGGGGAAATTCATCTCCTCTAGCTTCAGCCACAAAAGGCTGGAGCTGCAAGCCCTCATGGGCAGAAGAGATACAAAAGTGGCTCCATGTAAAACAGAGGGATCCTGATTGCTTCTTGTCTCTTAGGCTGGCCTGTATGATTCTCTGGAGGTGCACAATATTCTTCCAATAATCTGAGCAGAAGCCCATCTTAATCTGGATACCTAACACTTGGAGGGCTAAAACTAGGTGGAGTTAATTGCCCCTTAGTGTACTAGCGAATCCTGATGAACAATATCACAAACAATGGCATCAGGACTCCTAAATTCTCCATCTCCCAACAGTATATTATGTGTCTAGGTTTAGTGACACCAGACAGCCCAGTGGGCTTGGTTGGAGATCAGCTATCAAGCTATATTCCTCCCCTTATGAGTATTCCTGTTTGCAAAGACCACTGAGCAACAACACTATCCCCACATTGTACCCTCTCCAACCCCAGCACAACTCCACACTCAGCCACAGCAGATCCCTGAGTGACGGTCACAAGTTGATGCACTGGTCACGCAAGGGAAGGGATGCAACCACCTTCCTCCCCGGGCTCTGCAGGGCTGAGGGAAGGAACTGTAAATTTACTCTTCTCTTTGCTTCCCCACCTCTCCCTGTCCCCCTGCCCGGCCTCATCATCAGCAAAAGGGACCCTGAGCACACAGCGGGCAGAAATCTTCTACTATTTTTCCACAGCCGCTTTTCAGCAAGCTCTGTGTTTTTCAGAGCTTGGCCAGACTGTAGCGCTACTGGCACGACTGTGATGTATGACTGCACAGCACCAAGGGTGGCTAACTGCGGGGTACAGCATTTACACCCAAAACACTGGTGTGTTGGCTGCAGCCAGTGCCAAAACTGCCTTTTTTTTTTTTTTTTTGTCACCGGAGGGATGCGTTAAAGAGATTTCATCCAATTGCTCTACTCTTTGTATAAGAACAAAGCCACTCAAAAGCACATTTGTGTTTTTCTACCTTTAAGGTTTTTAGCATACAGGGGATAAGGCTTTGTGCCCATCTGGTTTCACACACCCTATCCTGTCCCATTCACGAAGTTTTAGAAAGGATGCGCCTCTGCCCCTGGGGTGCTGGTATTCCTTCTCCTGGCCTTGAGAGCAGTTCAGGAACATTTTGTTTGAAAAGCCTTTTGCCACAACCTGCCTGTCAACAGCTGTTGTTTGAATCTGGAAGTGTTTTGCAGAATAAATCAGTATCTTTGCTCCCCTTTTACACTTTGGGTGGGGAACTCATTTAGGTCCTACAGAAGTAGAGCTTAGGTCCTCTGAATTCAGTGGTCTGCCCTTTTGCCCACACAAGCTCCTAATGTTAGATCAGCCTGATTTTTCTTAACGCATCAGAAAAAAATTCCTGAGGGACTGATGCACAGTATAAAATCATATTTGCCTGCATTAAGGTGCATCTGAACCCTGCAGAATGTAAACCAGTAACATTTTATGGTTACTTAGTATAAACGTCAACACAGGAATTTAAATTAGTATAACATCATTCAAGTGACTTGTTGCCAAAAATTATTTGCCACATGACAGAGGAAATAACATGTTACTGAACCGATTATACCTGAGTTATCTACTAAACAAACACAAATTAAATTTGATGGGGAATGTAAAGCGGTGAGGTGTGTTTCCAATGTCATAAGTGTAATGTATGTTAGCCTCAGTTAATATTTATTCTTACAAAACATTCTTGGGTTTTTTGCTGCAATACAGTGATACATGTTAAGTGGTTCCATTTGAAAAGATTAAATTGTCGTAGTATTATTGACATGTACTGGATAGATGTGATTTCTAAATGACCTCAATTCTGAAATTATCATTGCTTTTGTATTTTGCTGTGGATTTGGTTTTGTGTTTGTTTGTTCCTTTGTTCATAAGAAAGGGTTACAAGCACGTGAAAAAAGAAACTTTATGTTACCACCACAGAAAATATGTTCCTGTATGCATGGACCTCCAGGAATGGCTGTTGGGACCCTGACATTGACCAGGTCAGTAACTCTACTACGATAATAAGGAGCTTGGTCAGAGATTGGAGTTACACTGGCCAGGGCATGTTGTCCACATTGGACTACATTGTGTACAGAACAGAAAAAAATATGTGTCTTCTTCCAAAAGTTTCCAGTCTAAATGAAGATATTTTGAAAAGCGACAAAGATTCAACCTCTCTGCCTTTTCCTTTGAAAGTCCTGCAGAAAGTAACTAACTTGAAGGTAGAAATACCCCAAATATCTTCATAATATAGACAGAAGAAACGTTCTTCCTTCATTGGGCCAGAAACTGAGAAATATCTGGCTTATTTCTTCATGTAGGACTTTCACTACATCAGAAAACTTTTGCCACATGTATTACACTATAAAAACAACAGCCCAAAGACAGTGCAGCTGATGGAAAGCTGATACTATTTTTACCAAAAATGCTAACTAAAATGTGAATGAATATGAGAACAGCAAATTAGCACCCTACCTTGAATGCAAAAAAAAATCTCATCACCACCTGGCACGTGGGGAGGCAAAAGTCACAGGACAGGGGAGGGGCAGTTTTCTGTCACAGTTTTTCTGAATAATATGGTGGTGGGAATTAATGCTGCACTGTCAAAACCTGAAACAACTAGTCATGACAGACAGCTTCATTATCATTAGTGAATTAATTAAAGCAAGCCTCTTTTGCAAGCTATGAGGTCAGGGAAAATTGTGCACAGAGGGCTGCAAGAAGCAGCCCTCAAATGGATTTTGTCATCTCCAAGGTATACTTTAACTTTTCATGGAGAGAAATAATGCTATTATTCCCTTCCAGAGAAGTAAAAAATATTTCAAATACTGCCAAAATACTTACTATGAACTCACCTAAGGAGGAGGGCACCCATTTCATCCAGGAGGTCATGCATGAGCTGATGATGTACAATTCCTCAGCTCTCCTTAATCAAGAACAGGTCACTATTTTACCCTGACGTGTCTCAAAGCCTTCATGGGTGTTGCTAAATGTTCATCTTAGTCATGCTGCCAGAGAGCCAGGCTTGCTGCCTGCAGCCTCCCAAACCCAGCAGCTAAGGCTCTGCCCTCTTTCAGTCCTGCACCCTCGACATCAAACTCCAGTCAGGACGTTACCTCCACTGCCTGCCCTTTCACGCCTCTGACCTTGGTGCCTTTGCGCCCCTACCATGCTTGAGAATATCTCCAGGATAATTAGTTTTCCTCATGACTTAAATATGGAAAAGCCACTATTATCTCAGTTTCACCTCTGCATATCTTCTTTGTGCTCCAGTTGAATGAGCCACTGATTCATGACACCCTCTGGCTGCTCAGCACTGCTGCGTTCCTGGGGGATGCGGAGTATTCAGAGTAAGACACACCACTGAATTACTCACTCTTTCCCTCTTGTGCTTGGGTTTTTAACATCTGGCACTCTGCAGTAAGCATGTTGCCAACCACCCTGAAGAACATGAATCAGCCCCTTTTTCTCACAAATCACAGACTATAAAATAAGGAGGGGCAGGGGGGAGTTGGAGTTATAATAAACAAATGCTCCCACTTCTGTTTAACTTTTCATTTCTCCTCTCTGCCCTGAAATTAAGTTCTTACAATTATTTTGCCTTTGAGAGCAAACAATTGACTCAAATATGATTTTGTGATAAAAATAAAGGTGAGTGAGCAGAAATGTCACCAGCTTTAGAATCCTCTAACCTTACAAGCACAATTACTTGTGCCATAATCCTTTTCTAATTATTATTATTACAGGAAAACAAATTTCACTGCCTTTATGCACAAGCACAGCATAGTGTTAGAACCCCTGAAAGAAGTGGTCACCAGTTTATTCAAGTGTCCCATGTTAAAAGCTCCAAAGGAAAAAAAATCCCTACATATTATTACCAAAATCGCTCTTCCTCTGTCTCCTCAAGAAAGGCAATGATCCCAACCGCATTTGATTCCAAGGAAGCTCATTTCAAAATCTGAGCTGGGGGACTGGGACATTATCAAATGTTCTAAGTTAAAAAAAGAGAGAAGCGAAAAGTGACTAAAAGGGAAGGAAACATTTTGTTGCCTCCCTGAAAAAAAGTCTGCTCAATAAGAAGTGATGGAAAGCAAAGTATAGCCCACTGAGTTAACAACCATTACTGTTCCAAACCTAACATAATATCAGCAACTTGACAATTTTTAACAGAATCCAACCATTATTTGTAAATGTCTGCAGTCATACAGAATCTGTCATCTAGAAGGACCCTCTGGATTTTATCGTTTCATATACATTGTCCATTTTGAAATACAGTGAGACAGCAAAGGCAGAAGATGGATTTTTCTTTTCAGAAAAGGATGGCATTCTAAGAAAATATCTGAATGGAAAGAATATTTTGGGTATTACAGACAGATGGCCACAGCTAGCACAGTAAGTATTCAAAAGTGTTTGTTAGTCCAGGGGTAGATCCCCATGTTTTTAGTGTTGAAAGTCAAGTATCTGTCCCCGGCAAGGTGTACTGTCAGCATCTGTTAGAGAGATGAGTAAAACAAAGATCTGAATGGTTTAGGGAAATTCTGTCATTTCTACATTTGGCTTAATGAAAAACAAGACAAAGCTAGCTTCTCTCCTTTTTTTGTTTTTCACTGAATGAATTTGGAAATTTTGAATTTTTATTTTGATGTGCATCATCAAAAAACATATTTTGAAATTCATAATATTGCAACACACTTTGTTTCACAGGACACATGTAAATCATTGTTAGAAATCTTTTCAATTTTAATAACATTTTTCTTTCAGCTATTGCCTTGTACAAGCTGTTCATCTGTCTTCATTGCCTCCCCTGACCTTCCCTGGGCTACTATCAAAATATCCCCTGTGCCCTTGATAATCGTCATAGCTAGCCAAAAATCAACACATTATCTATGAGTTCACAAAGACCTCTACACAGAAGTAAACAAAACAAATCCCTAGTAACATAGATCCCAAAAGGAAATGTGCTACAGAGAAAGCACTCCATTGTTTGTAACTGATTCAAAAATCAATGCTTCAGAAACATTGACTTTATGGATGTATTTGGCCATTAGAACGATGTTTTGGCTAAAAGCAACCTGAAAAGAAATGTTTCATTTTTATTTCCTTATGAAAAAATTATATCAAATTTTAAGTTTTCCTATGGCAAATTTGTGGCAAAAAAAATCATTTTGTGATCTGAGTATCTTGACCATTAATATCAGAGTCCATGGATAACAAATGGACAATTCTGATTGTATTCTGTGGATGGCATCAAGATATGTGTTAGCAAATCCTTTATAATGACAGTTAGCTGAGCGCAAATGGCCATAACTAATTACTCTTTCTTGCCCATCCCTGTATTTTTCAGTGTCCCGGTTTGGGCCAGGACAGAACCAATTTTCTTTTAGTAACTTTGCTTTTTAGTGAAGTCTCTTCTCAGAAGCTGCACTCTCTGAAATTAACTGCATGTTTTTCCAGACAGTAGCTGCTTCTAGCAGTGATAAGGCTCGGTGTTTATAGTTAGTGCATAGTTAGGAACAATGGTATGCAGAAAGGCCCTTGCTTATAGTTATCCCTATGGAGACCAAGGTCGATGCTTGCTTCTGGTAGTTTTCTTGTGCGCCGGAACTGAAAGACCAGAGAAGTGGTCCCACCTGCGACCCTGCGGTGGGGAGGAGCGGGTGGGACAGGTGACCCAAACCTGACCAAAGGGAGTATGCCATCCCATACGCGTCATACTTGGTATAAAGCTGAGGGATCACGAGGGTCTCGCTCTCTTCTTCTATGGCCAGCATCCGAGGAGAACTCTGATTCTTCTGCCTTTGATCCCGATCCGTGCATTCCTGAATCCATCTCCTGCCTACTGCTGAGTAGAGTCCAGGACTTTCCCAGGGTGTGCCCCGCAGCGTCCAGGTGATGCATTCGTCATCAGTGGGAGGGGGAGCTCGACATTGGTTTTGTACATGTTTGTATATATTTCATTATTATTTTTCCTATTATTATAATACCTTATTATTGTAGTTAGATTAAAGCTGTTTTAACTTTTTCAACCTCTAAGTCTCTTTCCCTTTTCTCTTCCCCCCCGCTTTGAGGAGGGAGGGGGTTAACAAAGAGCATCTGTCGTTCATTCGATAGCCAGCCCAGCTTTAAACCATGACACTCACAAGCCAAATTATTTACAGTAGAAGGATGGAAAAAAAAAAAATTCAGGTGAAGATTGTGACACCTGAGATTTTTCTCAAGCTAAGGTTTTCCAAGGAAAATAACTCCAGGTTTTGGATCTAGCAATGTCTAACATGCAACTTAAAGTCAAGCATCTGAGCTGGCGTAGAGGTAGCTGCTGTGCTGAGTTCCCTCTTGGCACACACTGTTTCAGACTTGGCTTGCCAATAAGGACTCAAAGTCAGTCGAAAATCAAGATCCTTGCAATTATAACAATGGACCTGTGGAATCCAATGGTTCTTCTACCACAATTTTCAGCTTCGGTTAAGACAGTCATAGATATATCTATATACCAGAAGGATTTTTTTGTTTGTCTTAATGACTTCGAGGGAATGTGTCTATTTTTCTTGGACAGATCAGTTCTAACTCTCTGAGTCATCTTGGACCAGCCGTTGTAACCACTGTTCTTGTGGTTCTTAATTCACGATAAACAGATACACCTCTTCCAAATCCTGTATTAACATAAAGCTTTTACACTCATTTAAACTGAGTTGATGAGCCTCATTAAAGGCTTAAATAGGTGGATCCCATTTACCTTTATTACTGTTTGTAGAACCTCAGCTGTAAAATATAGTCTTCAACTGCAAAATATCCTGTCATCAAGACTGAGTTTCAAAAATAAACTTTTCCTTCAGGCAGCATGATCTGTGGCAATTTTATGCTTTGAAAAACACAACAATAAAATACTAATTGTATTGCTTTTAGTTGTCTGCTCCTTCTCTCATTCATACATCATTTAGCTTCCTTTTAGGCGGTAAAAACATCATCTAAATTGTAGAAGGGGACAGATGGATTGAACCGATGGTTTCCTATAATACTCTTTTCTAATATTCTTTTGTATGCCATCATGGTACATCAATAATTTATATAGTATTTAGTTATGCAATAAGGCACAAGTGTGCATATCTTCTATAACTATTCTATGCATATCAACAAGCCCTTGTTCCCTTCAATGTCTTGAAGCATATATAGTAATGGACCTATACTAGGGACCTTTTACCTAGAGTACCTTATTGTTCTTGTTTTATGTTCTTTTAATTTAATTTGGAGGGGTTTTTTTTTTTTTGAAGAGGAAATTTTCAGGCCAAACTTAAAGAATACTCTTAGTGCTTTGGTTTCATCCTTTTACATGGTGAGTACTTGAATAAATAACACAGTGCTGTCCTGCACTGAATTGTTTTTCTAAAAATCTTGCTCAGGTTTCACAGGAATGTACAGGAAGCAGAACATGGGATCTCAAGGCAGAAGAGCAGCAGATCTGGAGGCTGGCACGCTTACAACACAGCTCTAGCACAAACTGAGAGCCCTGGGCTGAGCTGAAATGGGGTCCTGCAGCTGGGGGCAGGTGCGAGGGGAGACCCTCACACTGGTCCAGGCCAGTGAGGTCCAGTGGTGCCCTCAGCACCCTAACATTAGGGATCCACAATGTGATTTCCATTTCTGCAGCTGATTTGAATGGTCTTGGAGTAATAAGTTAACTCTCTGTGTTTCACCATCTTTTGTAAAATAAACATAATAAAAGATTGTGCTAACTACACAGAAGGATACTCCAAGACTAATTAACAGTGTTTCTGAAGAACTATGACATCTTCAGGCCAAATGTATGTTCTTGGCAACGTTTTTTATTCTTACAAGAGCTAATCTGAGCAATAGGCACCAAACTCTTTCTTTCCCTAACACCACTGAAGACAGCAGACCAAATGCTGTTCTTATATCTGTCCGTTTCGTAAAAGTGATCACATCACCTTGTAACTCAAATCTTTTTTGGATTACTATTACAATTCAGACCAGTTTCAAACCTGTAAAACCTTTTTAAAAAGAAACTAGTTTTCAGTTACAAAAATTGAGCTACATTCACCTGAACACAGTGTTATGTTTGCCCCAGTTGCTAGTAAGCATCCTCCTCTGCACCTGTGACACTCTTTCTAACCATAAAAGTGACACAACTAGAGATAATAGATGAACATCTGTGATATTCAAGGAATTCAAGCAGGAGGAGCCTATGCAGCCAGCGGAGCAGAGCAGGAACCACAGCTTCTGGCAATCGTTTCCCGTACGGGTACCATTGCCACTGTATGACCTGTCATGTCACCTCTTCACCTTTTTTTTTTTTTTT
>VZSC01014406.1:17038-33177 GCA_013398225.1 Steatornis caripensis
CTTTTTTTTTTTTTTTTGGTCCTTCTCGTATTCTATTTAGATTGTAAAATCTACAGATTTAGTATCACCTACTTACCTGGGTATAATAATCTGTCTAATTGTATTCAAGTGCACTTGGAAATGCTTAGGGTTATCATACAGCTTACTACAAATAGGTAATGAGCATGGGAAGAAAGTAAGTGGTATGTTTACACCGTACATATAAAATCTGTATTCTGCAGAGTGAAAGCTACCTGAACCTGGAATGAGAATGCCATCAATATGTTGAAAAAGCACAGAATGATGAAAGAAACACAGCAAAATCACCACAGAAAAGAGAGGTGAGTGTGTCAGGGCTTTGCAGTGGTTGGAAAGGAGGGAAGATGAATGCAAGAAGTCTTTTGTCTTTATTAATTATTAATTAATTTATTAATTAATTATTAATTAAGAGTCAGGAATACTTCAGACAGGCTACAGTGACAAAGTATGGCCCACCACCCTGTGTACCAAGCTACAAGATTCCAGGTGCATAGCAATATAATGTTATGGATCTTTCATGCAGATTTTCCACAGCTGAGATTCGCAGCAAAAAAATCTGAACTTCTTTGGAAACAGTGAGTTTCTTCCTAAGCCCTTGAAGAGCGCTGTGATGGGCTGGTTAGTAAATTGAATCCCTATTCTCCTGCTCACACTGGGGTGTGTGCCAATTTTTTTGCTACTTCTGTATTGCCTCCAGTGCTATTTAATTAGGAAAAAAAAATGGCACAATAACTTATTTTGAGAAGACAAAAACACCCCACCAAATCCAAACCAGTTTTGCAAAAGGAGCTCCATTGATTTTGGATTAGTGTTTAAGACTTTAGAACTTTCTGCAAGATGTTTCCCATATTATCACTGCATACAGAGCACATTCCAAGCAGACAGCATTTACAGCACTTGTCAACATTTTAAGACTCTTATTTGTGGAAAGTAAATTAGAAATTATTTTTTATATTTTTCTATTGAAACACACAATATGAACCATTTCCAAATTACCTTTGGAAGATGCAGGTCCCTGGAAACACAGAGCCCTCTTTGGGACCAGTGTGTTCTAGGATGATTACTTGGCTTGTCCATCTTGTTCCTGCACTTGGCCAAACAATTACTTTGGCAACATGTGATTGTTAAGCTTTTGCTTGGGAAACTTATTGTTGTCTAACTGAACGTGTAATGAAGATACGTGAATATTTAAGCTGCAACAAGAAGGTAAGAGGGCTGATAGTTTTCTAAGTTGCATTTTAAAAAAACATCTCCTTGGCCTTGACGTACGATGGCATTGACTAAGTTATTGAGCAAGATTTTAAAACAAAAAAGCCACAGAAATGTACATAAAAACCCTGATGTTGATTCCAACGCAGCAGATAATTTAGAGAGGAAAAGGACATATTAGCTTCATCACCCTCCCATGACAAGACATTGCATGACACAATGTTATTTATAAAAGTGAAGTAAATGTAAGTATCTGTCTAGAAAGAACGCAATTAAAAATGAAATGTATTTGCTTACCCATTTTTTCACCTTTATCACAACCTTGCAGTTATCACAACTCTCCTGGTGACTGTAACAGAATGACGGGATTAGTGTCCAATTTTCTACAATGTCCTCTTCACTGTGGGTAGAGAGTTGACACTCAGCTCTTGCTAGAGCATCCCTGGGGATCCACATTAAAGAACTATCAAGTCTCATTACAATTTATTTTTCCAATCACTGAATCATCTTCCCAATCTCCTCTTTAAGCATGTACAAGATGAGATGTATTGCATTTGTCACCATGCTAAGTTGACAGGAGTGATTTGTAATATACATCCTTTGCCACATCTATAGAGAGGTGGTATTTAAATCCAGATTTCTAGAAAGAAGTGGTCAGTGAATTAGCCATTCATATTGCCTCTTCTCTAATAATAGGTACAGTGTGTGTATGTATTATGGGCAGTCATACATATGCTCAGCATGGCTAAAGGCAATATTTATAAGTAATCATCACTTTTAGTCTGCTGTATGTCAGCAAGGTAATGAGCCTAATTTAAATCTCAGTGATGATATTAAGAGCAATTTCCATTCACACGTCACTTGTCTCATATATACCAGCAGAAAGCCATTCGTGTGATCTTTGTCTGTGCATCTGGCCGTGGGCTAAGCCATTGTCAGCAGTTCATATCTCCCAGTCATGAGACATAGATGAAAGGAGTTGTCAGGCAGGGAGAAGGAGAATGGGAACAGCCTCAAAACCTTGTGTTTGTGACTGAAAAAGAGTTTTAAATAATGGCATTGTCTAATAATAAGAAAATGGGCTAGGCAAGAGAATCAAACACCAGCCACATCTTCCCAGCCATTTTTTTTGTCAGTAATGTTTACATCCCGCTTGAGAATGTGAGGGGGGTGGAGGGGGGAAGGGGGGTTGTCACCTGAAACCGCAGGTGCCTGTATTTAAGCAGGTCACCTTGGGATCCCTTTATAGCTGATGAAGAGACCTCTAAAATAGTCAAGAGGAAGCCTGATTGAAAAAATCTTTTACTCATCACAGCTAAAAAGAGGGCCCACAGTGATGCGCTTAAGCATANCTGTATTTAAGCAGATCACCTTGGGATCCCTTTATAGCTGATGAAGAGACCTCTAAAATAGTCAAGAGGAAGCCTGATTGAAAAAATCTTTTACTCATCACAGCTAAAAAGAGGGCCCACAGTGATGCGCTTAAGCATACACATCTGCATTGCCCGTAAGAGACACTAAGTGACACGTATTGCACTCTTCTGTGGGCTTGAATTTCTTTCTGTTTGCCTTGAAATCCCCTTCAAAGCATTAGGAAGAAATATTTTTTTTCCTATTTAATTTGCATTATACTATAGTTCAGGTTTACAGGGCAAACCAATTTAATAAGGCGTAATTAAATTCTTATCATGTATAATTATGTGTCTATTATGTAAGACAACAAAAAATTACTACAGACTCTTGAGGTTTCTTGTGCTTTAATGTCTCTCGGTAATTTGTGCAGGGGTAGCCGAATATGAGCCCTGCTGGAAAAAAAAAGAGGCAGCGCAAAGACAAAGCAGCAAAGTGGAGAAAATGCACAGCAAAAGCAGACTGCTGGTGGAAGAATACAGTAGCCAGCATTGTTTGCACTGACACCAAACTGCGCACCAGTGTGTCCCACCTTGCTGAAAACAGCACATTTCAGCAACTTGGGGTACCAGCGCAAGCTGGATTGGCAGCTACAGCCTTGGCTCTTCCATGGGCAAAACCAACTATGTCAAACATCCTACAAAAAGGAGGCCTTTGGGGCTCAAAGAGGGAGTAGGAATGCACTCAAACACTTCTTGCAAGTCCTAATTCACAGTACACAACTACGTTTCATTTCCACTTGTGTTTGTCCTCTACAAGGGAGCTCGGTCCCTGCCGCAAGGACAGCCTGAGGATGCCGAGAATGGTGCAGATTCTCTGGGACACCATTTCAGTCACTCACAGTGGAAGGACAGAGGTGCGGCTCATTTGTGCAGACTTCCATAAAGACAGTACTACAAGCTCCTCTCTGGCAGTTGTCTCTCCTGCTGCTCCAGCAATCTGACTCAAAACAGAACAATCTGATAACGCACAAGTTGGATCTGAAATGTTGCTAGAGCAAGTGCAGCATTTATCATGACTGATGTGCTATAAAACCAGCAGGATTAAATGGGTAATTGCTTTTTTTTTCAATTCTCTCTTTAGCGTTTCTTTGTTTTCAATTTAGGCCCAGCTAAATTAATTTTTATTGTGGATTAATTTATTTGAAAAATAAGAATAATTTATCAGAATATTTATTAGACTCTAATGTAAGATGATCATAGCAGCAAAATTTCATATCCAAAGATCAGTAAAAAAATTATGATAATCACTTTGCCATGAGTAAAGTGCCATTAGGTTTGAAAATGTGAATTGTCTAAGAGACATGACAGCAACTTGAAAACATCAGCAAACCCTCAGAAATAAAATATAGGATACCAGGGGCTAATGAAATAACGATGTTCAAACTTTCCTTAATACTGGCTGGAATTACAACGTCGGGTGTACTGGCCATCACAGAATGTTTCCCAGGAAGAAGATTCTCACAACAAAAGCTAAGATTTTAGGGAAAGTGAGTTTAAATTAGCACACTAACTTCACCAAATCACATCAATTGACGTAATTTGAGAATCACACTTCAGGTTTGTCTGACATATCTAGATGAACTCAAAATTAATTTACAGAGCAATGGTAATTTGAGGAGGAATAAAAAAAGGTTGAATTCCCATGGAGGACCCCACGCCAGGACAGGTGGGTGCCCGAAGGAGGCTGTGACCCCATGGGGAGCCCACGCTGGAGNGAGTTTAAATTAGCACAGTAACTTCACCAAATCACATCAATTGACGTAATTTGAGAATCACACTTCAGGTTTGTCTGACATATCTAGATGAACTCAAAATTAATTTACAGAGCAATGGTAATTTGAGGAGGAATAAAAAAAGGTTGAATTCCCATGGAGGACCCCACGCCAGGACAGGTGGGTGCCCGAAGGAGGCTGTGACCCCATGGGGAGCCCACGCTGGAGCAGGTTTGCTGGCAGGGCTGTGACCCCGCGGGGTCCCACACTGGAGCAGTCTGTTCCTGAAGGGCTGCACCCTGTGGGAGGGACCCGCGCTGGAGCAGGGGCAGAGCATGAGGAGCCCCCGCCTGAGGAGGAAGGAGCGGCAGAGACAGCGTGTGATGAACTGACCACAACCCCCATGCCCTGTCCCCCTGAGCCGCTAACGGGGAGGAGGGAGAGACATTGGGAGTGAAGGAGAGCCAAGGAAGGAGGGAGGGGTGAGGGAAGGCGTTTTAAGATTTGATTTTATTTCTCATTATCCTACTCTGAGTTGAGTATATAAATTAAGCAATAAATTAAGTTTATTTTCCTCAGTCAAGTTTAGTTTGCCTGTGATTTGTGACTGATCTCTCCCTGTCCTTATCTCACCCAGAAGTCTTTCCTCATATTTTCTCTCTCCTGTCCAGCTGAGGAGGAGAGTGACAGAGCAGCTTTGCTGGGCACCTGACCTCCAGCCAGCATCAACCCACTGCAGTAGGAAAAAAAAAAAAAGAAAAACACTATAGAAATAGGAAATAAGAAAGAAGACAGAACAAAAAGACAAGGAGAAAGCAATCAGAACAAGTACAGTGAATTCAGGCTTAAGAAATAGAAAGCTCTTAGGAAAAACCTAGTTGAAAAGACAGTCGAGACTTTAAGAAAATGAGATGTTTCCTCTTGTTTGAATCTTGAATATTCTGTGAAACAGAGGTATGAACACTCTTGGCTAATAAACGAGGCTGAAGTGATTAAAAACTTGTTTTCAGTAACAGTTCTACCTCCTAACACATAGCACTCTGAACGATGAGCAGAAGGGAGAAACAACGGCATGAAAATACATCACTAGGCTTAAGTATTTACTCTGTGCTGTAACTCCAACAAGAAGGTCTGTGGAAGCAAAGATTTTCCCATTTGTTTAAATGGCTTTCTGTCTGTTGCTAAATTTTCTCTTGCAGCTCTAGAAAAAAATCACCTTTTTTTAATTCCCATAGAGGAAATTCTCGTTAAGGGTTAATCTCCAAGGAACAAGGTTTGCAAATTATTTTTGACAACTACATCCATTAGAACAATGACAAGCAAAGAGGATAGTGTCCAGCCATGTGATTAAAACCAAGCCAGAGCAAACACAAAGGAATGGAGGAACCCAAACAACCCAATCAACGCAAATGGACCCCCTGAACCAGCTTCTCCCAGGGCTGTCTCAGGAAAGCAATCGTTCAGATTTGGCAACTTCGAACAAACAGTATGACGAGAGAAAGTCTTAAAATTAGGAATGTCATTACAGAAGACAAAATCTGATGAATCTACAACCAGCAAGGGCAGACCAGAGGTACTCAGATTTTCAAATAGCCACAGTTATGGATTATTAATGTTGTGCCTGTATCAGTTAGCTGCTAAGGGTGCAACTACTTGGCTTCCAAATTCTAAATACTAGTAGGAATCTGGGTTCATGTCCTACGTAAGATCTCACTCCCTTTCCCATACTGGGATCACAGTCTGGCTCCAGTGCTGTTTCTATCAGCTGTCCCTGCATTTCCTTTATCAATGGGTGTCCTTACGGTCCTCTGTTGCAATGTCCTTATACTCTCTATTTTGTAAAGTATGGTCCAATATCTCAACAGCATCTTTGAGTGGATCCTCTATCCTGAGGCTGAACAGTAATTGTTATACTAGGTCTGGAGTGCCTTCCAGTTCTTGACTCCTTTATGCTAAAAAGACTTTGACATACTTGACTGTGTCCAACTGAGGCCGCACTAATAGTTAGGGGAGTGGAGCATATGGCATCCAAGGAGACACTGTGAGCTGGGCTTACTCATCCTTGAAAAGAGAAAGCTAATCACAGGGTGAGTATCCTGCTGTCTTGCCTACCTAACAGGACATATAGAGAAGAAAGATTCAGGCTTTTTAGGAGGTGCATAGTGATAAAACAAAAAGGCAAACAAGTTGGAGCATGAGAAAATCCAGACAGATAACAGTGAAAAAAAATCCCCATGAGGATGGTCAGACATTGGAACAGACGCCCATACAGGCTATGGAGTCTTTGTCCTTGGAGATATCCAAAACTCAACATGTCAAGGTAACCTGCCTGAAGACTGTCCATGCTTTGAGGACTACACAACCTTCTAAGGTGCCTTCCAATTTATGACTCCGTGAATGAAGAAGATTTCAGAGGATGGGATCCAAGCACAGGACAGGAATTGCAATAACTCAAGTACACAGCCAGCTACTGAAATACTAGCACTGCTTTGGGAGTGCTGATATTTTGTTCAACCATTTACACAATTTACACAACTTAACGATCATGAGAGGTTCAGGGCTGGATGGATTATGACCAGATAGTTCAGCTAATCATAACCATCCCTCCTACTCCCTGTGCACCGCTTTGCTTTCTTCTATCAACCTCTCAGCACCTGTCAGCCACTTGGCTGTTCACATATTCACAGGGCCTGTCTAAAAGGGGCTTTCCTTTGACTACAGTCTTTAAATGCTACTGCAGAATAAACGTCACCGTTTTTAATGTTACCCACAATACTACCCACTGCTGAGCCTCCCCTTCTGTTTTTTGACTCTGTGGCTTTTTTCCTTTTTTGTACTCTGCTTCTGGCTTTGAATGAATTCCTTCTTTAAAACTCCTTTTGAAAGGTTCAGCTTGAGAACACTATTCATTTAACTACTGACAGCAGGTTCATACCTTCAAAAGGACTACTGCAGAGCGCAGAAACTCACTAACTTGGCAAAATACCTCACGGTTCTTAAAATTACTCAAGGGAAAAATATCTTGGCTCTTTTTTCCTCTCTCCCCAATGATTCAGCCACACAAATATGTAGCTAGATGTCTGAAAAGCCATTCCGTGAACAAAATTATTTAAGCAAAATTAAAGCCATCGTTTTGATGTTGTACAAGCCTGTGTCAATCCTGCGGGACAGGTTGAATCTAACCCTGGCTTAAGCTTGCGTGAATGAAGACAACCCTTATTTGTTGAGATGCTGTCATGAACTCTACGGAAGAACGGTACCCCTGAATGTGCAACGTGGGCCGACGTGCAGCATGCATCACCAACAGAGAATCTTTCAGAGCAAGATGTACAGGAGCGGGAAGGATGCAATCATCTGTGGAAACTATTCAAGGATTAAATTGATTGCCTCTAAATTAATTGCGCCAGAGGAAGGAGATAACAGGCTGGCAGTTGAGCACTTCTTGGAGGAATGCAAATTTCACAAAAAGGTTAGAGTACAGTACAAGATCAGTTGTAACAATAAGACAACCTATTCCACTGAACAGGAAAATTGAAAGAGCTCAAGGAGGGTCCGAAAACTTAATGCAACAAGTTCTTGGTAGCTCAGAAAGGCTGAAAATAAGATAAAGCATCCAGCACCTGATTTTAGTAAAAAAAAATAATAGACTTTTATAACCTTCTTCACACCAAAAAAAATCCTTATTCACAAATATTGCCACCATGGCTCTAGGTCAGAAGTCTTTGTGGAAGAGTGGGAAGGATTTCGGAAGCCTTTTTTGACATCTCTGTTCAGAGGTTTATTGATTGTTGTCATGCCCAGTATGACTCAGCTCTAGCTGAAATGAGCAGAAAAAAATATTCTGTGATAATTTGCTTTAAGTTTCTCCTTCCCTTATCCCCTTAAGAAGCAGCATAAAGCAACACAACCTAATAAGAAAGCAAAGGTACCACCTCCCCGTTGCAGAGCGTATGAGCTGATCGTTCTTGTTCCCCCCAACAGGAGGATCTCTCCAGCAAATATTTTCCTGTCCCTATGTATCACCTGCAGGGGAAATAAAGTTTGGAACTAGTCCCAGCATCTGGCTTACAGACTGCAATGCCATCTCCTCCAGGAGAATGAGTCCCTCCTGGTGAAAAGGGGACTTAACCTGATGTGAGAAAGCAGATTTGGAATAGTTCAAAGCTTCAGAAAAGAAGACAGTGAGTATTTCTGCAGGCTGCTCCTCTCCCGACAGGTATGTAAGACTACCACAATATTTGGCATGAATCGTTGGCCTTTACACTGGGTGGCTAGAGAAGCTCGTACTGGTGCCTGTTATTAGCAGGGCGGAAGAGGTTTGTCAGTCATTGCAGACTTTTCGCTGAGGGATAAACAGCTTATACTCTCTAAAATCACTTGTTGCTGAAGTATTTCTCATTATAAAAGGCTGCAGAGGCAATTCTAATTCTGCTAATTTTTTTTTCAACTGTGTGAGCATAAAATGAAATTATTCCCTTAATGCATTAATGTGATATCTGGAGATAAATGTGAGATAAGATCTGGGACAAAACCAATCCTGCCTAAAAATCTGTGAAACTCTGATGAGGAAATCGGGCAGGCTAATACAGAAAGAAAGGACTTTGGTTCAGATATTAGAGCTAAGTCAATGTGATTTTTATTCCTTTCTCTTTTTCCTTCTTTCTCTCTCCAGGGAATAGTTTATTCATTATAAAATGGGGTTTTGCCAAGACCAGGTGCTATTAAGTAGAAATACCTCATGTCTTGATAAGCATTTTACTCACTAAGCTATTACATGAAAGGTTGATAGCGCAAATACTGCCCTTACTTTCCTGAAAGGAAGGAAATAGTGTATTAGCCATATTTAAAAGGATGATCATTGCCTAGACCCAGAGACATTCCAGGATTCATTCAATCTCCCTGAGATACAGTGATACACTCAAGAAACCTAATATTCAGGGTGTATGTGGGGTTGCAAGAACATTTTTCTCCTCTGCATTGCAACTCCCTCAGCTCTGTGAATTCATCTCAGGGAGAGAGATGCTCAGTGGTGTGAGAACATCCCAGATCAGTCTCTGCAGGTCTGGCTTGGACAAGACACTCAAAGTCATAGAGAAAGCCTGCAAAAAAGCCAGGCTCCTCATCTAGGAAGCGCTTCAAGAAGCATCACACCAAACTTGTTAAGATACTGAGAAGTGGGAGTCACTTTCAGCCTCTTTCAGACCCTCAATTATTTGAAATGCAGCTCTTATGTCTCCTTGTCTTTGTCTCTTTACTAGAGCCACACTAAGGATGCTTGCAGTGCTATACCCACAAGAATTAAGGATCCGTTTAACCTCTGTGCTAGGAATCTAGTGCCTAAACTCTTTAATAGTCTAAGCTCTTTAACTGCATACATGAAACAGAAGTCACAAACTTAGGTAGCAATTCCTTGGAGGGCAAATTGCAAACCACGTTTTCTACCAGGGTAGGGAGCAATTCAGTGTAGAAGGACATGGGCTAAGATACTCTCATTTTAGGGTTTTATATGCTGGTTATGTTCTGAGTCTTGCCTCCTTTCCAGGTAAAAACAATGCTTCCCATTGGTGCTTGGGCACAGCCTAGCTCTCAGAATGACCAGGATTCACCAGTCCCTGCAGAAGTTAGCAATGACTACTGGGGCATGACTCCGGTTTCTGCCACATTTAAAATAATTAGGAGATAACTGCAAATAGCAGCAACATGCCTTCTGCTGGCTATACAAAAATCAATGACCATTAACACTATTGATTGCATGAGAAGATGGTTTAAAGAAGTTTGTTATTTGCCTCCTTTTCCTAAAACTCTAATCACTGCTGGGCCCCTCACCGCCATGACTTTGGCAGCAGTCAGCAGCCTGGTAACACACACACGAGCTGCAGAAGAGTGAAAAATCCACTTACTTTTTAGCAGCATAGTACTTCTTACCCAAATAAATACATATCATTTCTATCTTCAATAGCTCCTGCTACCTGTCTGTAGTTTCTGTATTTGAAGTGAGGCAATAAATTTTCAATGCAACTTCAAATATGAAATGCATTGCCCACCCAACAAGATTTGACAGAGACTCTGTGGACGTGCTTTGACGGCTGCCTCCAGTTAAGTCTGAGGGTTTTGTTCACCCTCTGAAAAGCAAAATGATACAGGCATAACTAACTTAGGAAAGACGCAAGCCAGAAAGTCCACAGGCATACAGTGCCATGAAAACCCAGAGCAAAGCAAGGAACGGATGAGAATTAGCCCTATGCTGAAGTTGGCTAAACCTAGTTCTCAGCCACGCAACACTGGTTTACTTGTCCCATGTGAGCTAAGTCAGGGTTTTATCAACCCAGGCTTCCCCACAATACCAGCTTCATGGTCAGCATGGAAAAATTGGGGGGCTCTGCTTGCAGCCTCTACCTTGCTGACATAGTTCGTAAGTGGCCAAGGAGCTTTCCAACCTCCTCTCATCAGAGGTCCATCTCCCTCCAGCAGATCTATCTCCAGATTCCCAAAAGATATCACGGAACAGAAGCCAACACCCTGACCTCATTAAAAGGTTACAGAAAATCAGAATGGGAAGAAAGAACTCCCTCTTCCTCAACATTTGCTAAAGAAGTTAGCCTGTTTCTCACCCAAATATTTCCCAAAGTCTCCGGTGAACTGCCAGCAGTCCTCTGACCACAAGAGAATTCAGTGAAACAGAGCTCTGCACTTAATGGAAAAGCCATTTTGACTAAACAAGTGTATTTCCATTAAAAAAAATTATTACAGAAATTCATTACAATCCTCATCCTTGGGCATGTAAGTAGAAAGGAGGTAAAGAATGTAAGCTATTCATCATTTGTTTACAGATGCAGCCTCTCCAGAGGTCTAATTAAGCTTTATTGATTACAAATAAATATTCAGTAACGGCTCGTTTACACTAGCTCTCGCAGAAGACAGCAGTGACTAACAACACTTCAACAAAATATCACTCAGAGCTTCTTCTTCAAAACATGCCAGAGCCTGCTGAAGTCAGAGCGGTGAAGTTTATCTTATCTAAATATAGATTTCCAGCCAGATATGTTAGGTTCCACTTATGATCTATGGAGAGAAACATCCTTTCAGATCATGATGATTCTTCAAGCCTATTTTAGTCATCTGTTTTAGTATGAGAAGCAACACGCAGCATTTCTCCCTGTGACATGTAAAGGCCGTCTCATATGACCAGCCAGATGTGGATACCTAAGTGTAGCCAAAAGAATTCTGCTCTTCCAGTCTTTGCATTGACTTAGGAGGCTCTCGGTGAGAGGTCAGCAGTACGTTCTAGTAGGGTTAACCACTTTTGGAGACTTCAGTCCTGAAAACACACATTGCATCACAGTATTTCACACAGGAAATAAGCAGTGTCCTTTAGCCAAGCCAGAAGCCTTTTAGCTGGAAGACATTCTTTCCTTATTGCACTCCTTATAATCGTATCAAATTCACTGCTGGTTTTGATATGTTACATTTTTACTGAACTTTCCATTTCCTTTTGTTTTTCTCATTTCACTTGACCCCCTCATCCTCTTTATGTTTCCCTCTGCCTTTTTCTGAGTCCTATCTTCATTGTCACATTTTCTGTTCCTGTTTTCTTATTGCTTTTATATAATTTCATTACTTATTGGTTTTACGACAAGCCATGTTTTTAATACACTTCTTAAACTCATACTTTCCAAAAAGCTTTGCAATAGAAAATCAGGCCTATTCTGCTTCCTCTGTAAAACACCTGTTGAATGTGTTAATATACGTTACATTTCTAAACAGTATAATAGATAAGCATAAACACTTACACCAAAAAATTCTTTACATTCAGACTGTATCTCCCATGTAAAGGTAAAACCTTTCTGAAAATGGCACACCCCTAAGGGAAAATAAACGGTCATACTTTATCGCTTTTATCATTTATTTCCTGGCTCATGTTCCACTTCCCTCAATTATTTTTTTGATACAGCTCAGCCACTCAAAGCTCTTAGAAATCAAACTCACCTTGTTTAGACTCTACTCTGTTTAAGCAACAGAGATCCAATACAAGCATCAGCTTCAAAATAGCTTTGGAATCTTCAGAATCTTGCATATCAGCCATAAACCCAACTAATAAAATTCCATCTGGCATCCTAATTGTTCCTTACATCTTATCTAATGCTTGCAAACCAGCTGCAAGTAAAATTTGGAAATATGCTTCATCTCCAGTGAGGTTAAAAACAATTACTGGTTTTCTGTGTAGCATACAGAACACAGGACAAGATTTTTGCTGGCTAATTAAGCCTAGGGATATGGACATGGACACTCTGGGGAGCTCTCTACACCACGCACTGTAGTTACCCAAGCTAATTTCAGAAAGGTACACAGCACCTTTGAGCCAGCAGAGCTCTATTGCTTCTGGGATAAATGCACGTGCTGTGTTTTGCCTTGAAGATATGGGAGCTCACTCGGTGCCAGCTCATCTCTCTCTAACCAGCAACCTGCACTGCGTGCTATAAAACTTTGCCCTAAGCTATGGCCTTTGCGCTAATGTGATAAGAGCAGAGAACCTCATATGTTTCCTGCAGCTGGATGTCTGTCAAATATGGGCTCAAGTATTTTCTCAAATGTTAAAACAGTGTCTCAAGAGTTCTTTTAGGTCATTGCTAAGGAGGATCAAGGGCCTTATTACCAGCTGTGCATTTATGTACTTGGAGCCTGACACAGAAGAGCACTGAAGTGCCTACATCCAGCACCGGGCATCTGACAAAACCCTCTCTCAGCAACTGCCTTCCCCTACTGCTGGCTACAGTTTCCTTCAGCTCATTTTCAGTGTGTGGACATGCAAAACCTAAGATAAATACTGAGAACCCTGAGCTTGTATAAGCCCATGGTCCCACTCAAGCTCAGACAGGTTGTTAAGCCCTCTTATCCAGGGATCCTCTTCTTGCAGACATTCTCCAAGAACACCTACCCAACCAAGGCAACCTACGCTCATCCGAAACCTTCCTGGAGAATGCCCTTCATTTCATACAACTGCCCAGAAACAGGGCAGGGAGCTGGTAAGAGGAAGGCTTGTTCATAAATCTCCCATCTGATTGTCAATACTCTTCACCTCACTATCCGTTTGAGCATCTGCAATTCAGGCAAGCGTACTTTGAGGTCAGACCTTGAGTGCTTGCTGCTCTTGCTAGTCGGCTTCACTTAAAACACTGATGTTTGGCCACGTTGCTCAGCCCTGACACAACACAGCCTGCATATCAACAGGTACCCGAACAGCAAGCTGTTTCCCGCAGGTGTAAGGAACGGTGTGATTAGCAGGGAGTGAAGCAAGAAAAAACACCTCCGTGGTGACCAGCATCTGCTGATTGCATTCATTTCTACAACACTGCCCAAGCTGTAACTGAATCCTATTGTTTCTGGACACTGGGTATTTGAATAGCAAACCTCAGTCTCTGACCCAAAGCATTGAGGAACTTCCTTTAAACACATGGTAAAATGTAGATAGGCCCCTGAACTGAAGGATGCACTCTTAAAAGTCTGTATCAAATTTTAACCACTGCATTTTCTTAGGAGCTTTGAGTTCACACTGACAGCCTTGAATCCTGCACAAAGCATGACAGTATTGCGAAATATCTTTAATTCAAAAATAAGAACAAGGAGCACTGCTGGAAACACGAGAAGTGGATTTCAGCCCTCTTTGGTGCCTGAAAAGGCTCAGGCTTTCTTGTGTTTCCTTCCAGTGGGATTCGTAAGCTTCTGGACAAGGCTGCAGCTGCAGGCTTTTCTTCTTGTATAAGTGAGTCACCGCATTCTAGTCCAAGTAGACTTAGGTGATCCCTGACATATTACTCTCCAATCATTTCTTTAAATCTTTCAACAATTTTTTTAAGTGATGCCGATTTGATGATGCCAACATTTTCCCACAGAACTTGCGCTGTTGTTTCAGTCCCCTTAAAGGTAGAAATCTTTTCCTAATATCTCGCCTCAATTTCTCCAACTGCATATTGAACGAATTCTTTCGCACTTTGTCCTACAGCAGGCATGGTAAACAACTAAATACTGCCTTCCTTATAACAAACCTAATTGTACGCAGTTGTCATGTCTTTTCTTTCTGGGAATCAGCAGGGCAAACTGCTCAGCCTTCGCTTCTGCTTTCTACTTCTGTTATTGGTACCTATTTCCTACTGACTTTTGGTTAGGTATGTATTTCTTTCTAAAAATGCACATCAGCACATTAAAAGATGATGTCAAATGAGACCACACTGTCTGAGGCCAAACCAACCTGGATAAAGATAAGAATAAGAAAAATAATAGACCAATCAGTTGCAGACCGTGTAGGTGGTGTCCAAGGCATATGCCTTCTCTGCAAAACTGTCACATCTGCTACTCACATACCTGCTGCCCCCAGGTACTTTTCTTTTGGCTTAGGCCTTCACTACTTTCTCAATTATTTTCTGCGTATTTTATTTCCTGCTTATCCATGTTCTTCCTGAATATTCTCTTTCTAAATTTAACTTCATATCATTGATTTCAGACCATTTGTCTAATGAAAGGACATGGGAAGTCTAACCCTGTTCCCAACAGTGCCTGCAGTCATTCCTGGGCAAGTGGCATCAGCAAATTCAAATTATCTCCTTATGTCATTGGAAAAGGTGATTAAAATGAAAATATTTCTGTTTGCTGCTGGACTTCTTAATGCCAACAGCTGTCTATCTACCCTATAATAACATAAGTTAGGCCATATTTCCCTCTGCAATAGGAGAGTGCCAAAATCCTTTCCGAAGATAAAATATCTAATAATAATGGCTTCCTTCTAATTGACTGGGAAAATTACACTGAAGGAAAGGAAATTACCTTGACGTGACACAAATTGCTATTGACAAAATTGTGCTGGCTTTCTCTTATCTCCCTTCTCAGAGACTTACAAATTTATTGTTTAATCATTTGTACTGATGTCTTTCAGGATTCCAAATAAGGCTGACTGGGTCATTACTCCCCAGATCCTCTTTTTTCTTTCATTTTTTAAAGACAAGAGGTATATCTGCCGTTTGCCTTTTGCCAGTGCTCATCTGTCCTCTGTAGCTTCTCAAAGGTAATCAGTAAATGTTCTAAGATTGCTTCAGCAATCAGCAAACAACAGGTTTTACCAGATTAATTTGTCTAACATATTTTACAGATTAATTTATTATATTTAACCTATGACATTGTCATTGGTCCTGCTCTTTTGCTAGTTTGGGCTCTGTTCTGAACCTCACTTTATTGATGGTGTTAAGGATTTAGTTGCAATCATTCTTTACCTGAAAACTGAAGCAAATGATGTCTTGAACATTTCAACCTTCATTGTGGTTTTTTTTCACATTTGTGTAATCCATTTAAAGCTACTGAGCCTCTGCAGCTGTCACCCCCGCTTTCGACTCCTCCTATCAGCCTGATTTCTAATTTGCTTCATTTTTATTAAAGCTCTTAGGGGAAGTGATGACTGAATCAGAGTAACAGCAGCATCAGCTATCTGTTATAAGATGCCATTTGATATTCAATCTCTCATCACCAATCAGGCACCCAATTTGTGTTTGCACCCTTACTGGAGCTAACGTTATTTGCCAATGCCTCTACCCAGGGCAAGGTTGTCGCTGGTGGGAGTGGCTAAGGTTTAACGGTCGCTCAAAGAATCACCACCAAAGATATGAGGGAAAGGTGATTTTTAATATGAGTTTGTAAAAAAGCCCAACTTTACAGAATTCGATGGCAAGATTCACTCTATTGCTTACTGTGTGAAGGGAATGTGAAGGGGAATTGGGTCAGAGTGGTGCTTAGGTGCAACTGT
>VZSC01014406.1:33652-121610 GCA_013398225.1 Steatornis caripensis
CACTTCAACTCACTGTGATTGCATCAGGAGTTCCAGGTGCAATCAGGGAGTGCCTAACTGTCCCAACTCGCTGTGCTCATCCCAGGACAAAGAGGTACCGTATTACTTCTTATCTTGGCTCATTGTACTAACAGGCAGGGTCATAGAGTGCCCAAATATCCCAGCTCTTTGTTCTTATATGGTGCTGAATGATCTGACATTGCAATGCGGCGTGTTAGTAGGGGGAAGCAGGGCCTACACCACAACAAAGGTCTAAAGGTTGACTTTGCAGTTGCTTTACCACAGTTCTTTAAAATATGGAGAGATGGATGGACGAAAGGATAAATTAAACATCTATCTTTTGGTGTCTGAATGAATTCAGTATCCCAATGCAAAAGTGCTTAATATTAAAATAATTCTTTCATCTATTTTAACATTTCACAATAAGATGTTGCAGTTTCACCAGTGCTAATATATCACTGAGATGTCCAGATTAACCAAAAAAAATACATATGATGTAAAAAGCTGAGACAAATAGTAAAATTAGTGCATATCCTTTTCAAGGAAAAAAGGGGTTGCTTTCTCGTGGTTACTCAGAGTGAAAAATAATTGCTCATCAGAAATAAATAATTTAGAAATTATCACTCTACATAAATCTTTTTAAGCTTATTTCTAAAGATTAGAAATGTCACCAGGACATCTATAGTCTAGAATTAAGATAATACCAGAGAGGATATAAAATACTAGCAGAAGTAGCATTCCCACACAGTAGCGATTTCATACATCCCGTATTCAGTCTGGGAGCCACAGCCTGGGTTCTTCTGAAAACTATCCAGAGCAATAAATAAAAGTAATTTTGCTCGCAGCACCTGCTGCTATGCTTTGGAAGGAGAATCTGGATTTTCCAGCAGCAGATGGCCCTTGCACAGCTTCATAGTTTCTTGGCAAACTTTTAACCTTTATGAAGATGTTTCAATCACCCAGTTAAGTCTCAAGCAGAAAAAATCTCTGGCTCATGAAGAAGTTTAATCCCTCCTAATAACCCAATCTTATGACATTTACAATCTTTCTGTTGTTTCTAGTTTCAATAACAAGGTAGTAATCTTTTGCCATCCAACTTTGGTTTTTCTTCCAAGGACTTTATAGGACCAACATAATCATTGCTTATTTGCTGCAAAGGACCTGAATTACAAGCATGCTGGAGCTACTATTCTTTCGCACCCCTGCAATGTATGTTCTTGAGTGCTGATCTAACTGGTGCAGTTCCACAAGCCATTGTTAACTTTTCTGAGTGCTTCTTCCCCTGCCAGACTAGTCCTCCAGAGAGGAAACATGGAACTGTTTTTGAAGGAGTCATCTTCAAGTCAGTGAAAGCAGTCTAAAACAGGCATGTAGAACCTCTTTCCCTCTCCTATTTGCCAAATAGAGGAAAAAAGTGGGGAAAGGCTTTTGGAGGGTATTATCTTGTATTCTAAGACACAAAGGGTAAGAGGTGAGATGAATTCCTCATGTTCCATGCTTTTATTTTCCCTCACCAGTGGCTGAAAATGTGCCTGGCCATCTTGCTCAAACTTGATAGTTATTTTCAGAGAGCTAAAGTTAGGTGGGATGAATGCCAAACCTGCTCTAGCAATCACCAGTCAATGGCAGTCTTTCCGTTGACTTCTACTAACAACTGGCCAAAACTTGCAAGAAGAAAGATGACACTTTGACACTTTTTGAAGAAAGTTTATGAGCAGTGTTAGGAACTGTGGCAGTAGTTAGGGTAACTCGTGTGCCACAGGAGCCTTTCACTATCTTTGCAGGAATGGCTCAGTACAAAGGTGCAGCAATAACAGGGCATGGCAACTGTTGACTTGCTCTTCTGACCTGACAGTTCTCCTAATTTGTTGTCTCAGTACAAAACTCTTGGAATCATACATTTAAATGAACTTAGTTCTTCATTTTTATATCAAATAATTAAACGTTCCTTTCTAACTCATCATTGAAAGCTTTCAGTCTAAGGCATATACATGTGATCAAAATTATATCACTCTAAGCAGTTGGCTATTGTGTAATCGCGAGTTGTGTATACCTCCCAGCTTTCCCTCTCTCCTATCAGCGCTGGTTAAAAAGGAAGAGTCACGAGGCTAGTGCCTCCCTCTGAGCTGTTGAAGCACACAAGTTTATTCAGTCAGTCCAGCAAAAGTACAACATTTATATAAACTGGCTACCACTTTAGTTCTTCTGTCTGTCAAGACTAGGGTCTAGAAATTCCCCGAGACATCTCAGGTTTGTACACTGTAAAGTAGAATTGTTCTTGCCTAATTTTGTGCATATACTCACAATTATCTGCACTCTTCTTATACTGAACGGAGAGAAACAGGCAACTCCACGGGGTTGTCTTACCCATGGTTTGCGTGATTTGCTCTCTGAGGTGCCTGTGTCTCTCCACTGACAACAAAGGGAGAGCACCAATTGATTTTTAGGTGGTTGCCATTAAACGAGGTGAAAATAGCCTGTAAGTGGCTTCCCTATTTCATTTACCACAGCTAGCACATTGCCAGACTTTCATGAACGTATCTCAACTAACTTGTCCTTGTGACAATCCCAGGTTGCTCACCTCATTGTTCCATGGAGCATCCCTCTGTGTCCCAAACTGAGGGCAAAACTGACAACACATAAGCTGTGTCCACTGGTGTGCCTTCTCATACTGCTCCTACTACACGGCCAGCAATATTGCTGCAGATCAGGAATGATATTTACCGTGAAAAGAATATGTACATGAAATCTGCTTTTACTAATGATAGTCTAAAAAAAAAGGGCGTATCTGAGATCCTGTTCAAGTTACGAAATCTATAAATGTCTGATCTGCATATTTTGCATTTTTTACAAATTGAACATTACATTTCATGAAGGAAAAATCAGGATGCATTGATCAGAGAACTGCTAGCACCAGAGTCTTACTAATAGTAGCTAGAGTACAAAAGCAGCAGTTTCCAGCTTTTATACAGCATTACACTTGCTTGATGCAGATAAAGAGAAACTATTCATGAGACAATGGAAAAAAAGATTCTGAGGATGAATTAGGATGAATCACAGTGGAAGAAGAGGAAAAAACGGAAGTGTGGGCAAAGTTTCTTAAGCATGCTGTGTCATCACCAGTGAAAATTACTTTGATTTTCTGTATCAGTGGCATACTATTAACTCCTGCTTGATTGGACTTAATGCATGGTAGAGGAGAGAATATTTCAGTCAAATTGAATTACAGCATTTTTTTGAGAAAGAGAATGGCTCATTAATTATTTTCCAAAAGGGAACCCATTGACATCTCTTCACATAATTCCGATTTGCAGCCAATTAGTGTGCAGTTACACAACTAGAGCCAATCTCCTCTTGCTGCTAGCACTGCACAGCCCAGTTGCCCAAGAATGAAAATAAGCGAACACAGTGAATGTGTAAGTTTTCTGGGGAACAGTATTACAACCTTTTAGTGAAGACATAGTTTATTTGTTAACATTGTGGTTAATGATAGGTATTTTTCTTTTTTTTCCCCCAAAGTCTTATGATTATATTATCCAGATTACTCTTGCTTTGAAACAGGAATAAGTAATGCTCTAGAAAAATCTCTACTTCAGGGATACCAGCCTTTGCTAAATCACAACTAACTAATCTAGGATTCCTAGATTTATAATAGGGGATTTGGTTGTGTTTATTACACAGGACTGACTGTCACATTGGGTTTTTATGCAGGCTTATAGCAGAAAAAAACTGCCCAAGTTACCCAGTCTCACCTTTATCTTTTCAGGATTACATCCGCCCTCTCTCTCTCCCTAGGGAGACCAATTATTACACATGCAGAGATTACAAAACATATTTATTCATGTCAAAGCCAAAAAAAAAAAAAAGTTTAGCATTGTATCACAGAAGCCAAAGTTAAGGGTCTAACCCAGAAACAGCAAGTGACACTAGGTAGGGCAACTCCAGTTTTCGATGTGCAGTTTGTTTCCTCTTTGGGCTGCCAGTGTATCTGCCTCTGCCTGGTGTCTAAAGGGCTGTTCCCATCAGAGAGGACAGTAACCAGACAAAACTGAGTAGCACATTGCAAAACCTGCAATGATCCTGTGAAATCTTTCAGGATTTCTTTCTCATTTCTACAGTTGTGGGGCACAAAGTAGTCATGTGGCATAACTCAAAAAAAAAAATCCCCAAATTGTCCAGTTTTCTCAGCACTAGGTGGATCTGGACTACATAACCCATGCCTATGTTGAAATTCAGGTATGTAAAGCCCACAGGAGGCTCCAAGCACATTTCCCTTCACACCAGGCTCAATCTCCAAGAGCAGTGCTGAGAGCAGCCCCAGGCTGAGTGCTCCCACCATGCAGCCAGAACCAGGTTCCCATTTGTTTCCCCTCCTGATCCTTGCTGTTCAGCACAGTATTTCCATGGCAGATCACTTCACCATTTCACTGCGAGAATCTGAAGGACATCTAAATTTCTTTAGATACAAGAGTCCCAATATTGGAAGTGTAGTCTAATGGGAAAAATATTTCCCACAAATCCTCCACACTCTCCAGTCAGTGACTTGTGTCCTTCGTTCACCACCTTCATTTATGTTACAGAGCTCAGTACAGACCAGGTGACTCCATTTATTTGTGTTAGCCTCTGCTCATCCTCTGCTCCGACTGTCCCTAGGGCTGACTCAACATGCCACATCTCAGGGTGCACTTTGGAAAATGGGTGAAGTCTTTGTCCCGTCACAGGAAAACATGCTGTCCTTGAGAAAGTTGGTCTCAATTTAGGCTCAAGATTGTGACTTAGGAGATTCTGTCACAAACTACCCCTTGAACGCATCATACAACTCATTGTATTTCATGTCTTCTGAAGTGTCTGGAGAGACTTGCTGAGATGTTAGTACTCAAGTACACAGTACTTCTTGCAGGGTAACACCTAAGATATTGTGTGCACAAGTACTTTTGCAATAACAAGAAGAAAACACTTCTGTCTGAACCTTGTTCTTAAAACAAAATATGATCTCAATGTGTCCGTATAGATACAACAGAGATAAGCCACCTTGCATCAGCTCAGCATAGGCCCAACAGAGTCTTTGGCGTACAGAACATGAGCATGATGCTTTAAGTGTGCCAGAAAAAAAGGCCTAGCAATCAGTTTCAATGTGGGGAAGATGTGTGGGGAATACAGGGAGGTGTGTGTCTAATCGGCTGATCTTGCTTCTCCCTGCTGCAATGAGTATCCCACCTGAGACAGAGACCAAGGAAGTCCAGTTAGAGGGGACATAAAGGTACACAAAACATGAAGAAGGAAAGGAAAGGAAATGATTAATTATTATAGTTAAAAGAAACAGTATTACTTGACCACAAGCCTCCAGATAATAAAGAATTACCATTTCTTAGCTAATGAGAAATTAGGTCTATACAACACCTGAATGTGAACGCAGGCCACTGAAAATAATTCTTCAAGAAAGGATGCCAGAAAAGCTTATGAAATGGACATAACTGGACCACGGCACTGCCAAAAGAGCAGCTCTGCTGAGAAACCATCAGACCTGGATTTACAACAGTCCAAATTCATTCCAGCTCTGATTGTGGGAGGTGCTGTGTGTATCTAATGATGCTTTTCAAGGGGCAAGGCAGGGCTATCTTGGGTTTTTTTCTGCTAGTAATTATTCCAAGATCTAGCTATATCTAAGTTTATTAAAGAGCTGTATTTAGGTCCAACAGGATGGGAGGACCCAAATCTGTGTTATTTCTCAAAGACTATAAGTCAAACTCATTGCAAACACAGGGGCACTCCACTACTCAAAGGTACTCTAATCAGTTTCCCCCCTGCACCAGAGAGTGACACTGGGATAAAAACCAGGTCCACATAAAGCAAGGAAACTAGGAGCCCTTTCTAAAACATCCCTCTAAGCAATTATTCCTTTCTTTTTTAAGAATTTCAGGGTGTTTTGAACCTAAGAGAAAAAATTCTGAAAGTGATAAACTTCAAATTTTAAGGGCCAAGAAAAAAAGAAAGAAAGAAAAAGGAAAACAAGAAGGAAGCAATCAAAGAAATAAGGAAGAAAAAGAGAGGAATACTTCCAACAGCCTTTAAGGAGATTTTGTGTGTACATGTGTACGTACATTATTTCCAAAAGACAGACAAAATACATGAACTTGAGAGGGCCCTCGCATGGTCATCTGTTCTAGCTGCCTGCCAAAGATCCCTGTTTTCTGATTTGTGTACTATTCTTCTAACTCTAACACTGACGACTGAATTAATAGCAGAATAAAACACTTCTCCCAGGCTGCTCTGCTCACATACACAACGAGCAGAGCAAAGGCAACAATGCTGGGTTATTTCTCCATTGTATTTCACTTTCTTTTTTTGCAAGTGATTCATGAGAAGATTGTAAAAGGATTAGATGTATTTACTGTTTCAAATTATGCCCTCATTTCTGGTAAAGTATTTCATCCTTCCGGAAGGCACTCTGCAGTTCTGCGGGTGGATATTCTGTGTTTCCCCTTGGGAAACACAAGTCATGAGACCCTGTTCCTTTTTTCCTGTACTCGGCTCACAGATCATGAACACATTCGGAGATGACAGGTCAGAATTGCTGCAGGAAAGAGCTAATATTTAAAATTCCCTTATGCAAATCATAGTTTTATTAAGATCTGTCAAAAGAAAATCATTGAGAGAAAACAGGCAGCATTCACACTTCATTATTAAGTTATAATTTGAGTTGAGGCTCTTTTCTAAAAAAAGGTTTCTGCTCTGCAATTATCTGAGGAGCATGAAGAGCTTCCTAAAAGTTCTCCATCTTATCATATACATCTTTACTGGAGTGCCAGATCTTTTGAGATATCTTTTGAGATACCCTGTTAAGCCCTGGATACTTACCCTTCCCTGTAAGTTTAAGGGAAACTCCAGTCTCCCTAAATCTTTATTTTCCCAGTGACTTTTCCCAAAACATTGAAACTTGCTACTTTATGCCTCAAGGATACTCAAGAACTTCTCCAGTCTGGCAGACAGATGACCTCTGCTTCACTAGCAGCTCTACAGCTGACCTGCTTGCAAATTTCAGCAAAATATTTCCTCTTTTTGCCTCTCTAGTTCCATCCTTTGTGTTTTCTGCATATTTTAGCAGTTAAATTTGGGGGCAGACACCAGCCTTTCATTGCATAACTTCTCACAACAGTTAGTGGAGCTCTGGCTCATGGACTGTGCCAGTCCCAAACTGCCCCAAACCACCTCACATTGAATCTTTAACATTCAGTAGGTTTTGTTTCCAATGTTATGTTTACTCCCTTTGCTCCTCCTCCTCAATATGTCCCTAGTTTTACTTCTACTCTCACTCCCATCTCCAACATCTCTATCTTCACCCACCTCTTCTCAGTGTAGGACATTCAATTACATTAACACACATTCTTCTTTTCCTTCTGCATCATTACTGAAGAAATTACTTGACAACAGAAATTACAAAGATCTTTGGCTTACCACCACACTGCCAAAAAATATTACCCTTAGTCCTAACCTTACATGTTCTTCATTTCATTTTCTGTCGCAGGAGAGCTCATATTCAGGTTTATCTGAATTCTTTCTGAGTGTGAGGTTTTCAGACACTGTATTTCATGCTCACTGCTTAATGAAATGACGTGCTATAATCTCATAGCATAATAAACTAGATCAATTGCTTTGCTTTCAATGACCATTTTAGTAATTCCGTGGAAAAAAAAATAGGAAAGATTTGTTCTGTATAAATATACTCATTTTGTTCCTTGTGCTTCTGAGTACCAAATATTTTTCTCTGCTAGGTTGGTTACCTTTTTCTTTATTAGACTGGAATACCTCCATAAAAGTAAAGAACAATATACAAACTTTGCACTAGGTATCTTACCAAAGTTTCTTTCTCTACTTTATAGCCAAGAAGTTTTGAATACTGACCTTAACAAATATTTACCAAAAGAACATACCGACTTTCTCTTGTTTAGGAGTTTGGCTACTCATTTTGAGACATCTTGGATCTCATTTGCAAGCGTACTGACATGTTTGTTTGTTAGACACACAGAAGCACTAGAAAATTTTTAAAAGTACTAAATTTCCTCCTTTGCCACTGTTCGTGAAATACAAATATAACTTCACTGTCTTTCAGGCATATTATGAGGAAAAAAATGTTACTGCAACTTCAGATCTCAAATACTGTGCTAGTGAAGCACACACAGGTAGGCAGCTCCATAGACATAATCTATTTCTACCTCTCCTTACACTATTGAGAAATATTACACTTCAGCTGTGGTTATATGACTTGTGCTAACACATCAAATATAATTTTTCATCCTTCTATACTTTGTCCTTCACAGATTTAGGATGAGTTTTTGTCCCAGAGGGAATCCCTGAAATGAGGAACATGAGAAAGATCGGGTTTATGCAATACAAACTTGACTCAAAACACAATCTATCCTTTTGTGCCATGTAGGAGAGCAAACTACACACTGTAATAGCTGTGATTGTCAGTTTATACTCATTAGGATAAGACATTGATATATCTGGCGCTTTTTTTCCCCATTTTAACATGCCATCATGGGTCTTCTGAATCATCCTCCTCAAATTGTGAGCTGCACTTAGACTCCAAAACTACAAAAAAGGTCTTCCAAACTTGAATCAAAGAGAGATCAAAGGTGTTTCAGTGGATGAAACCACACTTGCTTTCATGCAAGACACATCTTTTGGGAGTTGCACATTGATCTCACAACAAAAACTCTTTTCTTCATCTGATATTTGCATAATTACTTCAAAAGGTGTCTGGACAGATGACCTGAGCTCAGGAGAAGGAATCTGCTTGGAGCCTTCCCACCCCCTTCTGAAGAGGATAGTTGTTTCCAGCCCATTAAGGAAAGATGATAGGCACAGCTACAAGCTAAGTCAACTTTTAAAATCTAAAACACAGAGTTTAAAAAAACACTTTAATTTTTGTCTCTATATGAAATATTAATAATTATGTCACAGGGTTTACATCTGTGATACTTCTTGCCATCAAGTCACTGTGTGGAATATACCTTATTCCCTCGCATCATTTGAAAAATAACCCTAATTCTCAGAAAACCAGTCAATTAACACAAATACTGCTCCATAATGAGCTAACGATAAGCCTTCAGGACCTGCTGGTCTCTGGCTTTCCCATCAACGGGAACATTTCGAAGGCACTCCAGCCCTTTGTGCTGCAAACATCACCACTATTGTAGAAGTGCTTTCTGGACTTTATATCAATCAGTAGAAGAAAGTACATTAACACTCTATTCTGCCTGTGTGAAACTAATAGCATAAACCAACCCTTCTTACTTCATGTCCACAACCCAGAGAGTTCTCTATCAAGTTTCTCCACATTTCTCTTCTGGTTTTGTGGTAGTAAGATCAAAAGCCCTGTTGAAGGGACATTATCAACACAAGCAGTCCTTTTATTCTCAATACCAAGTTAAAAACAACGCAGTGCCATATATGCCCAGTGTTCTTATAGCCTTTTTCTGTTCCCTGCAAATATATTTTTTTATTTTATAGCCTATCTGTTCCCTTTCTTTCCAGATGAAAGACTAGAAATGCAAACAGATTCTGGAGTGAGGCTTGAGAACAACTAAAAACACCAAATAAACTAATTTCATCCACCTCATCCCACCAGTTATCACAGTTGGCGTTGACTATGTTAACAGGTTCACCCAGGAAGAATAAATCTAATTAAGCCTGATATCACACAGATCTGTGTTTAGTGAGGTTTACAGCTTCTTGTTTCCTTCAGCAAACCCCCCCATCCATCTCCTAGAAACTAAAGGGACAAAAGGTGATGCAAGCTATGGTTGCTTGCAAGGCTTGGGAGCGCTGCCGCTGGAGCAGCATGCTCCGCAAGCGAGCAGGGTAGTCAGAGCAAGTGACAATCATAGTCACATAGGATACATTTGAATACCTTTCCCAGAGTCACAGTTTTGACAAAACTTTAGGCTGTCAAATTCCTGCTAGCTACGCGCTGGGCCAAACATGTGAATCGATCAGAATATATTGAGGTCAGTAAAAGCTGTTACGACACGCAAAGATCCACGTATGCAACTAAGAAATTCATTGCCTTGGCATATCAGGCTAAAAATCTCAAATTTTCCAGAAGAAAATGTCACCAGGGAGAAAACAGTGCAGTCCATACGCAAACTGCTTTGCAGAGAGAGAACAGGAACTTGACATATTTATCTATCAAAGAGAAAATTAAACAATAATTCAGGTGTGATTCCCTCTGTAATAGATACATGCCATAGCAAAGCACGGAGATTATAGACTGAACCTATGACTATTAGGCTGGAAATAAAACGCAGCTTTTAAGAAGTGAGGGACAACTTAAAAACAGCAATTGACATGGCAGTCAGAGTAGATGCGGTGCTGAGAAAGCAAAGTGTCTATCATAGCTTTAAAACAATAATAAGTACTATTACAGGGATACTTTATATTCCACTTCAAAGTCAACTGCAATGTTATTGGATATCCAAGACCTTCCATGTTATGCTAAAAGTTCATTTTGACTATCATACGGCTATACTTAAGCCTTAGAATCTAGAAATACACAAAACAGAATTACATCATATTTCCCTCAAAGAGCTCATATGCACAAGGGATTCTGTGGCATTGCACGTCAACATGCCAACGCAGGGCTTAAAATGGGGCCAGCACAACCATAAGTTACCCTAATTTGACCGTACAGTGGTTCAAAACTACCTGCAGCAGTCATAGTCCAATGACCTCAAAGCAGCTTGAGAATGTGTGTAAATACCCTCTATTCCTCCTACCAGGGGACCTAAGGCACAAGGGAATTTATCCAAAGTCCCTCAGCAGGTCAGCTGCAGAGTTGAGCGCTGACCCACACTCTCTGGACTCCTTCACCGGTACCTTCTTGCTGGAAAACCCTTAAACCTTCTGTCCCTGATGGTGGCTCTGCGAGACCATGGAACAACACAGTGTGTTTATACAGTTCAGGTCCATGCAGCAACTCACCCTGGTTGTGGTCTTCAGTATTGTCCGGCAACACTGCCCTGGAGCTGCCTTTCACTGGCACCTTCACATGTACCCCAAAAGTCTTCGGGCCTGGACATTCATCCAAACCATCCACAGCTGCTCACTGACTTGTCATCCTGAAACTAGTTTAGCTGTCACAGCTGGGGATTGATATTGGACTAGATGTGACACTATTCAACATTTTTCATCAACGAAGGAAGTAAAGAAGTAAATATAAAATCACTGCAGATAAATTTTTGTTGTGGTTTAAAGTTGGGCTGGCTATTAAACAGACAACAGATGCTCTTTGTTAACCCCTTCCCTCCTCAAAAGGAGGGAAAGAGAAAAGCGAAAGAGACTTATGAGTTGGAAAAATTAAAACAGCTTTAATCTAACTACAATAATAAGGTGTTATAAAAATAGCAAGAACAATAATGAAATATATACAAAACCAATATCAAGTTATATATATATATATACATACGTCACCCGGACGCTGTGGGGCACACCCCAGGAAAGTCCCAGACTGCACTCAGCAGCAGGCAGGAGCTGGATTTAGGAACGCACGGATCAGGATCAAAGGCAGAATAATCAGGTAGAGTCCTCCTCCGACTCGAGCAAGGAGCTGGGCTGAGCTGCAGAGCAGTATCCTACAACACCACTAAGACCACCTGCTTTAGTAAGGGGGTTGGATCTCCAGAGGTCCCTTCCAACCTCTACCATTCTGTGAGTCCGTAACCCCACTGACAGCCCCGTGCTGGGCTGAAATAGGCTCCTGGGCCATGGGTGTGGGTGGAAGCACCAGGTGAGGCTGCTTAGGGTCGTTAAAGCCCATCAGTGCCCTCAGGCCCCTGGGCATAAAAGGAGCAGAGGTGACCCTTGTGATCCCTCAGCTTTATACCGAGCATGGTGTGTATGGGATGGAATGCTGCATTAGGTCAAACCAGGACAGTTTTGTATTGCTGATGACGAAACAAATGGCAGAGTGGAAAATAGTAACAGAAACAAGGCATCGTTCAGAGCAAGCTGGTGTTGAGGAAGTGATTTCATTCAAATAAGTGAAATTTCATGTGCCTGGGAAAAAGAAATGGATTAGTCATGCATCAAGGGGAAACAATAAAATCTGTAAGGGTTATAGTAGACAGGCAGTTCAATGTGAACACACACTGCAGATCTTTGGTAAAAGACTATAGAAATAAAAGCTCACAGAACATTATTCTTCAGTGAAGAACTTAAGTTTTCAATCTGGTTTTAAAGATAATAAATCATCTTATTCAAAAGTTAGAATACCTTTATGGGAGAAAATATCGTATTCTAAGTCCTGAATGGGGCTTTAATCTGGTGGCAAATAATTTTTTTTATTAGGTTTTGTTTGGTTTTTTAAAGATACCTGTATGTATAAAGGAAACAAACATAAATTAGAAACTACAAACAAAATTCTAGCAGTGAGACTAAACTCTTGAGCAAAATACATCTTGTAGAAATTTATTTTGCCCCATATGTATTGTAAGTCAAATAAAACCTGATTTAATAGAAAAGGTTTTTTTAAATGCTCGGTTTTGTGAGCTGTAGGTAATACAGTTATTACAGAAAAGTTTGAATGTATTTACCTTGATCAGTCTCCAATTAAAGACATCATTTAAAAGGCAGGTGATAACAGCAGTGCTCAGTGAGGCTGCAGGAGTCACAAGAAGAGAGGAGGCAAAAGAAGGTTCAGCTCAAAACAGCAATGTATTCCCAATGACCAATTCAACCAGTCTTAACCAGAATCTGCTGACAAAGAGGTACTGGACTGGATAAGAGCTTCCAAATTTGCGACTTCCAGATATTTATGACAAACTGGACAAAGCAGAGGTAAATATATTTTCAAGCAACAGTTAACTGCTGGCAGAGATGAGCTAGATGACTTCTGCATCTTCTGTTTCTGCTGTCAAACTACATCTGGATACACAACAATAAGCTCATCAAACTAGGCCTGAGCATGGAGCTTCCATCCTAACCCTGAGCAATCCCACCAAAGGCAAGAGCCAGCGGAGCTGCTGCTGCAGGAGCAGGGATGAAAACAGCACGACATTCTTGGAAGAGCACACGGTGGGATGTGTGACAGAGGAGCACATCAATAGTCAATTTGGTGAAAACAGAGAAAGAGAAAATCAGAGCAGGAGGAAAATCCAGCATCTCAGAAGCAGAGCTGTGTGCACCTTGTTGGAGACACTTGATCACGCAGGGTCATAGGCCCATCTCCAGTATTCTCCACAGCTGGGGCAGGAAAAAACTCCTCAAAAGGCCCTGAAGTTTCTCCAAAGTGATAAGCAGAGTCCAGAAAAATGACTAACCTAAACAGAAAAGATGTCTCCATGGGGAAGTAAAGAAAGGTGAGGTTTTGCTGAAACAAAATTCACTGACATGCCATGCCCTGAAACAGCCTGTGTTCTTACTATGTAAGTATTGAGCCCTAAAAATAAGATTTAATCTGTGTTTAGGTTTTGGATTGGCTCTGAAACAGGAGGCAATTCTACCTAGATGAAGAAAACGTAACTCTAGGTCTCTGGAGAGCGCATAGCACAGATGGACAGCATACTAGTCACGCCACCAAACATCTGCACCCAAACCTAATATTCACTTGCCTGATCCATGCCCAGTGACTGTACTTCTCAGGTACCCTGTTTCTTCCTCCACCATTTCTCTGCCCTCTATTTGTTTTCCAGGCAGGAATCACTTCTTGCCAGGAACTTAATGCAAAAGGGACCTCAATGTGTAACGGGAGCCACCTATCTGCGAGGGACTTTGTAACAGTCTATCTAGAGACTAAGTTGAAAATACTGAAGCAGCCCAACCTTAAACAGTTGCGGTTAAAACATAAAGGTGTTTGTTTCTTGCCAGGAGCAAGTTCATGGAAAGGCAGCCTTCGAGAACCCAGAGCGTGCATTTACACAGCTATTTCTCATAGATAACTGCAAAATAAATGAAAATTAAACTCACCTCTAGGTAATAAATTTACCTTCCTCAAAATTAATAGCTTCAGAGTCCATAAATATTTATGAGAAAGGAGCAAAGAAATAGAAAAAAAAGTCAGTACGACTCATAATTTGTTCCTTTGGAGTATTGGATAATAGGCACTACAACTAGCTGACTGTGAAATGTAGTCTTTTCAGTCTTTGGATATTACATTCCAGTTCCAGAGTCTTCTCTCCATGTCTCCCCAGAACAGAAAGCCCAAGAAATGAGAAATTACAAAGTCTAGAAAATTTTTCAGTCTTCCAGCATTTGGCCATTACTTCAGGATCTGGAATGTCCTGCTACAGGAGAACTTTCTTGATTTAAAATGTTTTGAAGCACACATGATCTAAAGAAAGTACATACCTATTCATGTACCCGTAGCTAGACATAANTTAGAAAATTTTTCAGTCTTCCAGTGTTTGGCCATTACTTCAGGATCTGGAATGTCCTGCAATACGCTACAGGAGAACTTTCTTGATTTAAAATGTTTTGAAGCACACGTGATCTAAAGAAAGTACATACCTATTCATGTACCCGTAGCTAGACATAAGTAGATACCTTCTTTTGTTATCTCCATTCACTGAAATAAAACAAAGATAAAAGTTCCAAGACCCCTAGCTGGGGTTATAAAAACAAATACAGTCAGTGAAAAGGGATGTTTGAGACAAGCAAAAAGCAGGTGATGGTTCCTAAGAGGATCTGGCAGAAAGATGTGTTTCACAACACATGCAATTGCGCCAGCCATGTGTTTTNAAGCACACATGATCTAAAGAAAGTACATACCTATTCATGTACCCGTAGCTAGACATAAGTAGATACCTTCTTTTGTTATCTCCATTCACTGAAATAAAACAAAGATAAAAGTTCCAAGACCCCTAGCTGGGGTTATAAAAACAAATACAGTCAGTGAAAAGGGATGTTTGAGACAAGCAAAAAGCGGGTGATGGTTCCTAAGAGGATCTGGCAGAAAGATGTGTTTCACAACACATGCAATTGCGCCAGCCATGTGTTTTGTACACCAGCAGGAAAGAAAGAGGAAAGGACACGCCAAGATCTGCAGGTATTTGTCCAATGCATGCTAGGGGCTGTGCTTGGAGCCCCTTGTGCTGCACTGCACTGTTTTTGCAGTACAAGGCTAACATTCTTAGATATTTAAAAACTATTGTTAAACCAAGAGCTCCTCACATGGCTGCAGAGAGCAGACATTATTAATGAATTAAGCAAATGAAGAGAGTGAAGCTATGCTTACAGATGAGGTATTTGAAGAAGCATAGAGTCTTTAGATGCACATTATCCTTTGCAAATGAATGATCAGTCATACTGCTAATGACAATTCAACTCCACATCACTAACAGAGTTTAGAAAAATGTAGAGAGTCTTACCAAAACTTTCTATGATGTTCTAACTTTATGTTAAAAAAAAAAATTGGAAGATACAAATCAACCCTAGGGAGGTATTCTGTAACACACAGCAATAGCATTTGTTCATTACATGGATAAAGCAAACACAAAATGATTTTGCAAGCTGAAATTAGATGGAGTTAATGAAACATGGGACAACACCACCCACATAACTGCTCATGTACTCTTTTACAGGGAAGGATGTATTTTGTGGGGAAGGTAAAAGCTAATAAATGCCTGTAGCTTGCAGCAAACATTGGCTGAAGTGAGCCACCCATATCCACGCTTATGTATGCAAGAGCACTGAACATCTGCCATAATTATCTGATGGACAGTCCCTTCCTAATTATGAGCCAAGATTTTCAAAAGTAACTCACAGGCCTAGGGATCTCGCTTGCATGCCTGACGAGATATTACAGAAAAAGAGCCTGTATTTCAGACAGTTCTGGGCAATTGCCCCTCTAGGATTGATCTTTTTATAGGAATACATTGTATTATTGCTCTTGAAGTGTCTTTCGTCGGTAGGAAAGAAGTGAAAGAAGAAAGAAGGAAACCAGAAAGAAAGGTATCACTTATTCTCATCTGCTTAATTGCCACAGTGAGCCAAATCCTTGCTGAAGCTGACACAAATCTGAATTATTTCCTCAAAGCATAGGACGCTGGAGCGCTATTTCACAGAGGTGCTTTCAAGACACTTCACAGAGAACTAAAGCTGTTTATAAGTGAGAACACTGAAGACTTCAGAGGAGGTACACTCCTGAGGGAAATTGATTTATTTGCTGTTTGTCTATTAAGCCCAGCAACTTGTCTTCAGTGCTAGTAAGAGCTTTACTTTACTTTCTGATGGCTTTATATCTTTTTATCTTTTGATTCATATTTTGTTATTGAACATTACTATTTCTCTTGCCTTACCACCTCAGCTAACTCTAACACAATATGGAGAGGGAGAGGTAAAGTCCCAATCAAAAAAAAAAGAAACAATTTCTCTTACAAATAGAGAGCGATGTGAGAGTAAAGACTGAAGTATGGCAGTCAACAGCTACTGCAAAACCAGTAAATAAAAATACAGGGAAAAAAGCTGCACGGTTTGAAGGGAAAGTCTCTAGACAAGCCAGAGAATTGTTTGCTGCCATAAGGCAGTTCACCTCACCGCAGGACAAACCACATTTCCTCGTCTGTCTAAGCCCCCAAAGAAATAAACTGTGCTGGGAAAACACTGTTATATCAACAATTTTTGCTGTCATTGCAATGTCTGTAAGAGATCACTTCTGAGTTGAACAACGTGACTGTGGTAGAAAAACTGTGATGCCAGTCTGGCCTCCAGCAGGCCCAAGATTCATAACCCTGCTCCATATAAAAAATCCAGAGCATTATAATTCATGACATTGAGAAGGGTCATCCTGCTATATTTTAATTAAGAAATGGAGCACTACAATTTAACAAAGGGAAAAAGTTCCATACTAGGAATAAAACATCTTCAACGTGGAGGCCCAGGACCAGAATTAAAATGTTTGACAAGCTTCTTACAAACCGCAGCAAAACCTTCAAAAGAAGAAAATGCCAGCATTTACAGGACAAAATGATAGAAGCTGTAAATAGCAACTGGCACTGCATCTGCCAGTGCAAGGCAAGGCAAGTCACGATACATAAATAGAATGTCGCATGGCAGAAATGCATTTATAAAGAGGATAAATAATGAGCTTAGCTGGCTGAAACTGGTGGAAACAAAAGATGTGTGCTGAATAGAGACAGAGAGAAGTCACAGGAAGAACAAGAGCTTCACTGTCTGATGCAGATTTTTGTGAACGAAGTGAGATCCAGCAAAACTATGTAGTCTGAGGCTGCAAAAAAGAGGTGGGAAAGATGGGGAGTCCAGAAACAGCTAGGAAAGGCCTTAGGGAAGAGCTGGGGCCACGGCTTGTTGCTGTGGGATTTTCTCAACAGCAGGTCAGGTCTTGTGAGGTATGATCTCCATGGGTTGTACCCATGCTCTTGGACTACATCCAAACCATGGAATCCAAAAGTGCTTTCCAGCTTCCAGTCTGGCTCTTCATCTTGGCTTTCTCAGCTGCATTTCAGCTGACAGATGGCCCCCGTTTTTCCTGCTCTCCTCCTACCTCTCCAGCTCAGACAGGGGATTTTCATAGAATCACAGAATCACAGAATGGTAGGGGTTGGAAGGGACCTCTAGAGATCATCTAGTCCAACCCCCCTGCTAAAGCAGGTTAGCCTAGAGCAGGGTGCACAGGAATGCATCCAGGTGGGTTTTGGATATCTCCAGAGAAGGAGACTCCACAACCTCCCTGGGCAGCCTGTGCCAGTGCTCTGTCACCCTCACAGTAAAGAAGTTCCTCCTCATGTTCAGGTGGAACTGCCTGTGTTCCAGTTTGTGCCCATTGCCCCTTGTCCTGTCGCTGGGCACCGCTGAGAGGAGTCTGACCCCGTCCTCTTGACATCCACCCTTTAGATATTTGTGAGCATTGATCAGATCTCCTCTCAGCCTTCTCTTTTCCAGGCTGAACAGACCCAGCTCTCTCAGCCTTTCCTCATACGAGAGATGCTCCACTCCCCTAATCAACTTCGTGGCCCTCCGCTGGACTCTCTCCAGTAGTTCCCTGTCTCTCTTGTACTGGGGAGCCCAGAACTGGACACAGTACTCACGCATCATGCTTCTGCACATAGACTATTCAGATGGGGAAAACTAAGGAGCAGTCATGGAAAAGAAAGCTTCCCGAAAAGAAGTCATCCTGGAAAGAAGAGGACCAGTGAAGTTGTGGGTGGGCTCTCATTTGAAGTGTTCAAGGTCAGGTTGGACGGGGCTTTGAGCAAGCCAATCCAGTGAAAGATGTCTGTGCCGATGGCAGGGGTGTTAGACTAGATGATCTTTAAAGATTCTTTCCAAACAAAAACATTCCATAATTCCATGAAGAAGAAGGTGAGGATCCTGGCAGAAGGAAGGATCCTGGAGGTGGGAAAGATCCTGGAGATGTGGGAGACGTATGGACACAAACACTGGGGAATGCCCAAGGACCTCAGTAATGACCAGGACTAGTAACTGCAGAACTGAACAACAAAACTTTGTGCCCAACCTTCCTGCTGGGAGGGAAATTCAGGAGCTGGTGAATGTAGCGGTGGGAGGGAGAAAGAGAACAAATGTGTGAGATAACTGAGTAGGGTAAACACTCTAATCTCACTGGCAAGATCCCATATCCAGGTCCACTATGGGTTGTCACTTACAACCACTACATTGTAGGCAGAAGGCACATGGTCTTGTGGTTCATTGGGTCTATCAAGCCAACAGGGACCTCACTAGGGATTTGCTGTGCCTGTACCCATTACGCCTGTGTTCAGAAAGCACACAGGCCCGCTGGCTGGGGGCTATTGTGCCACTGTTGCTCCTGATCTTTGGCACCACTTAACAGATCAGATACATGTGGCTCAGGAAGCCTTCCAAGGAATTTTCCTGCTTCCCACCTAAAGTAACAACCTAACAACCAGAACAACTGAACATACCTTGTTTCACTTCTTAGATAACTCCCATGAATGCAGGCAGATGTGCTTGTTAGCATCATGGCCAACTGAGTCCTTAAACTTCCTCTGAGTCTCGCCTTCTAAAATCAGTTGTGCCAACTGAGTTCAACAAAACAAGGAGAAATTTGAGATTCTGGAATAAATTTAATTCAGATATGGATTTATGATATGCAGATGTCTTGAACGAATAAAGCAGAACACATAAATGACAGCCCACAGCATGATGACAAGCAGTGTGACTTAGTCTAAAATTGAGAGCCACAGAGCAAGCCTTGCACTCTGAGACAGGAAAGATCACTGGATGCAAAGCACAGCAGGGACTTGCAAGAAAATTGGTTAGCGAGGAAGAGAATGAGTAATTTTAATAAATATATATGAAATATATTTATTTATATATAAAAATTAAGAACCTTTCGCCCAAGCTGACAAGACTTCAGCAATCATAATAGCAATCTAGAACTTCAAATGGCAGAGAATTCAAGCTAAACAGTAAGGAGCTCCTAAGGGATAGGTAGGGTGAAGCACTAGGATGGGAAGGCACAGAAATAACCATGGACTCACCAGACTCAGGAGGGAGAGCACTCATGCAATAACCCTGCAGATGTAGCGTATGCATCACTGCTTCTGACAGAAACTTGAGACAACTGAGAGGTGAAAGCAAGGAGATGAATCTGATCCAACTCTCCACGCAAAAATTTTGAAAAGTCTGGTGAAAGTTATGGAGATTAACGTAGTGTCTGTGTTGTAAAATCTAAAATATGTGCAGGAAAACCCACATACTACATATTCTTTCAAGGGAGGCCTGTAAGACTGACAAGATGAAAGAGGACAAGTTCTCGCTTGACACATTTATTCCCTGCATACAGCTGTGTCATATTTAGTCACTTCCGTGATAATAAGTTGGCTGAGCCTGACACCTTCCAGAGCCTGCCCGACTGTCGGAATGAACAGATCCTCTTCGTCATGTGCCAGCAGGATTGCTCCAATACTTTACATCAGCATGCACCCACTAACAGCAATAGTGTCATGGGTTTGGTGTCATGGAAGATGGTGTAGTACAAATCATGCTAATCAAATCAAACTAATCCTCACAATGATTGTATTAACCACAATGAAGTATGAAAAACAGAGCACTGGGCTTGGTTTCCCAGGACTATTTTGTTCCTCAGGGTGGGCAGTTGAAAATAACAAAAATGTTCTGTTCTGCAAAGCCATTGTATTAGATATGAAAATGATAAAAAAACCCAATAAACTGGACTTTCCAATGGCATTTTTATGTCAACATTTAGAGGAACTGATACATTAAAGACATGATTTATTTAAATTTTGGGGTGTTCACAATACCATTTCGGAAAGCTGCTGAAAACTAAAATACAGAACAATCAATCCTCCCCAAGCATTTGTGTGCAGATACAGATGGGGGCTCTCCCAAAATAATACTTTGTTTCTCAGTGCGTATGTTAGACTAGAACTGAAAGGACTGGCTTCAGTAGATTGAGCTCACTCCTTCAGAATCAAAGGCCAGGAGTCAAAGATTGTCCAGCACAAATTATGCACAGAAGTCATGAAAAGCACTTCTCAAAATTCCACATCCACAAATTTAAAGAAACAATTGAACTGTTTAAAAAACACTAAAGAAGCTATTATCTAAAGAAAATAGACATGAAAATAGAGCTGCATCATTTGTTGCAACCTGTGAAACTTGAGCATATGAGATAAACCATTAATAAGGTCTTCTCCTGTAGGAATGAAAATAAAGGTAAATTTAGCTAAAGTGGGGTTCATCCACCCACAATCATGCCTCTGTGCTCCTTCATGTCTGTGGAGAGGAGCCCTTTGCCATATAACCTTGCAGATTCTCTTTCTGTAATTTGAGAGGCATCTCCTTTCGCAGGCACTGAAACTTCTGCTGAACTCAAACTAAATGTCAATTTATATGCTGCTTTCTACACCCCAGCTATTACCTGCATGGAGTGAATCTACAGAATTGTAAATTAAAGTCAGTTCTTAATTGTTAATAAAAAAATTTTAGGAAAACCAAATTAAATTAAAAGTAAAAAAATTACGACTACCAAATGCTCCCCATCCAGGGGTTCTAGAACTCAAATATGAAACCACTGAGCTACTAATGGTGATTATAAACTAATATTTAAACCAGTACATATGTCCAGGGGCATAGTCAGCTCACAGACTTATACTGGTGTCATGGTTTAGCTCCAGCTGGCAACTCAATCCCACACGGCCACTCGCTCCGCCCCGGTGGGATGGGGGAGAGAACTGGAAGAGTAGAAGTGAGAAAACTCGTGGGTTGAGATAAAGACAATTTAACAGGTAAAGCAAAAGCCATGCATGCAAGCAAAGCAAACCAAGGCATTCCTTCATCACTTCCCAGTGGCAGGCAGCCGGTGCTCAGCCATCCCCAGGACAGCAGGGCTCCATCACACGTAACGGTTACTTGGGAAGACAAACGTCATCACTGCAAACGTCTCCCCCTTCCTCCTTCTTCCCCCAGGTTTATAGGCTAAGCATGACGCTGCATGGTGTGGGATATCCCTGAGGTCAGCTGGGGTCAGCTGTCCCGGCTGTGTCCCCTCCCAGCTCCTTGTGCACCCCCAGCCTCCTCGCTGGTGGGATGGGGTGAGGAGCAGAAAGGGTCTGGGCTCTGTGTGAGCACTGCTCAGCAATAACTAAAACATCCCTGTGTTATCAACACTGTTTCTAGCACAAATCCAAAACTCAGCCCCATACCAGCTACTATGAAAAAAATTGGGAACTGGCAGTTTCCAAATGGGAAATGGCATTTCAGTAGGAACCCCTGGCTGCCTTTGTACATTTACAAATTAACTCATTTACTAAAGCACCTCTAAAAAGATGCAGAAGCCTAACTTCAAGAGTGTGCTCATGAAAAACCTCGGAGTTGAGGTGGGATTTTTTAGGACTGCCTATGTGATGCTTAAGTGAGAGTTATTATCAAAGAAAAGCCAGCTCTTGAGCTTGTCTGACAGTCTCAAGTCACTCACTTGCCATTCCTTGGATAACTTCCAACAGAAAAACAAAGGCAAATTCTGCATTAAGGCAGGTATTTCTCCTAGTGATATAGCAGTGGTGACAGGCAGGATAACAGGGAGTTAGCAGGATACTACTGTTGTAGTCTTTATTGATACAGAAGATTTAAGTTACAGAACACCAGTCAAACCCATCCCCTTACTTGCCGAATATTTGAGGATGAACAGTTACAGACGAGAAAATGATGCAGTTACTTATAGTGCAGCTAATGATTAAATTACATTAAAACCATTAATACTATATAGTAAAATATAAGTGCATGTACAGTATATAAATACAATAGCTTTCTGTTCCTTGTCAGGAACATAAGCCAATCACATACATTTTTCAGTTTAATTTAGCTTGCGCTAACGTATATTTCCATCTTAAATATATATTAATGTAAACCATACCTATTAAATCTCTGTTTCACTCTCTACATCTAAACTTGCAATTTATATTACAGTACTTTAAAAGCTGAATGAACACTCTTATTATTCAGAAGAGGTTTCTCTCAGAATTTCCTCTTAAATCTTTGGCAATGTTTCACAGGAACACTCTTACTGTTCAGACTTAGTCATTTTTCAGTACATGACATTTTAGTCTTACCCAAAGCAAGATACTCTGATTCCTGACTCTTTCTATTTGAAAGAGCAGGCCGCACAAATGCACTGTATGAGTGTTAAAATAACAGAAATCCTACACTGTAGGAGAAAATTGAAATTGTGCAAAATGTATTAATAAACATGTTAAAGATTGAAGATGCAACATGGCTAGATATGGCAGCACCGGCCCACTGCATAAACACGCTACTTCATACCTGGTCAGTTGGTGGCAATTTTCAAACCAAGCACCAACTACAATAGGCAAATTATAAAATTTCATGACTATTTTACCCTCATTATTTTAAAACAAAATGCTGAATCTAGGGCAAAGGGGGGAAAAATCAGAAAAATTATTAGCAAATAACCCGCACCAAAAAATGTTTAGTCATCTAGATAGATGTATTTCCAGTATCTTCTAACATTTTTTGAGTGCTTAAAGGCCAAGTATAAGATAATCCCTTCATTGCCAGTTAGTGAGGTGGGGAGTGAAACCTGAGGTAATTAACTGGGCTGGGCTTTCAGCAGTTTGAAAATCTGCTCCTTGACAGGCTGCTGCCCGGTCAGACACAGCAGTAAGACTTGTCAGGGTTTGTATTTGGGCCAGTTTATCCAAAGTTTGATGGCTAAGATGAGATCACTCAAACCTATCAAGCTTCGAAACAGGTCTCCTAACTTTCAAAAAGATAGGCTATGTTTAGCTGGGTACCAAGGCCACCTATTTAGGTTCTAGGTATACAGATCAGCAAATCTTCATTGATGGTACCATGTCAGTATTCACTTGCACCGGCCAAAAATCACCACCAAACCCTGACCTGGCCAAGTCCTTCTGCACACTGGCAGAAGCACCTTCTCAGAGTAGCTCACCAGCACACAATCGATGCAGAACAGATGATATGAATGGACTTGACAGCCCTTTATTCTCCAAACACACATGGGTAGGAAGATGCAAAACTAACAGGAAAAATAACTTTCATTTAAATCCTATCAGTCCTACTAATAACGTTCCATGTAAAAGTATTCAATGTCAAGTAAAACATGCTGCATAAAAATATATTCTACCAGTGTGTAGGGTATGGTTTAGGTAAACAACAGATTTATTACCAAACAGATGGAAACACTTAGATTCAATGTCTTTTAAAACAGCTTAAGACTAAAAACCTGTAAGACAAAAATCTGAAGTTACCTTTTGCCTCTCTCATACGTACCCGTGTTTGCTCCTCCATGGCACTTTCACACAAAAGGTTAATTCTGTGGTATCATACCCACAGAGACTCATTCCTTTAAAGTGCCTGCCAAGTATTTAACTTTGTCTACGCTAAAATGAAAACAAGAGCATCGCTCAGAACTATTGCTTGAACAAATACATGCAGTTTGAATGACATGCTACAACGAATCACTATCAGAAATGCCCTCATCAACATGGAGACGAAAGTGCTCAAATACAGTCACCACATGGTAGATGACTGGGGAAATATTCTGAAGAGAAAATATATAGATATATCTAGCAGTATATTACTCTAGCACTGTAATGCCAAACAGTAGATTACCAAATGTTAGATTTCTGAGGAACATACTGAAGGCAAGCAAAATATTACATATATTTCTATCTTAATTTGCGTGAATACAGAGGTTTTGGCATACCATATATCTTGAGGGAATGTTATATTAAAAATATTCCTTAGAAAAAGGAGTTTCTTCATAACAGGAATGAGTATGATAAATATAGTTCTATTATTGTACAAAATATAGAGTGTTTTTAGAAAACAAGAACAAAAATATAGCTTAGGATTTGAAGTGAAAGTCATGTATGAAATGTGAGCCAGAAAGTCAAATACGAACCCTGAAAATCAGGATTCTGGCTGGGGACTCAGCGCACAGGCTTGCTGAACAAAACTCATTTTGATCCAACTACCAACTTATCAACTTGTTCTTTTTTTCTTCCAAAATGGACAGAAGAAACAAAAATCAGTAAAAGGCATGTCAGATCCTAGTTAAGGCAGAACATGAGAATGCAAAAATAATTCCTATATGTTGCAATACAGATAGGCAGTCTACAGACTTCTAGCAAAAGGTTAAAAAAAATACAGTATTTCATACATTTGTATAGTTCAAATAAAGGATAAAGAAACGGTGTAAAAAAATGGGTCAAGGACAGTAGTTACCACAATGTACAAAATAAAGTACTTATCATTTGTGGTGTTGAATGTTTTTGCATTCTTAAGGACAGTAATCCTGTAACCCTTCATTCAAAATCCAAAAGGGATATATAATTACTTTCTAAAAAAATACCATATTTTCACATGTATACCCTACGACTCATAAAAGCTGCACCTCTCTGCAAGGTACCAGTAGTTGAAAGCAACTCCTGAGATAACTCACTTCTTCAGACAACCTGCAGGCAGGTGGGGCGCTCCAGGGAGAAAGGGCTTCAAAGCAGACACCCCCGGTGCCCCCAGCTCACAGTGGTGTGGAATCACAAGTTCTTTCACAAATAACACACATCTTATACATCTGAAAGTATGTCAAGAGCTCTGTTCTGTAAAGTAGTGTTTCATCCTTTCCTTTCTCATACAGAAATTAACATCACGAATCTTTAAGCTGCCCTGGACAGTGAGACCTCTGTGGCTCTACTGAGCATCACAGTGGCCATTTCCCTGGAGCAGGGGTTTGGCCACGCTGAACAGCTCGTGGTACAGGAACATACAGTAACAGATCATGTAAGATGGCAAGAACACTCCTAACTAGCTACCTTTTGGTCTAATAAAAGATCCAGCCTTTACCTCTAAACCTTACCTTACAGTCTTCAGCTTAAACGTCAAGATGGTCAGCATAAAAAAATGCCTTTATGCTTACTGTTGTAACCCACCACTAGCAGTGGTCTGCCATACTAACCAGGGAGGGCTTGGTCCTTCCAATTGCTTGAAAAACTCCCCTTGGAGCCAATGTGAAAAGACTGAACAAGAGTCACAGTCTTTCTGCACAGTGCACTCTGATTCCAGATATACCGACTCCCAGGAACCAGAGCCAGGCAATTGCAACTACCCAAAACTCCTCCATGGCAAGCATCTAAGTCCTCAGAACAGAAATGAGAAACACAGTTACTCTTTTTTGAAAACTAAAGTGTCTCTGGTTCACTGGGGTACAATTCATCTCGTCAGAGACAGCCATGCAAAGGTCTGTGCATCACTGGGCTCCCACTCCAACCCTTACAACAGAGCTGGAGTGAAAACAGTAGTGCCTAGACTTGGTGCCTAGATATGATGAATAGACTGACTTCCACCTTTTCTGAGGAGGAAGGCAACTTGACTTCCTTATAAAAATTATTCTTTTTTTCTTGCAAATAACCTAAAATCATATTTCTTTCCCATATTCAGGTATATATTTTAAATCTTGACATCAATTCGGTTTTTCACTAGACGAGAGAGGTTGAGAGCAAAGAGGTTAATTCAGGTGGAAGATGGGAAGAAATGAAGGAAAGAACAATCAACAGAGTGAGAAAGGGCTGCATGCTATTTTTAAAAAATTCATTTGGAAATGGAATCTGTCCCACACGTAGGTCTGCCATCCACCTAGGATTTCCTGTTAAGGAACAAAATAGTTCACAGTGCCTGGTTATTACTTTAAACCAACCACTAAGTCTGTAGCATTTAAATCCGGAGCGATGCTCCCTGTCGCATTAGCCAGAGCTGTGGATGCAGGATAAATGATTTCTTCAACTGTCACATACGTCCCTGTTAAAAATCCAACAACTCCAATGACAGCTATAAAAACATCTTTAAATATCGTCCATAAACTTAAGTTTTCCTTGTAGAAAGTGAGAATTTCAACCATGGGCGGCAGAATCAGTGCCAGAGTGCTGCTGCTGACGGCTCCGACGAAAGAAATCACCAGGTCTAGGTGAGGGATCAAAACCGCTACAGCACCTAGAACACAACAAGAGTAACAGTGGCTTCAGATTCAACATCCTCATGAAAAACAAAACTGTGACAAACACATAACCGAGTGGTTCAGGCATTTAAAAAAGTTCTATCGTTCACTATTTTTCCAGCTACAAGTGGTGTGCACTACAAAGATTAATGCACGTATTTGTAAGATGCTCACGTGAGATACTCAGTTTCAATTCCGAATTTCTGCACAAGCTGGCAGAGCTTCAAGTTAAAGTTTTCTTATAGGGTAAATAGATTTGGCCTGCAAATCATAGAGAAATGAGAAATATGAAATCGTATGGAGACGTTTCACTTTTTTAGTGGTTGTTGTTGGGTTTTTAAGATGAATGAATAAAATTCAGGAAGAGCAGGGGAAGGGGCTGTTGCATGCTGCCCAGGAGACAGTGGGCAAAAATATGTTACTATTAATTACCATATATTACTAACAATTTAAGTGACGTAAAATTATTCAAAACGAACCAAAGTCGTCAGCCAGTTTGCTGTCTCACAATCATTTAAGTCACTTTTACCCACAAACTTACCTCTTGAAAAATCTTGGTCTATACAATTGCATTCAATTTGTAAAATGCACTACAATAGTTGACCAGTTAACTAAACGAGAACTTAGCTCTGCCAAGAGGCATGTCTGAACACCAGACCCGCTAAGCCTTTCAGCACAGCATGGCCGGTCTCACCTCCTAAAACTACAGCATTCGTAGAAACAGAAGCCATCATGCTGGACCAGAACCGATTCCGGTTTTAACCCCTTTGGCTGGCAAGCCTAGACAAGGTACCCTAGTATTAACTCAGATACACTGGTTGTCACACAATGTTTTCAGTCCTGTATTAGAAAACAGCTTTCAAAGACCAGCTGAGTGCAGGCCCCTGTATGATCCCCTGTAGGTGGTGGAATTCCCTTCCCTGAATATATTGCCTGCTAGCTATCGGACATTANTTTTCAGTCCTGTATTAGAACACAGCTTTCAAAGACCAGCTGAGTGCAGGCCCCTGTATGATCCCCTGTAGGTGGTGGAATTCCCTTCCCTGAATATATTGCCTGCTAGCTATCAGACATTAGCAGAAACATCCACAGCATCTGCCTGCTTGCCATTTTCTATCACTTCTTATCGAGACAAGGAAGAAATCAGGAAGAAAGGGAATAGGGACAACTGGTGTAAAAGCCACCAGTAAATCAAATATACCACATAATACCACATGTTTAGGTTCTTCCATACCTCCCTTCTTAAGTCCTAATAAAAGCATGTTTGGCTTTAGAGCAACTCCTCCACCAACCAAACACCATGTAGACAATGTTTATAGCAACAAACACATGGAACAAGCAGGAAGGAAATCCTCACATAACACATGAGGATGAAAACCAGAAGGTGCATATCAGCTGTCTAATTTCTCAAGATGAACTTTCTATTTGCAAAGTATCTTTGCTGTGGGCTGAATGCCACCAGCTGCCTTGGATTCTGACAGCATCTGATTATGAAAGGCAACGTACGCAAGTTACATTAGTGCTGATGTTCTCCTTTGAGAATATATAACTCGAGGAAATCTGCATTGGCAAATACACTCAAAATTCACTTGCAGAACACAACAGTTATCTGCTGCTATCAGGTAACCATTCACTACACATTTTAATAAAACCCCTAACTACAGAGATCTCATGTAAAAAGGAGGTAAGACTGAAGGTATAAGCCCACAGAGGGATAAGGGATTCTCCAGCCCATCCTATTTGAAAGAAGCATATCGTGCACAGATCCACCAAGAAAAATCAATTTACTTGTTCTTGCATGTCATGACTATAGTTTAACACTTTGTGATTCCACAAAGATGTGAGAGGCACCATGTGGCCAAAGGAAGTTTGGGCAGAGACAGAGATGTCCTTCAGAAAGCCTTAGGAACACCCTGACACTCAAAAATAGATGAGCCAAGTTTTTTATTCCACCATTACGATGGACCTACTCAATGTCAAACTGTTTCTTCCATTGCATGAATATGACATTTAAATACTGGAAATGCCACATGTTTATGCATTATCTAGGACAAAAGCTGAACGGAACGAGAAAGGAATTATGCCAAAGTTAATAAAAGTCACAAACTGCCCATCTCTCTAACTTTTGTGGCCATGACTCCACTTAAGCCATTAAAGTAGGCACCGTGAGGTCCCAAACAATATAGGATGAGCACTCAGACCAGACTGACTGGCAAGCTTGCTTGATACTTGCACAGAAATGCACAGTTCATAAGTAACTGAAAAGTGCAGATGAAGTGTATTTGCAATGATTAGTAAAACTCTCAGCTAATGAATATGTTGAATATCTTCTCCTGAATCAAAAGAGAGAGTTGCACATTTATTATCTTGTCAATTCAACAGATGCAGTGGGTGTATTCATTAAATATGAATGCCTCTCAATTCTAATAGACCTCTTTCAATTCTACATGTGTTCAGAATTTAGAAGGTACTCATTAATTTATAGTTCATAGTTTTGTTTGAAAAGTTCTGGTTTACAAATAATGAGAATATTTTTCATATTTTTAAATGGGAAAATATAGCTACAGTTTATAATTGCTTCTGGATATAGGAAAGCAAAATGCCATGTGTTGGTTTACATCTCGTCAAACGTTTGTCTGGCTCATACAAATTTGTATGAATCTGGATATTGCTGTGGGAGGAAGTTTGGAAACGTGTTTCTAAGGTTTAATCAGTGTTTTATTTATTCTCTAACAGTCCAAGAAAAATACAACTCAAGTTCATCACCTACCAAAGAACGTCCTCAAGAGTTAAGAAAGGGGTCCAGTTTCCAGGAGAAGTAAACAAGGGGCATTCCTACAGGTAGGAAGCCTAATTTACCCAGCCATGCATAGGTTTTAAAAATACAGCATCAAGAAGAAATTCTGAATCTTTATGAACAGTCATGAGATCTTCTGGTTTGCAAGCTTTGGGAATCTCAGCTGAAGAAATAAGTCCTACAATATTAATAAGACACTTATTTTTGGCCAACAGTTAAATTGGCTTCAGGCTTGAATGAAATAGTACGAGCCATATGAACAAAGCAACCTGCAGAGATAGCAAGAGATTGCAACACATTAATTTTACCATAACTAATCTCAAAGACCACTAATAATGGATTCTCTAGCCTGTCTCAGCCATGCAGTCACCCATTTGTGCCAGTTGGGGCTTTTTTTGGGGAGGAACATTACAACAGAACGTTTCTATTTTCTTACGGTATAGATCATCCCAGTGGAAAGATACCCTTAATTTTACTCTGTTTATATTACAGAGCTGCTTCTTTTACAACTTTCTCTCCTTCTTAAAGAATCAGCACATCACTAGCCAGACTTGCTTGCTGAGGTAATCTCAATGAGACCACTTTCTTCAATACACTGTCCCAGGGGCACCACCACCGTTGCCGATGGGCTCGGCCGTGGCCAGCGGCAGGTGCATCTTGGAGCTGGCTGGCATTGTCTCTGTTGGACATCGGGGAAGCTTCCAACAGCTCCTCACAGAAGCCACCTCTGTAACCTCCTGCTACCAAAACCTCACCATGCAAACCCAGTACAATAAACTAATGCAAATAAACACTTAAGAGCATTCGTGAATAATTTAAAGGGCTTTGCACACAGGCAGAAAGACATCTACATATTGATGGATGCAGTTTAAAAAAAAAAAGGATTTTAGATAAAGATCCTGATATTACATAATTGTGAATCAGAAAATTATTTTTTCTCATTAAAAATGCTAATTAACACAGGGTTTGAGGTGGTGTTTGTTTCAACTGTTGAGACATCAAAAAGTTGTAAGATACATACAGAAGATAATTTCTTTAGAAATTACTTAGAGTCAATCTTCACCAAAAATTATTTTCTTAACCCAATTTCTTAAAAAGTACGCTTTCAAATATCAGCTCAATCTCAAAACCAAAACCAAACAGGAAAAGGAACGTAGCACAAGATAAATTGCAGTTACACTACAAGGTGACAAATTCTGCTTTCACACTGGAGAGAAAAATAGATACGGCTTGCACGCAGGACACCACCACACATCATATGGTTTGGCTTTATTCCCTTTGGAATGAAAAACTCTTTCATCGTTATCTTCCTCTAACAAGCAGTGCACTTTGAGAGATGGAAAGTACTTCACGTCATTTGCCCTCACTGTTTATGATTGCTTTTTTCTAGGAAAGGAAAGACTAGACTCATACAGAAAATGGCTTAAATAACCTTACCCTTCACCATGAGAGGTAATCAAGGACCCTGTCCCAACACATAGCAGAGCCCTAACCTGTTCAGGGAATGGGCAGATCTATCCCTTCCCCACCAGTATCTCAAAGATGTGCAAGTAAATTCATTTTTTACAGCAGATTGCATCAGAGATTTCGAAGTTACTACAAAAAGTTTTCTATTTATAGTCTTTTTATTCCTTATGCAGAAAGAAGCATAAAGCATGACATCAGACCAAACTGTGACTTAACAGAGGCACTGTGTCCAGTATTTTCTTACCAGATTACCAGAAATACCTGCATCCAAGCTAGGATTGGCACATACCACTGGTATGAAAGCCCCTCGCCAGGACAGCATTCCCTCCATGCTTCACTAATAAAATCTCTTCCCCCTAGTTGTCTGCACTTTACACAACACCAAAATACAGGTGGTGTAATTCGTTCAGACTTCTGTTTCCAGGATCTGCACCCATTTTAAGCAGAATTCAGTGTCACAACAATCTCATGCAGGAGGAGGCTGTGCGAGCAGGTACAGATTTACGGGGACAGGGATGGAGTAGCAGTGACGCAGCTATAAGGCAATTCTTCCCCCTGTGCACCTCCTCAGGGCCACTTGAGCGACTTGGTCGCTCCTGTTCAAACGTCAAAGGGGTAGTTAATAAACTGCTTGGCCTCCTCACCCTGTTCTGTCTGCCCCTCATCAGATCTTCAGAATTAATGTATTTTTACTAAGCACCCCTCTTGGATGGCAACATATAAAAGCAAACCAGGCAGCGAGACACTAAGGAAGCTCCTCATGCTGCAGGTTGCATGGAGCTGCAACACCAAGGGATCTTCACAACACCAACAAGCACAGGTGCTTGGCCCACCATACGCTGGATTACGTGCAAGTGTATTTCACCATTTAATTAACTACAATCCATGGGCTCACAAATGACATCTGGTTAGACTGTTACATTTGAAACATCATATTTATTCATTTCTCTGTGCAGTTAATTTATTTGACCTTTGCTACCCATACTTTATCATAGAAATCTTTTTAGACATACTTCAGTGAAATAATGTAAACAACTGCTATATGCAAACAGATTCAACAAATGCATGTAAAGCATGCCGCAAAACTCATTAACGTTGAGCTCTAAACGGATGACCCTATACCATTACAGTACTGACACTGCTCCCGCTGCCACCACTCTCCTTCAGACGTCTGATTCTATGGACCCACCAGAAACAAGTCTGCAATTAAACTTCTGTCCTCTTTGTCTCAGTCATTTAAAATAAATTGTGACTCTGAGGCAGCTGAAGGGCTCCTAAGAGCGCAAGCAAAAATTAACGTTCACTTAATCCAAGGACAAGACTGTTTTTGCTACAGCGAGCAGAGGTGAAGAAAAGAGTTGAGAGCAGCAGCTAAGCCTTGAAGAGCGAGCCAGGCTGCTTCCGATGCTGCTGGAAAGTCGTATTTCTCTCCACTCTCTGACATCACTCCATACTCCCCAATCTTTGGATGCACTATGTATATCAAGCTATGTCACTGGAAAGCAGGCAGTGATCCATGGCTACTTTGCTGTCTCGCAACAAAAACAAGACCCAGTCTATAATAAATCAAAATAATTTTATATAAAAAGTTTGTCTTGCCCTCACTCTTGAAAATAAAAATGTCATTATATACCTTTTGATTACTACATACAGTGAGTAAAAAATAACGTAATTAAGATTAATCTGAAAGTACTTAACTTTAAACTAATATACATTGCTCCATAAATACTAAACATGTACATATGAAGGAGAAACACTGTCAAAGACACCTTTAGGTATAGCTAAAATTACTTATCTTTATCCTTCAGGCCTCTTGTCCTATTTCATAATCAAATTTTACATTTCTTTAATAAAGAGCATTAAAGGAACAGCTGATTAAGATGAGAAAAAATATCTATGTTACCGTGGAATCCTTTTGTCAGAACAGAATCCATTAGGACGTCATAAATTGTAACATTTGTGCCAGATGAATTATCTTGTCTAATTACTAAGGACTAAAAAATGTATTAAATAACAGAGTAAGTTAGCTCTCCCTCCTCTCCCCAACTATTAAATAAATTACAGAACAAGGAGGTTATGAGCTAAGAGTCTCTAACTGGTGTTTGAGGGGGTTGTATGTGCTACAGCTTCCATTAGCAGGAACACATTAATTTGCAAAACTTCCAAACAAGACGACCAGCTTGCCTAAGGAGGGAACTCACAACAGAGCTCTGCCCTAAAAAAACAGCACAGAGAAGAGGGAAGCAGCAACATGCTACAAAAGAGAAATTTAGAAACATCACATGGACATGTCTGGATGGTCTCAGGAAAGCCAAAGCTCAACTGAAGAAGACGTGCAAGGGATGCTAAGGACAGTAAGAAGAGCTTTTACAGCCACATTAGTAATAAAAGGCTGAAGAAGGAGAGTGTGAGCCTGCTGCTGAACGGGGTGTGGGATTTAATGACAGCGCACACAGTTAAGTCTGAGGTACTCAGTGCTGCCTTTGCCTCAGTCGGTCTCCCAGTCCCTATGATCCATGAAAGAGCTCAACAAGCACTACCAACAATGGATGAGGGCTGAATCAGGTATCACCTGAGAGAACTCAAACCATGAAGGCATACAGGACATGACGGGTTGCATCCAAGAGTGTTGAAGAGAACTGGCCAATATCCTTCTAACATCATTCTATATTGTATTTGAAAGGTCATGGAAATTGGGGGAGACTCCTGGTAACTGGGGGAAAGTAAATAAAGTCAAGAAAGACCAAAAGACTAATCCAGGGAAATACAGGCAAGTCAGCTTCACTTTGGTCCCTGGAAAAACAACAGAGCAAGTCATCTTGGAGCATGTTTCTGGGCACATGAAGAACAGGGTGTCTGGGAACAGAAAATGGATTTATGTAGGATAAATCATGCTTGACCATCCTGATTACCTCCCCTGATACAATGAATGGATTTATGGATGGGGGAGAGCAGTAGATGTCATTTACCTCAACTTTAGAAAGGTCTTTGACACTGTCTGCCACAATGTTCTTGTATCTGGATGAAGGGAAATCAGATGGGTAAAAAACTCACTGGACAAAAGAATAGTGGTTAATGGGTCATATTCTGCCTGGAGGCTGGTAAAAGTCTTACAGCTAGTGAGGAAAGTAAAAGCTTCCTGTAACTGATAAAAACATGAAATGATCACTTAAGAAGACAGGAATGATGTTCTTTAAGCCTAGAAAATGATAATGCACTTATTACAATACTGTCTCATAAAAACATCCCTGTAGCACAAAGTGACAGTGCTGAAAGTGGGCTGACATTACATTTAAGTCCAAATTAATTTAAACCATTGATTTCTAATCATGATTCAAAGCTGGATTATAACTGATATTGTAACAGTGAAACTTCACAGGGTTTTTTTTTCCTTAAGTAAAATGCCTTAAAAAGATATTCATTCTTGTTTATTGATAACTTCAGATGATACATCATATTATTTAAATAATAGCAGTGCTAATTATCTTACAAATTAAATACTTTAGTCCCCAGAGAAATTTTAGCCACTTTCAAATGGGAAGCCACACTCTGATTTCACACAACATCAAAGTTTTTCATAAAAAGCAAATGCTTGGATTCTCACGTAGTTTTTAAGTATGGGGATTGGCCTGCTTATTCCAGGCTGTGAAAATGCAGAGGTTTTTGGTATGACCAGTACCTGTTGCATATGACGCACACTATATTATTATTGACATGCTAATAGCTACCTTGTGAATTCACTGCAACATACCAAAAGTAAATTAAAAAATAATGCCCATAAGAAGATAACAGTCACACTGCAGCGGGATGATCAATACATTTTCAAAATAATGCTTTGCAACAGCTGGTGTCACAGGCATGAGTTAGTTCAAGCCTGCTGTGTTGATTGATGATACAGAAAAAACAAGCTGCCAAGTGCCTTGGCTTCCTGGAGAGAATCACATGCAGTAGCTAGCTGAGGTTCAGCTCCCTGTGTTGACAGACTGAGGCAGATTAAGTACTGAATTACAGCCTGCAGTCCAAATCCATCAAAAAATGCAGTCATCTGCAGATGTTTTTAATTTAATTTGTTGGCATTTCACCTTGCAAAGCAAAGTTCAGAGAAAGCAGCTTGCTTCATCGTGTAGGAAAACTCAACTGCTAAATGCATAGCTGCCTACAGCTCAGCTCGGGGAAAAATGGGTGCAGCGTGTGTCTGAAGCACCGTCCCCTCCCAGAGCCAAGTCAGCTGTGCTCGCGGCAGGCTGGGGCTTACTGTGCAGGTCACTCTTTGCCAGATGTCTGGAAACACTCCCTGTATGCTACACATGCCCAGGAGGAGGGGTCACCCTCCTTAGCATTCATTCTTAAATTTTTGTGACCCAGGTAAATCAATACCCAGCTGTCGTGGTTCAGCCCAGCAGACCACTAAAAACCACGCAGCTGCTTGCTCACCCTTCCCCGGGGGATGGGGAAGAGAGTTGGAGGAGCAGGGGTAAGGAGACTCATAGGTTGAGATAAAAACTATTTAATAATTGAAATAGAATAAAATAGTAATTAGAATTATAATGATAATAAATGAAATAATAGGAATAATAATAGTAATGATGATGATGATGATAACAGTAATAATAGAATATATCCGTGAGTGATGCACAATGCAATTGCTCACCAGCTACCGACCAAGGCCCAGCTCATTCCCAACCAGCAATTTCAGAGGAGAGAGAGATCCCAAAAACCGCAATAATGCAACAGAGAGAGAACTTCCAGGCCAAACTCTCATCTCTGTACTGAGCATGACACTGTAAGATATGGAATACTCCAGTGGCCCATTTGGATCGTTGTTCTGGTTACACTCCCTCCGAGCTTCTTGCACACCCACACACCAGCAAAACACGGAGTCCTTGATCTCTTAGTAACAACTAAAAACATCAGTGTGTTATGAGCATTCTTCTCATACCGAATCTCACACTGAAGCCAAAACACGGTGCTATTCTAGCTACTAGGAAGAAAATTATCCCTATCCCAGCTGAAACCGGGACACCAACATAAATTCCTGACTGCAGATCATCAGCCTGTACTGCTATATACTATCCTTTAGCAACCATTTTCAAAGAGCTTACCATCATCTTTTCAACTTGATTATTATTCCATCTATAATCTTTTGTCTCGCTACGATTTCAAAAGGAAGTAAAACAATTCCAGCTTTTCTTGCAATCTTGTTACTGAATTTAGTAAATAAAGGAAAACAAAACAATCCTCATTCTAACTTTCCTCTTGAATGAGGTTAAGAAACTACATTTTTAAAATGCCTTTGACAAGTCACCTTAAATTTTCAGAAGAAAATTTAAAGGAATGTGATAAAAAGACATGGTTTAATTTCCTCCCTAGGTAATATGCAATCAAAAGAAGCAGAGACGAGAGAACATCTGAGAAGCAGCTGCAGAGGCAGTGAGATGATGCACCCAGAGAGCCTGTCCAGAGCACTGTATCACGCAGTTCTATTGCAGTTTAAATGGTTTTCTGCTCACGTTTTCTCAATGTTGGTGAAGAGAAACGTATTTCACTTTTTGCTCTGGACAGACACCACTGGTAGACTTGTCACTCTCAGTTCAATGTACTGAGTGTCAAACAGTTACAAAGCTGCATCAGTATGAGCAGCTGAAAACAACAGTGCACTGACTGATTCAGGTGCTTGCCATAATAATCCTTTTCTGGAAGCCCTGAATTAGCTGCAGTGAAAGAAATGGAGATGGAAAGAGGTGAAACAAAAGAGAAAGTAATGATTCTTAAGGAAAGAAAATATTGGCGTGATAATGAACGCAACTATAAGGCAAGACACTGCGATGATTAATATTTGCACATCTATATCACTATGGCAGGAGTTCACTGTGCTAAATGCCATATGAAAACACTATCAATTTTATTTCATACAGCTCTATCTCCTTCCAGAAAATCTGTCATGCCTTTAGGCAAATGAGAATCTCACTTTTGACTTCAATGCAATTTTCTTGCAAATAGATACCAACAGAGAAACATGGAAAGACTGCAAGAAAGAGGTAACTTTATTTTTAATCCTATCATAGAATAAAATTGATGCAGATCATGCTATTTTTTACAAGCTGCTTTATATCTATTACGTGGAAGCTCCTGTCCTGCAGAATTTGTAATCAAACAAAAAGCTAAATGTAAGAGGCAGTAGTTGCACATCAGGACAAAAAAAGGTGCCTACTTCAATGTTAAGCATTTTTGTATTTTATTAGACTTGATTATAGTGTCAGAAATAAAAAGGCAGTCTACGTTATCGTTCAGCTGCCCATAAAATTGTATACTAAAAATGAAACCTTTCAGAGATGACATTGAAAAGGATCCAAAATAATTTCACATCTCCGTTCAAGAAAACAAAAATCAATTTAAAGGAAATCTTTTCCTGTATAATGCTACAATTTAAAATGGTGCAAAATAGAAACTTCTTAAATGTGATGGTGTTGCTGGAGACCCACATTTTTAGAAAATATCTACTTCAGTTAAGTATAGAGGAGCAGCCTGAAATGTTTGACAAGCTGTAATCAACGCTGTAGCACTGCTTAGTTATGTCTTAAATATGCAACGTGTGATGTAGCAGCTGCAGACACTGTCCAAATGAGCATGCTTTTTACATCAGAAGTGTTGGCACAGTAACCCTTTGTAAACATCGTACAGTAGAACTCGGATGTTCTGGCCATTATTCAAGCTTCTACCATATTAAAGACTGAAAAAAAGAATAAACACTATCAGTGTGAAGCCCAGGAAGTTTGATTGATTTTCTTCTAAAATTTAATTCAGTATTTAGTTATTACCTTAGGGATGGGACTTAATTCTGCCTCTTCTGCTCCTGTGTTGACTACACTGAATTTCAACTCAAGTACCTAACCAGCTCATACCCTAGAAGCTTGCCTCAGCACAATTGCTAACACACGTAACACTGTCACACATGTCCAACAAATATTTCCTTCTGCACATTAAGGAATGAAATAGAATCTTTTTTTTTTTCTCCCCATATACATATTCAGAAGTTCTAAAAGCTTAGTAACTATTTTTATTCTATACTATCATGTATGTATATTATACAGACATTCTCAAAGTAACTAAATACTTTACGGTACTGGATATTAAATACTCTAAATTTTAAAAAGTTTTATGTTATCTCAACACATTCTTGTACAAACTGGACTATTTATGGCTGACCTCACTTAGTTCTGCTAACAAAAAAAAGCAAAGTATGGGATGAAATCCCAAGCAACATTGTATGAACTTAGAACACAAAGCAGTTTGCATTGATAGTTGTTTAAATGGATCATTTAAATTAAAAAATGCAAATACTATGGACTTTTGAAGAATTGGACTAAAACTACTACTTCACAGTTGGCCCAGACACATACTGAACTTCAGAAAGACTAACTGAAATCAATTAAACATGATTTCATCCTACATATTTGCTGTGGCCAAATTTTGAAACTCGGGTCCTCAAAAATAGTCAATATTAAATCTCCCCAATATTGTATCTCTACATTATGGCACCTGAATAAGCAGACTGCTTTCCTCACAGCCTGATCACCTGCAGTTGCATAAGACAAACTAATGAAATAAATCTTATGGGCACACTGCACAAAAACATCAGCTGTGTAGATCTGAACATCAGAGTGTTTTCATATACACAAAGCAAAATACCACTCAGGCACCTCATCACATCATACATTGCTTCCTACAGTTGAAATGAAATTTAAAATGACTGACATGTATTATCACAAGGATAATTGAAGACAAGTGTCTGAATGACAACATTTAACCTAAGTGTCAGACACAGCGGCATGAGTTGAAGAACAAAAATAAATCCTGAGGCATTTGGAATATGCAATTTTATGCAATCCTAGACACCCTATGTCTAATTTTCTCAATACATGGATTCCTTGTGAAAGACCTAAGAGTGTCTCTCTGTCTCTAGAGCCTGAACCATTCAACCAGCAAGAGGGGAAAGGGGGATTAACTACACTGTAAGAACCTCAAGCAAAACCACAGTATTTGTAATGTGTCGCGTGTGCGCTAAATGGCACCAATTCTCTAGAACTCCAAAGTACCTAATAATTAGGGTATCTTCTGAGAGCACCTGGACAAATAAGTAGGTGACAAGATGGTAACAAAGGAACAGCTAATTTTCCCGATATGTATATGCATCACCAGCTCAGTGGCCACCCCCTACAGAGCAGATAAGGCACAATGAAGACAGCAGAATACCATGTTTTACATCTCCACTAGACAAAAACATACACACTAGCATTGCTACTTCACAGAGGAAAGATGCTATTGACGTAGCACAGGGAAAACAGAAATAATGGTTTGTTCACATTAAAAGAATTAAAATGAGATTTAATGTTGATGAAGCCTCAAAATTAACATTTGGTTTCCAACAGTGGAATGTAATCACACCCCAACAGAATACTGTAACATGAGAACCCGGGAGAAGATTCTACAAGTGAGGAAATGATAAAGTGAAGGTCTCTTATTAAAACAAACAGAAGATTTTGTTGCTACAAAAAGATGGTATGGAATTGTGTTGTGAATAAACGAAAGTATTTAGTCTTTAAAATCACTGATACATTTCAAGTAACTTTTTTCAACAGTTTTGCATGCAATTAGTTAGCATCCATAATGATATTTTAAAATATAATTTAATTAAACAGTTAAGCCATTAAATATGATTTTGCTATTACCAGATGAAGTCCACAGGCTTTACACACACCTAACAGGGCAGGGTGACCACACTTGACTGGACCTGTATTAGCCTGAGCTGATTTTAGCTTGTTTTAACTGTGAAAGCAATTCTGTAGCCCTTAAAAGGTCAAATTGACTTTTGCCTAACTTGTTCTAGCTTAGCTCTGTGAATACAATATATGTTAACAATCTAGCAAACTCACGGTACCTACGTAGTAACTCTATGTTGTGTATAGCAATTTCCAATTGTGTATAGGTCTTTTGTAATAATTAGTTTGGACTATGAGTGTTAGTATCATAACTGGACTAATAACAACTGCATTGTATTTTAATTATAAAATAGACTTGAATAATGAATAATAAATAAATCTTTGCATAATAATAAATCTTTGCATCTGTGTATAATGCGTTCTGTCTTAGCCCATAGCAAAATTTTGAATGTAAAAAAGAATGAAATTTAGGAATAAATTCTAATTGAGACTTGAGCCAACTGTATGTATCCTTACGTGCTCTACTATCCTATCACAACAAAGACGGTTACTGATCACAGAATTTCAGTCTTAATATACTGCATGTTCATTTTACAAAGTTAAAACACTGACAGTTTCAGAAGAAACTTCAGATAATTTAATGCAGATCAACAGCATTTTGCCATTTGCACTAGTCCACTTCCACATCTGTAGCTTGCAATAGCTGTTAAATATTTTTCTTTCTGACATACCATCTCACATGTGCTTTGACTCTTGTCCCTTCAAAACAATTAATATCTTTCTCTTCTCTAAATTAAGTATTCATCTTTTCCCATTCCTCCCTAGGAAACCACTGCAGCTCCCAGATTTATCCACCCATTTTATGCCTCAGGATCTACAAAAAACACACACGAAGGCTCAGTCTCAAACCCTTCATTCAGTTAATTGGCTTGGGATCAGGCCAACAGCTAGGAAGACTGTTTTTGCTAAACAGCAATTAAACTTTTCATTTATTTACTTTTATTTTTCTTACAATCTATTGACAAGCATCAGCAGCTATGGAACAGAAAAACCCTACAATTACATTATGGCTTTCAGCTTTTTCATACACAAAGATCATTGGAATGAGATGGAAACTGGAAGATAATTGTGATTTGATCCATAAGACATAATTACTATTTGATTATACAGCATTTCAGTATAAATACAGGGTAATGAAACAAGACTTAATTCAGATGTTACAGCAACTCTGCCATGCCAGCACCATGCAGTGTAGCCAGTTTTGACTGTTTTTTCTGCCTTCGCTTCTGTACTGTGAAGGCACTGTCTTTAAAATAACTCTGTATTTTATACTGAAATATACTTTTTTCAAACAATTGATCTTCTTATAATTTTTTAAAAATATTCTCATGTGTCCTAGATTGTAGTAGTAACTGGCCACTTACAGGTAAACTTGAAGAGAGAGCAAAGCTCTGCACTAAAAAGCCAGAGCTGCAGACAGTACTGCGGAGAACCCTAAGGCTGAGAGTCAAATGAGACTTGTGCCTTGGTCCAGGTGCTCCTCATTTTTTTTTGTTTTTACAGGTTGGGTGTCACTTACTGGAAGCACATGGAGTGGATTTAGTATAATACTTAGTATATATATTATATATATATACACTTAGTATATATATTATATATATAATATTTAGTATTTTTATATATATTTATATATATATATATATATATATATATATATATATATATATATATATATAAAGTAGTAACTACTACAGGACTTGACATTTCAGCACAAAAGTTGAAAACCACCATGCAAAGGTACCCTATGAACCATCTGGAATGGATGGGACTTACTGGCTCTGATAGCGTAAGGCCTGAAAGAAATGTGCAAAATGATAGGAAGCTGGAAGAAAACCAAACAAAAAAAAGGTTCTTCAGACTAATCTCTGCATTATGCACTTTGGAAAGGAATTCTAGTACATGAAATCTAATCACATTCCAAACAGGAACAGCTGAAAAATCAATTCAAATGCCTATTATAAGGAAAAGTGTTGCTTAGTTTTGAATCCTCTGCTGACTCTTAGAAGCATAAGAAGCTATTGCCTGTATCTGTAAAACAAGTTATTTGAAAAGAGTGGCTGATCACAGAAGTTTAACCATCGTTTACGCTACTGTAGAATGTTTGTTTCCTTCTTAAGGAAAGCTTAAACCCTGAAGTCTGTGCTTTCAAATGAGATCTCCAATTGCAAAATATAAGGTCCAAATTTGTTTGTCCCCAAAAGCAGAAGTACACCACTGAAGTAGATTGTGCACTTTGTCTCTTAATCTCCAAATAAACACAGCAGATAATGCAATTAAATTTTAGAACACAGAAGCACAAAACCCCAGCATTTTTGTTCAGAATAACAAAAGATTTGAACTTGTAAAGAAAGAAGCTAAATCCATCTGAGATAATCAGTTCCTGCATTGACCAGTTTAGCACATAAAATACTAACAGTTATATTAAACTGCTTTAGTCTCTCTGTCTGTGTGAATACCAGCTGATTACATGGGAAGGGAGTTCATTGGGATCAAAAAGAAACATTCCCAGCACCATCAGCACTCCCAAACTCCTGGAGAGTACAGGTCCCATCCTTCTCCTGCCATTCAACAACGTTTGGTCCCACTTCTCTGTCCACAACCTCGGCAAACGTTCCTTCCCTGCCTGAGCTCTAGAAATTCCCAAATCCCCAACAGATTGCTTAAGCTTTGCCATCATCTCTCCTCTTCTCACTGAGTTAGAGGTCAGGCAAACACATCTGCAGCAGTGCTGCAGTCAATAGTTGCACCCACTATTAGAGAGCAAACAAAATTACCAGCATTTTTTCAGAACCTTACTGCTTTGCATTATAGTTTGCTCCATTACAGTTCTATACAGATTAAATAGGCTGTGATCAAAAGCAAAGTGTAGTCTTCTGAAAAGGCTATGGAATCACGAAATTAAGGGAACTACAATTATATACTCAATTATCCAGTTTCATTATTTAAAAAAGCTATTGTGTGGTGAGGAAGTCAATTCTACATTATGAGCTGTAGTAAACTACTTCATTGTATGTTCTAGAACAATTTAAGGTCAAACTAAGTTATGTTTTAAGTAACTCACTGGTTTTTCACTTCAACCAAGTAAGATTCTGGTGCAGCTTTAGAGCTCAAAAAGTAACTAACTGGATAATGAAACTAGCAACCTCAGAAAGTTCACATTTGTCTATAAATACAAGCTTATACACTCAAATCAAAACAATTCCTTTGCTCCAAAATTTAAACAGTACTCCCTGTGCAAAAATACCCCAATACAAGACTAGATAAAAGTCCTTCTGTGTTGATTAAAATGGAGAAAAGCAGAAGAGAGTTAAGTTTAGCTTTGTAAACTTACAGGTACTAAAGACAGAAGAATTGTTTAGATACAGAAGCTGAAAATGATGTTTGTCTTTATAAAGAATGTGTTTTGAGAGCACAAGAATTACTACCAACGATTCAGTCCCAAAATTTCTGCAAGTAAAACACCTACAAATACTACAAGTCTCTTTCCTTCAAAATTACTTTTTTCCAAGCTTTTTTATTGTAACACTACTTACGGTAGAATTTTTTTTAGAAAACATTGAGGTTTTATATTAGGAAACTGAAAGCAGATAACCACTTTTGTGACACTCCAATTTTGCACAGTTCCATGCACACGGAAGAAATGAAAGAAGACTTTTAACTGGCGTGTAGTGTAGGAATTTCAAACAAATGAACTTTGTGAGCAGAAAAAGAAAGGCAAAGGAAACAGAGAAATGGGTAATAAAAGAGATCTTGAAAGGACATACAAGCACAATCTCTTCCAAGCCATCTCAATACATAAAAGTAGCCAGTTGAAAAATCTGATAGTCTGGGCAACACAGGAGATCACAGCACAAGTGAGTCCTGAGGGGAGGACAGAAAACATAACAGCTTTTTTCTTAAAAAACGTGTGTTTTCATGCACAAAAGAACAGTAATAGTAAAATTCCTCCTTCTCTTTTCATTTCCTGTAGTCCAGCGAACTGCATGAAAGCACAGATAGTACTTTCTTAATGTTAAGTATCCTCATGCAGGAGTCACTCTTTCACAGTCAAAAGAAGCCTTAAGTGATCCTTGAAGCAATTATTGACACCTCATGTGCATTATCCAGCTCTCTAAAATATGCTGACTAAACACTATCCTTCTTTGGTTATTTTGTCAACCACCAGTCTCTGTAAAGTCTCTTCAAGGTCCTCGAAGTTCACACAAGAAACACAGTGCCAGCACTTTCAATGACTCCGATTCAACCAAGGAATCGCCACAACAACCAAAGGACATATTTTTCTCATGAGCCTGTATGCACATAAGGAGAGATTTCTGGTATCAGGCCTGTGTTATTGGCAGATTTTTTAAAGTAAATTTCACATTTTCACTTTAGCCTCACACACCACCTTTGCAGAAGCTCTGTCTCTAGCCACTGGTGTGCAGCTGAACTGCACTCTGACCTGTGATGACTAAAGCAGCAGAACATACATTTCTCAAGACATTTTCCTCAAAGAACTTATTGCATCATCTACATCTACAGTAGCTGGGAAATTCTCAATGAACTGACTCTGCTAACGGTGCATGGAGAAATGCCAGCATTTGATGAACGACTGTTGAGTAGCTATTTAAACTTGTGTTTTCTTGCTTGTTCTTGTTTGTTTTCTATCGAGATCAAAGGTCTCTATTGACAGGGATAGGTATGTTCTTCTCTGTGCACAACACTTATAGTCCACTCATACACAAATTACCATTTATAACAGCACATGCTTTGCCCTTTATCACACTTTCCAGCTTTATATACCCACCAACTCTGCCGCATCTTTCACAAGGTACAAACCCCCAATTATTAACATACAATATTAACTTATTTGTGCCAGTATATTACTCTGTTTACAATTTTTTTTAAACTTATAATACCTATGTTTTCCAGTAGCCACTGTCCAATATCCACTAACATTGTACCATTTTTAAGTACAATAATTTGGGAAAGAGAGAGGTATAAACTGCCTTTGGTTGAAGAAAAGCAAAGCTGCGGGTATTCCTTTAGATGACAATGATGAAACTGAAATTGCATGTTGGTTTTTTTCATGATTCCAAATATGTGTCAGATGTCTTTGCTCCCTATTATCTAACTTTTATGTTTTTTCTCTTTTATACATATTTATATATTTATTAATACATGCACCATCTAAATTCTTCAGCACCAGATAAAACATTTGTTATTGGTATCTCGGCAAGAAGTCTGTTGAAATTTATTAGTATAAATAATATAGTTACGTTAAGTGGTACGTAAGGAAAAGTGGTCTGAAGATGGGAGAAAGACATTTACTGGAAGAGAAATGCAGAAACTGCCCTGATATTTCAGTGCATTAAATGCTTCTGTGCAAGCACACCACCAATTAGGGGAAAAGGTTAACTATCACTTAAGCCATTATGCATGTTTTTGATACCAGCCTTTATTTTCTGATTTATAGTCTCACTCTATACACTATAGCCTATAGCATAGGAAATGCTCACGTACTCTCTACTGCTGTGTGAGAGACTCAACAAAGCTGGCTTTAAACACGAGTGGTTACAGTCTGCTTCATAAATTTTCTCTCTCCCTAACGTTTTGTGGTCCACATGAGAAATATACAGACATATATCTGAATATATGCATCAAAAAAACTACTACATCATGAATTTTGCTTTTTTGTTTCCACTGTAATATTATTAGAGCAAATTATTTTGATTCTCAGCTTCTGGGATAACTTTATAGTTGTACATAAACCAGGAGGCAGCTTTATCAAAATGCCAACCCTTTTCAAAACACCCTGTTTTGGAATAGTAAATATTAATGATATCCTAAATAGAAACTCTTTCTCCAGTTTTCTCTGAAGCATCAAAAGAGACTCCATATGTCTAGTGTTTGCTAACACAAACAAAGAAAATCAGCCTTAGACAAACTATGCGGAATATAACCATACCAGTTTTTCTAGGTCTTTCACTTGCAACGTGTAGCTATTCCAAGTGACAGAGCTGAAGAAATATGTTACAAAAAAATTAGCCGTAACTTCTCTTTGTTCTCCTTTATTCAACAAAGGATCTTCAATACCAATTAGAAACACTACCTTGCCTGCCTGCCTAAGGATATAACATGTTACTATATTCCATATCCTGGCAAGTAAGATGGGCAACGCTCAGCATTGTGAATTGACCTGAACTCACTCCTTGAATGCTACCAGATTCATGGCTTTTAGATTCTAGTTGTGGCACCAAGAACCACAGGACCCAAGACCCTTCTGAGAAAACCTATCACGCTATTTTTGTTATTGTACGTTCTTTGTTCCAGAGAACTTGAAGACTGATGATCCTTAGTGAATTTAAAATGCTACTCTGCACCTTGGTAACCAAATCACTACTAACGTTTTCTTGCTTTATTTTGCTATCAAGCACTTTGTTCATGTTTAATCATAGTAACTATTTCTATTGTGCTTACCCCGTAATTTTATGTTATATGGAATGACAGTTATTTGAGCTAAAACAATTGCTCAGAATAATTTGTATATTTATTTTATTATGATTACTGTCATTCTAGCTCTCTCATTGCAAGAGCACAGCACTCAAAGTTAAGTATATACAGGTCACTTAACATCTAAGCTGTTCTTTTCCTTTGGGTTCAACCACCTACTAAAGAAAAAACCAAAAAACCCACTACGCAAAGAACGAAAAAGTAAATGAAAATCATGCTATTTTCTTATCCCTCTGATAACTGCCAATGAAAACATGAAAATATAGCTATATATATATATTGAACTTCAGATTTTTTTTTTTTTGCCAAGGAATAGCTTTTAAGGATAGATATATTTATCAGCATGTATTAATGAGAAATTGAATCCCACACTTGCTCTTTACATATAGTCTCACTCACTCCAGTACATCCTTGTCAAGACATAGATCAGAACTGCACCAATACTTAAAGCTGTGGGAAGCCAAGTTCTATATGGCAGCAAAATGATGCTCTGTGTCTTGTTCTCTGACAATTTCATTGGCCTTTCTGCTGCCAGTGGATACTGAGCTGAAGGTTTCAGAAACCTCTTGACAATGACTCCAAGATCTCTTTTCAAGTTTTAATGGGTACTTCTGAACCCAGCACTATTCTAAGCACAATTTAAGTTACTTTCCCCGTGGTGTATTACCTAACAATTTATCTACAAAGTATTTGATCTGCCAGCTATTTGCAAGCTTCTCATCTTTGCAAGCTCCTTCAACAGTTCCTCACCATTGGCTCTGGATTCTGCGACCTATCTCCATGCCCACTAGACCCTTCTTTTTTTTAAAAAAAATACATCAAAATTAGATTAACAGCCTGCCAATCCTATGGCGCAAGGGCTGTCTGCAATACTAGTTCACGCCTAGTTTTGCATTTGCAACTAACTATTTGCATTTGCTAACTAACTATTTGAATAATTTTGCATTTTGCAACTAAGTTCCTCAGGACTCTCAGGTGAATAAAGTTAACGGAGAAAAATAGGAATATACTAAGAAGGTGGTTCACCTTTTGTCATGGAGGAAATCTACACAAATATAAAAAAATAGTATTGAATTCTTCTCACCTAAATCTGGGTGCCTCCAGACAAGCTAGTTGTGCAGCCTCCATTATATTAGGTAACAATCTAGTCAACGTTGTAAATTAAATTTTGAGTACCATTCCCCTAACTGAATATGAAATTTTTCTTCAGAAAGGAGGACACCATCCCCTTACACTCCACTGACCACATGGATTAAAACTTATTTCACGGTGGGAGTCGACGCAACTGATTTAGGTCTAAATATATGTACAAATATGCAAGACAAATTGCATTCCTAGACACGTAACGTTCCAATAGTTAAAACTGGTTGAGAAGACTTCTGTGCTTTATGACTGAATTTATTTATGACAACTTTATGCTTTATGACTGAATTAAAGATGTTGATACTTAAAACAATGCAGGATTTCTGTCACTGAAAGCATGAGAGTACACATAAATCTAATGAGGCTCTTGAGCATCTAACTAGACCATTATACACCATCCTCCTCCTGTGAGATTAAGGTCATCGTTAATTCATACAAGAACAAGCGTTGCACATACCCATCAGGTAATAAGCTGTATGTGAGAACTTACGTACCAAACAAAACACAACAAAAGCACTTCAAGGGAAAGGAGGGGATATTGCAGAAGTGCAGAGCACTTGCAGATGCACCTGACAGCCACAGTATCCGCTTTGAATCCACACGAAGAACTTTTACTAATTACATAATTACATAATGCCAAATATGCTGAAAAATCATATTCTAAATGTTTAAAATTGAGCACTTGTAACGAAAGAACACAGCTGACCTTAGATTTTCTATCTTAACTCTCACCTTTCAATTTACCTGTAGAAATTCTGAAAACACATTCATGTTTATAATGCATTTAAAAACTAGTGTAAAGAAGAAAAACCTTGGAAATTATTCAATTTCCAGACAAGATTTGAAGGGTAAGTGCGTAATTATTTGCAGTTTGTTAATAAAGCACCATCTATATTATGCCCTAAATTAGGGAAATATTCTGTAGAAAACCTAAGATCTCAAAATTCCAAGCATGATAAATACGCTTGAGTCTTAAAGGACATCAGAAGTAGCTAAGATAAATAGAGTATCTATGCAGAATCAGAGATGAGTGAGGCTACACATGTGAAAGAAATAAAATCTTAGCCCAGATTTGCTCTCCAGGAAGACCACGGAAGTCTGTCACAGCACATGGCCTTTATTAACTCAATTATTCAAAGTTAAGGGAGACAGTTGGAGTTGAAAGACACACAAGCAAGCACTACATTACCTTCTCCATATTCTACAGTATGGACTATTAAATGAGTCATAAACAAAAGGAACAAAATTGGAATAAACAAATACTAGTTTTTAAAAAGCAACAGAATTTCATTTTTAAACGTATCAGAAGTCAGGAGGTGCCATATCTAACTTACACTTTCCCGGGGAATCATCAAACCAGTTTAGAGAATCTGACAGGACAAAACAGACTTGATGTGAATGTTAAACAACAGTACAGCAGAGCTACAATCAGACCAAATGAGAGGTATCAGTGAGTCTGACTGATAGGATAAAATTTCCAGAAAGTAATAACACACCTGAACTCAGTAGTAATTCATTTTTGTCCTACAAATAAGTATTCATACATGAATACATGATACTCTTCAGCAATTGTCACCAACGGACGTTTAACGAGAATTTTTTGCACCACCGAGTAATTAAGAAATGTTTAAAACCAGCCTTATTTCAGACTATAACTGGAATATTACATGCATAAGGAAGTGGTTTGTTCTCTGCTGAGAACACAATGAGTTAGATGCACAGTTCTCACACACATTTATGGGAGGCATTCATTAACTCAGTGTTCCAGAAAAACAGGACTGTTATGGTCTACAAATACAATTTAGTGACTGTATGTAAAACTGATAAACAAGGTAAGTGGGTCTATGACACTTAAAATATTGATATTGAAAGAATTACTTAGAAAAACACATCTTTAGTTAAGATTTTAGTGTATAGTGAAACTGGGAATGAATAAGTCAAAATCTTGAGGTTTTGAATTTTTAAGTTTTGTCCACGAGTTAACTGTCATTAACATGAGTGAATGTACAATAGATGTAATCCTCATAATTAAGTAATTGCTATTCCTGCAGTGCCATAGATGTGCATATATTTCACATTCATTGCAACAAAATGGAGTTTTAACTTGAAAGATGAAATGCCATATAGAAAAGTGATCCTGTGACAGTTTAACTATATTAACAAAGACCACACTGGGAATTCAATATCCAGTTTTAGGTCTCCTAGGCACAAGACAGACATTTATATGAACTGGAGCAAGATGTGCAGAGGGCCACCAAGGTGGCTGAGGGGCTGGAGTAGCTGCCTCATGAGGAGGGAGCAGCTGGAGCAGCTGCCCTGTGAGAACTTCCCAGCTGGAAACTGCTGCATTCAAAAAGAAAGAATTCTACTTTAGGCCTCATTTTGGGAAGAAAAAAAAAAATCCCTGAACTACTTATTACTGACAAGTTAGTGATCGCATCTTCCTTGCTAACAACTGAACAGCTCCCTCCAATGAAAGTCAGTTCTTAAACTTCAGTCATCTAACACTTCTATCCTGAAATAGGGAAAAAAACGTTTACTGTCAGAGCTGACAATTACTGTAGGAAATGGGGAAACTCTCTAGAGAAAGCAATCCTGACACCTGGGGAATGGGGCACAGGATCCAGTCCCAGGACTCCTAATCTAGTACGAAAGACTCTGCTTTACCATCTTGGGAATGATGGCAGCTACCCAGCAGAACGTGAGGCTGACAGTACAACCAAAAGCCATAACATGGTCATAAACATGAAACAATGTAAGTAAAAACAGGGAAATTATTGCTCTGTACTGAAAATCGTTTCTGTTTTGACAGATGTGAAAGAGACTGTATGAGTATTCTTTTATAATCTGCATAGAAAAAGATTATCTTAAACAAGACGTATTGGAAAATGCCTCCTACACTCGGTCTATTTAGTTTACCAAAGAGTACACCGACTATAACTTAATTACAGCCTGCTTGCATTAACACGTGGAACAAAAAGACAGAGTAAGCAAGGATCCTTAAACTTAGCAGACAAAAGATAAGCAAGGATGGTAGCTGAAAGTTGAAACTTGATAAATGCAACACAGAAAAATGAAAATTTTTAAATACAGAAACAAAACAGCAAGGGTAGCAAGTCAGTAGATTCATCTTCACAGACAAGCTGGATATGCCCAACACTTGAAGAATTTTTCTCTGCTTTCAAGCAGACACAACCGGAGTTACATCGGATGGTGGTTCCTTCTAGCAATTAAAAAAGCTATAAAGAGAATGAGTCATTTCTAAAACACTGACTCCTGGAAAGGTGCCTGGCAAGACCCAAAACACAAAGGGTTCTGGTCCCTTTTCTTCTACTGAACATGTGTTAACATTGCAAAGCAATTCACAGTTTCTCATAATACCACATCAGACTGTTGTACCCTCAGGAGGCGGGTTAATTTATCACAACTCCACAGTTTATTTGGCACAAAGCTGAATAATAATTAGATCTAAGATACCCAGCTCAATAGAGCCACAAACATGAATTATTTTAGTTTTCATTCATGATACTTTAACCTTCCCTTAACCTCAGCTAGCTGCCTTGCAATTTCTTTCTAGCTCATTAAATATTATTTTGGATTGAATTTGTTAAAAAAATACTAAAAATTACTTTACTGTACAGACAGGGCTTTAATTTAAGCAATGACATCCAAAATTACTACCCTGTTTTCCCAACAGTGACAAATCTAGAATATGTGCTTCTGCAATTAAAACTCATTCAGGTCTCTGAGCTGTATTTTAACTCCACTGGGCATTTCCACAACATACGTAACTTCTAGATGGCAACCTCGAAATAAGACCAAAATCTTAAATCAAACTCCACATACATTTAGAATGTATCCTTTTACATTTAACTGAATAGTAAATTCTTTACATCTAAGCACCAGGTCTTAAAATTAAACTCTTACCATATTCTCAGTCGTGCGCTTTGCAGCAAGTATTTGCGATCATTTAGTCTCCACATTCCAGTAAAAAATATAGTCTATAACTATCAAATAGGGATAATTAAAGGAAACATAAACCACATAATTGCAGCTCTCTTAGCCAAACCACTCAGATTTCAGATCTGGAATATATTATGTCAAGTTGATTACTTGTCACATAATAATAACAACGGCTTATTCCACACATTTATACTAATAATCCTCCAGCTCTTTGTCTGATATTACAGATTAATTATGTCACACAATTAAAACAAAGCATAAAATAAAGGGAAAAGCATACAATTAAAAGAAAAGCAGGAAACTTACAAAGCAGAGGGTTTCTCCATACTGGATAAACAGTGGATAAACACAACAAGAGGCTTTTCAACAAATAGCAAAAATGGAGGTAGAGATCTGATATGCTCGCTAAGCTATTGCAGATCGTGACTTTCATTCTGTGTATAGTTGTATTATATATTATAATATGTACGTTTATATGTATTATTTTTAAAAAAAAAATCACAGGATATAACAGTGAAAAATAGGTCCAGTAACTCCCAGCTGCATAAGATGCACTCCTACTAGAAGGACTGTCAACAGACTGTAGAAATGGAAGAGTAGCCAAAAAGGTAATGACTAACTCCACAGATTTAGCCAGTGCTCCTGATCTGCCACACTCACAAAAGCGTTAAAAAGGCAAAAAGATGCACAGAGATCCCACTCTTCCCTTTCCTCAGAAATGGCAACCTCCAGTAAGCGGACTAGATGCAATACGCTCTGTTATTGAGGACAAGCTAAATTTGTTCAGATACCATGATTCAGAATACAGTTATAATCAATCACATAAATAAGACTTACCCAGAGAAAAAATTGCCCCCACCTCCCCTCTCTCCCACCCTCCTTCCCTCGCAGTAGGTGTGAGCCAGATTCTGAAGCCAAATTTACCATCCGAGGGTCTTTAGATGCAACAAGTTATCCAACCCTATAAAACCCTTTCCCTTTTTAAGGTGTTTTTGTTCAACTGTTTCTCATTGATTTACTTGATATTGGAATTCATCCATTTCATAGAAATAATTGCATAGGAGGCAGTATTAGGACTTTTTGTTGCTGAGTCTAATAATGTGGTACAGCATGCTTACAGCAACTTTCAACAGGCTTCCTGAAAGCAAAGCATAGTCATTCCTCCTTAACTTGTAAAGGGCTGAGTTTTCCATATATGCATGAATAACCCAAAATGAAATATGCTATCTCAGTATTTTCCCCAAAGGAGATTCCACTAGTGTTGCCACTCAACTTCCTCCTGGAAATTGCCTCCCTCAATTTCTCTCTGTATGTCCCTACTGCCCTCCCGACAGGCATTATAATTTACCAGTAGTCCAGAGTTCAGCATTCAGGCTAAACATCTAATGCTGAACAGAACACAGAATATTAAATTCGACCCATCTTTCCAACAGTCTAAACACCTGGTTCTCCAACCTATACTTAAGTTTTATGAAAAATTTATATTAATTCAATCATTATTCAGACCACTAGCCTTCCTTCAGAAGTGGCTGAAAAGTTTGAATTTAGGCTATCTTTGAGCACAAGGTTGGACTAGATGACTTTCACGGGTCCCTTACAATCTTAAATTCTTCTATTATTTTATGATTTTAAAAGCTATTGGGGGGGTACAGTGACAGAACAACTGTATACATCTAATTCCTTTGGAAACTTGACTTTGAAGCAACAAGTTTTAGACAGTGGAAATTATGTTTCAAACTAATTAGTCAATGTTTGTAGCTAAATCATCTTATTTGATTAGACACTTTTTCCTTGAAAATCTTTAATTAATTTTTATTAAATTGTTTCACAGAGTGAAAGCAGTAAGTTCAAATATAAGGAACACATCAGAGCTGGGCAAGTCATTCCACAGGAAGAAATTGCTTAGCATTTTTCTGTCCTGGATTCTTCTTTACAATACAAAACAACCTTGGTATTTGGTACATCCTTCTACTTTTCCCTTATTTTTATAAGCTACTAAAATGCCTGAACCTAATAGCTTGTACTTTAAATAGAATGCAACTGGCATTACCTTTGCATATCATTCACATTATAAGATTACAAAATTTTGAGAAGAAGAAACTAAAACGTTACTTTAAAAAGAACTTGAAATATTGACTCTAACATTGCAAAAGCTGTTCAGTTTCTCAAAACTGAAACTCCAGTATTTAAGGACCTAAATAGAAAACTTTCTCTTACATATCACAAACGTAATGTTACTGCAAGTATCTTAACTGCTTGTTGAGTTCTACAAAATTATGAAACCAAACTAAATAAAAAGATAAAAAATAAACAGTAATCCATCTATTGGCTTTTAAAAACATTACTCCAAGAATGTTTCCTCTCCCATCCCCAGAACAGATGAATGTCTTTCTTTCTGGCACGTCAAAGAAAGTACTAAACTGGTAGATAAGAAACGTCTAGTTTCTGAAAGGCCACTAGACAATTACAGAAAAGAAACCAGTTGGCATCAACAAAATTATTAAAAGATATTTTGAAATTAAGGTCTCCACATTTCTTTCAAACATCCAGGTAGGTACTACCAACAAATATTTCATGTAATCGTAATATAACTTCTTATACTTTCAGAGCATAGCACTGTCATCATAAAGATTTGTTATCCAGAAAGAGAATATTTATACAAGCATACAAATGTATCTATTGACCGTATTGCAGTGGTACAGTATTGCACATGTGCACCATGCCACTGAAAGGACAGTAGACAGCTGGAATAATTCAAGAAAAATAACAGGTGCAGCACTCTAATTCAACTCTAATTTCAAACAGGTATTGGATTATATGCAGTAAGTAACATTTATTTGATACAGAACTTCCACTCGTAAGGAATTATTTTTCCTTAAAAACTATATATCCATCCTGATTCAGATCGAAGCAGTTCTTCAAGCTCAGCTCCCTCATATGTCTCTACTTTCCTTGTCCTTGAAAGCCTGTAATTTATAAATTACCTGGTTAGAGTCTGTTGAGTTTAGAACAGACCAGAGGAAAGCAAGACAGAACTACTGCACAAATCATAACAAATTTTAAACCACTTCTGATTTGCATAAAAAGTGTCTACTCCACTTAACTTTGCTTAGACCAATTACATTATTGTTTCCATAGTAATAAGCTTCAACGGAAATAAAACAGAGTAAAAAAATACCAACAGGCAATTAAAAGAACTGTGACACACACACACTGTTCAAGATAATGAGAGGTCTTACTCAACAGTCGTACTGGTGGTCTTGGTAGTCCTGGATAATTGATTCTGAATGTCAAATGTCTCACAGTGTCCAAGAGCTATAGCTAAAATGGCAATTCAAGCAATTCTTTTACCTGCTTCATGCCACACAATTACATAACATGCATTGTAAGGTAGTATGCATGCATCCTAGTACTTGTGAGAAGACAGAAGACACCTCTGTTTTGAAAACCAAGTTAATTTTTTTTACTCAAACTGTAGAAATGTCCGTTTGTCATCTTGGATCGACAGTCTTTACGAACCATGCTCTGCAAAAACAACTACACAGCCATTGCACTCATCCTAATTGAAGTAATCTGTCATTTAAGACTTGTTACATTTATAGAACTGGTCTGAAATTTGTAAAGCACTAGAATGAAAATAAGAGATTATCTACTAAGAGAATTATTTTAAAATTGACTTACCCCAAGAGAACACAGAAATAGAATGAAACAATATGTACTTTTTTAGTCTCGTATCCCAAACTGCTATCTCATCCTTTTTTTTTTTCTTTCTGTGGGACACAGTAACAGAACTCATCCCCTATGGTTAGTAATGCCCTTATCTGCAACTACAGAACACACTAGATAACAACTTAAGCATGACAAACACCTTATGAGATTCAGCTGAAAGACAAAGCTTCTGAAGGTAAAAAAAAAAAGATCAAAAGAATAATTGTAGTTTTACCATAACTCCTAGTTGGCAACAATGGAAAACAACCACAAAATCCCGCCCATCTGGGAAAGTGAGTAAACATACAGAATTTTTTTCCTCGATCAGTCAGGACTGTGGTGAACAGAAGTCATCACACATTGAAGCTGCTCTAATGTGAAAATTCATCTACATCTTTCTTTGCGAGAACACTGTCTGTAATATTAAAGAGCAGTTTTTAGCACAGCACAGACATACTTCTGATGTCCTTTTCATTTATGCTCTCTTGCTAGAGGAAGTCTGAAACACTGCCCCAAAAATCAGGCAAAATGCTACACAAATTAAGGCATCTCAACCTTAACACAGAATCAGAGCTTCTTGTGTGTCTACCAAACAGCACAAAGGCCAGATGAGGTAAACTATTAATACTAATGAACCACTCCAGTCAGAATTTTACAGAAAAACATCCTTTGGCATCCTCTAGTGCTTTAGGCACCTAATCCACAGTTGGCCTGTGCTCAGTCATCTGGCTAAAAATGCACTCTGATAACAGTAGGTAGGACGTTCAGCTGAAACACTGTGGAATATATAAAATGTCGAAAGGAGTCTGGTGCAATTTTCAAGCTTATAATTAAAAAGAGACTGCCTGATATTGTATGATTATCAGTTACACGCTTTGTTTTACCACAGAAGAACTTTGCTAATGAGTTACCTGTTCATAATACAGTAATGTGATTCAAGATACTTTTTACTGAAGGAAGAACTATAATCTGGAGAACCTTACCAGAAAAGCCCACACGAAATGAAAACATAATTTAACTTCAAAAGTACAAGACCAAGAATTTATATTTTGCTGCGTTGTAGAACAGCTTTGATGAATGAGCAATTACTGCAAGTCAAAACACAATACAAGCCATCACGTGCTGAATTAAAAAACAGATAAAATGGTTAAACACAGAACATGGGGGTTTGTGCTGATTAGTGAATCCGATCTGCTCTTTTCTGATTGACTGCCAGAGCCAGCATGAGGAAGATTATGGGATTACATGCCAGAGTAGGCTAAAGAAAAACTGAAAGAAAAGATACTCTACATTTGTAAGCAGTAAGCTGTTAATTTGACTCATGTATCATAAAATTGTACTGTAAAGATATTCCTTTTCCTCCCTCCACCTCCTAAACTCTAGAATACAGCTCTTCTGGTTGTGCCAGGACAAAGATCTGGGGGCCACAGTGCAAGTCAGGTCTAGGAAAAGTTCCAGGTTTCTAAGGAAAAAAAAAAAGAGGAAAAAAAAAAGAGGGAAAAAAAATACATTCACACGATGCAGCAGGAAAGAATAAACTAATGAATTCTTGAACATGACTTTGAAAACATAAGGATTAAAAAGTGAATGAGACATCACTTGTGCTACAGCTCCTTTAGACTTCCTGTAACTGTAAATCAAACGTTACTCATTATCACTACATCTATCCTGTGGGACATTATCAAGTGAAAACGTACAGATAAATCTTGAATAATATTCAACTCCGATCACCCAGGTAAGCATAGCATGGCATCTTACACTTCTGGTATTCCCATTAACATAACATACCTTTTCAACTCCTTGTTGTCGCATATCAAAAGGGAGGAAGGAAGACATATACCTATCTCCTGAAAATAATGGGGAGATTGTTAACAAAGTCAAGCACCATTATCTATTTTCTCTTAACTGGGCACTAGGTAAAAGGTATTTTTGAATCTGCTTTTTCCTTTACTTCCCCCTTAGGAACCTTTGGATCTCAGGGAAATTCCAAGTCTATGAACCACTGGATCGATGTAAAATGCATAAGGAGTATATGCAAAAATAGCTGCTCCTCTCAATAAGCATGACAGAAAATCACTGGCTCGTGTATGACATTTAGGAAGGCACCTCATAAATGACCCTCCCTTCTAAGCCAGTTCATGCATAGAAATATAATGGGCCAAACTAATGGAGAGATACAGTCACGAACATATTACAAAGTTCACTTTCCATTAGCTAGAGAATATATATATGTTATTTGGACAAAGAATTTTCGTATCACCACTTCATTAGATTTCTTAAGCATACGGATGGAAAATATAAAGTGGAACAAAAAATAAAAGCAAGCTTGATTAGTTTTTAAATTATTGTTAGAAAGGGAAGTTGAGATTGAACAGCAGGGAACCAAGCATGATATTCAGCATCACTTCTCACTCTTCCCGAGAAGGATTCATCATACCAAATGCTAGATACACTTCTCACCTATACTCTTTCAAACAGCCCAAAGAAGGAAACAAGCACTTCTTTGGCCCAGTTCAACTTATCTAGAAGCAAATGTGTAAAATAGATCAAACTATGCCCTTCCAGGTACCTGTTTCTCTCCCTTGCTTACGAGGAGCCTAGCTAGGATGACCATTGCAGGTGCAGAGGTCCAGAGAACAGACTTCTGCACGTTAAATTAGATGACTCTTAACCCTTGTAGCACCTTGCATCTTACGCCATGTGCCACCTAAAATCTTCAGAGCACAGACTGCTGACATAGACTTACGCTGTGAATGGCATTATGGATCTTCTACTTGTTGCAGTAGCATAAGTAACTAAAAATATTTTAAATTACTGAGCATAGCCTGGTGATTTTTATTCACTGTATTTGCTGAAGGGATGAGGTAGAACGGAATGGTTAAACTGTTCAAACAGAATATAATTATAATCTTTTTTCCTGGCTTCCTTTGCACTAATAACATTTAAACTACAAAAACACATACTAAGTCTTAGTTTTGAGAATACTTTAAAGTATTAACACTTTTCACCATGTACGAAGTCATCTTGTTAATGTTTTTAAAGGAGTTATGTCTTATGCATGAATCATTATTGAGATTCAGATACAAAACATCCAGATAAATGTATTATCTGTTACAATACATAATTTCAGTGTTACACACTGGCACCTGAATTTGCCACACTATTTCCGTTACTATGCTCCCTTTCATTGCAGTACTTGACCAGCTCACAGTAAATACGCGTATATGGCTTTGGAACCCTTCTAAATACTAAGTATTATATGCCGGAAGGTCAACTGAGTTCAAATAACACAGAATGTTGCAGCCTAAAACTAAACTCATCTAGCCTAAACAGCAGCAACTGAGCACATGTGTAACTCCCTCTCATCAAGTTTAGAAGCGTATCAAGAAATTTGCTGTGCTAGAATTTCCTTTAGGAGAAAACAAAGCTAAATCTCTCATCTTTTTTCCAAAGGTTCAAGTTATAAATTTAGAGAACACCAGATACATTCATTTTATTAACTGTCACTGAAAATTGGTAAGATTGATATTCAAGAGATACTGGACAGGGAATAAGCAAAAAACATGGCACTGTGGTATTGGACAGGAAAACTCCATGTGGGATTTTATAGGTTAAAATTATATTGATATTGAAACCTGTCAGATGGAAACTGGTAGAAAACACAGAGAAAAAAGTTAATCTCATTTAAAACTACACATCTACAAGATAAACTTGCACATGTAAAAGTATGGTGCCACGCAACTCTGCCTTCGCTGCAGTGTACAGACCAGGCTCCTGACGGCTCATCCCAGCTTTGCCATTCCTACCCATCCGTCACCAGCTGTCCCAAAGAACCCAGCCAGTATCAGTGCCCAACACAAAATCCATGAAGCATTAGAGAGAAGACAGCCTTATACAACCAAGAAAAATACACATCATCGAAATGCATATAAAAAAGTGTCAAAAGCAAGCTGGGATAGATTAGATTTTTAAGTTTTGGGAAGTCATCTTTAAAAGGAATTTTAAATTGAAAAAAGGCTCTGCTGTAATCCAGTTTTCAATTAAAATATCACAAAGCTTTTCCACAAGAATTTCTGCAGAGTTGTAAAATACATATTTAATGCAAACACTAAACTGTGGCAAGTAATAAGGTCCATTTACTAGGAAATAATTACAGCCCTGGAATAAAATCAATTATTTCAGAGTACATAAATGCATTGCTAAGCTATTTGTTCTTAATTTTTTTTTTTTAAATAATAAAACAAGGGTCTCAAAAAGAAAATTCTATGACAAAGACATTGCTGTTATTTAAAATTATTTTAAATTTTTCTTAATACAAATCTTTCAAAATTTTCTATTTTTCCCCTCAGTCACAAGGCCCATACTTTTCTTCCTGTCCCACACCTACAAAAAAATTTTGGAAAACAGCTGCGCTTCAAAATCTGAATTCATTCACAGAAGCCTAATTAACACCTGAACAGAAGGAGGTCCGACCTATACAGCAGTAATTAAAAACAAATAAATAAAGCAGAACATGTTCTAACTTCTCAGAAATTTACTTCACAACCTTCTCAGAAATTTACTTCACAACCTTAACTTTCTGTATAAGGTTTTAAAGTTATAATCACTTGCCAATAGCATCTTGTTTGGGTCCATTTCAGTCACTTGTTAATGAAGATCTGATGTCAGTTGAAGCAATGGACCAAAAGCAAGAATTAACCCAGTTGGCTTCATAAGGCTTTGACGAACACCAACATTAGACCATTCTGCCGGACCCTATGGTTACTTCTGGAGCAGTGCTGGTTTTAGAAAAAAAATCGCCAACCCATTATCCATTCAAATAATCCGTAACATTTAACCATTAATCATAATCCAAAGACATTTGGTATCCATATGTTAAAAACAAGTTGAAAAAAGTTTATTATTTGTACTATGAGAAAGAACATCAGTTATTATACATACATGAAGCGATGCCTACACCAACCGCAATTCAGAAGATGTGCCATAATTCATAACGGCACATCAAAATAAAGAAATCATAATCAGGATATAACCCTGATATTAAGAGATCCATTCTTCTTGCAAAGATACTCGGGTAGGTTAGAAGAACCTGGATTTCACACACCTATTTCTCATGGCTAAGCATATGCCTAAAAACCACACACTGATGCTTGTTCTCATCTCTCCACTGAAAACCACAGCACAGGATCATCCATGAAGAAAAAAGGATTACAGTCATCAGCCACCCATATCCAAGAAAAAAAATACATAAACTCATGCAGAAAAAAAGATCAAATTAATTAATCAAATATTTCATTTTATTCCTTCAACTATTCATAAACAATTTTTTTGTGTTTAAGCCCGCTTCAAGGGGCCTGTTAACAGTCTACACTAATATTCTAAATCCCATCTTGAATTTTTGTACATCACAAAGTTAACTATTCAATTTATCTGTCATTAATATTACCCTTTACAATGAAGAAACTCATAAAAAAACCCTGCATCTAACGACTGACACACAAACCACTTCTATATAAATGATTATCACTTAATCCTAAAAGCATGTACGAAAATCTACATAGATCTTAAAATTCCTTCATGTTACCTCTGCTGCAGCTACTCTAAGTGAGTATTTCATTAGCATGTCATTAAATGGTGTAAGATATCTGGTAAACATCATGTTATCTTGTGTCTAATTGTTCAGCATCAAGAACTGTTCTTTCCTAAAACCAGGTGCAGTTAAAATGGGGAAATATTTAGACAAGCATAACTGACAAGTTCAACTGAATAACGCATTATTCTCTTTGTAAAATTACACACTAAGCTCAGGCTAATTTTTTTTAATGGAAAGCAACTCACTAACAGCTCAGTTCACGCTCAGCTGGATCAGTCACTCAATTAAATTTGTTTCACTTCAAGCTAACAATCAAAACAGCTGACAATTCAACCGATACCTCCACATCCACATTCAAATGCAATATTTCTTAATTTTCATTTTAACAGGAGCATCACGGCTGCAGGAATACAGCCCTAAATTAAGCTATTAAAGAAACATTTATATTTCTTCTGTGGATGAAAGATACTATTAACTCTCAGTTCCAGTCTTCTCCATTGTATTTGCTGATGTTCTTCAGCANTTTCATTTTAACAGGAGCATCACGGCTGCAGGAATACAGCCCTAAATTAAGCTATTAAAGAAACACCTATATTTCTTCTGTGGATGAAAGATACTATTAACTCTCAGTTCCAGTCTTGTCCATTGTATTTGCTGATGCTCTTCAGCAGCTTTTATCGATTCCCAAAAAAAATTCTTTCTCTACTATCTTAAAACTAATAAATCAAACACAACTTATTCTTTTAAAAACAAAGTACTGCTTAAATTGCTCTCTTCTGTATTATTCCTTTACTACTTCATGGATTTGCTGCCACCATTCAGATGAAAACTACTTTCTCAATACTTCATTTTTTCTTTAATTCGTCCAACATCTCCAGCAAACCCAATTTAGTTTTAGTGCCCTTCTGGCAGAATACATGAGTAAGCCTTTGCTAGAAAGTAAATAAGAAATTTATATTTACATTCTACTAGAAATTTATAGTTGCAGAGGCTGTAATGCAGGCAGCTGCTGGAGATCCTTAGGCACATACCTGGAGGACTCCTGCAGTGATGAACTTCCAAGCACGATCTGAGGGCAGCCAGCAAGCATCCACACAAGACCGCACCTCCGTATCTGTTCTCAGTGCTTTCCAAATCCTATGGCGGCTCTCGTCCCATTCCTTCTGTTTGTATGTGTTCTAATTTCTAACTTNCTCCATTGTATTTGCTGATGTTCTTCAGCAGCTTTTATCGATTCCCCAAAAAAATTCTTTCTCTACTATCTTAAAACTAATAAATCAAACACAACTTATTCTTTAAAAACTAAAGTACTGCTTAAATTGTTCTTTTCTGTATTATTCCTTTACTACTTCATGGATTTGCTGCCACCATTCAGATGAAAACTACTTTCTCAATACTTCATTTTTTCTTTAATTCGTCCAACATCTCCAGCAAACCCAATTTAGTTTTAGTGCCCTTCTGGCAGAATACATGAGTAAGCCTTTGCTAGAAAGTAAATAAGAAATTTATATTTACATTCTACTAGAAATTTATAGTTGCAGAGGCTGTAATGCAGGCAGCTGCTGGAGATCCTTAGGCACATACCTGGAGGACTCCTGCAGTGATGAACTTCCAAGCACGATCTGAGGGCAGCCAGCAAGCATCCACACAAGACCGCACCTCCGTATCTGTTCTCAGTGCTTTCCAAATCCTATGGCGGCTCTCGTCCCATTCCTTCTGTTTGTATGTGTTCTAATTTCTAACTTTGCCCCCCACGGTGATGCTTAGTCCAGCTTTCAATCATATTTCTGCCTAGCTAGCTACAAGACTAGCTCTCACCTGCTGTCAACAACTACCAAACCCAGTCTCCACCTCTAGTCTGGACTTTTCACACAAGCCTAGCTGATCCCCTCAGTCAATGCACACAAGGTCTTTACCCGAGTTTGTTAAGCGTTATTTAGCGTTGTGCTTTATCCAACTCACTACACCATACACAGTGAAATCCAAGCAAAGATGAAGAGATATATGTCTCTTACAAATGAGATGGAGAGAAGTGTTCAATATCACACGAGGTGGAAACTTCCCCCCTTTTTCTTAAAATTCAAAAGTATCCGACTTACATTTTTACCCATGCAATACTAAGATGCTACTTTAACACTAAACTAAATTGGAAGAAGAGAGAAAAGCAGTAGGGAGCAAGGTCTGTCAAGTCATCTGTAATCACTGTTTCCTTATTCAAAAAGTACAAACAAGGGGCTATAACCAAAGGAAAAGAGTGCTTTTGCCAGTCTAGCACTCTCCTAGCAAAAACACTCCTTAGTATTTGCTTTTACCTTGACTAATAGCGTGTCAGAGTCTTGAAGAAGCCAAGAACAGATGCGAAATTTCAGACAGCTACTGTGAAGATTGTTCTTAAATCTATTTGTAACTTCCTTTCCAATATGGTAAAAAACAATCTTTTGAACAGCTTTAACTACAGTTCTGTCTAGAAAAAGAGTCCATGTGATCTCACTGCTCCTCGGGAGCTGCTCAGCAAGCCAATGCTGACCTACTCCCAGAGCGACAACCACTCAGCCCTGCCACGCTGGGGACGCTCCTCCCATGCCCCATGCTTGAAGGTTTGGCTCAGATCAGTGCCATTAGGAGTCAAGTGTATTTTTCATAGCACGCTTCAGATAAAGTCTCTTTTGTGAAACACTAGCAGAGGAAGAAGAAATCTAAGAATACGTAATATACTTGTGATCATCCTCCTGCCATGCTAAGTGTGCAAAAGTAAGCAAGTAAATAATGAAAATAAGCAAGGCATATGGGTTTTTTGGATGCATGTTCCAGTCGTTTGTCAAGTTCTTACTTAAAACAAACCTTACCAGACACAAAACTAAAAAAAAAAAAAAACCCAAAACACCCCAGGGTATGCTTTTTGCCAACAAAGTTTCTGAGACAGGGAACTACTGGAGGGAGTCCAGCGGAGGGCCACGAAGTTGATTAAGGGAGTGGAGCATCTCTTGTATGAGGAAAGGCTGAGAGCTGGGTCTGTTCAGCCTGGAAAAGAGAAGGCTGAGAGGAGATCTGATCAATGCTTACAAATATCTAAAGGGTGGATGTCAAGAGGATGGGGTCAGACTCTTCTCGGTGGTGTGCAGCGACAGGACAAGGGGCAATGGGCACAAACGAGCACAGAAGTTCCACCTGAACATGAGGAGGAACTTCTTTACTGTGAGGGTGACAGAGCACTGGCACAGGCTGCCCAGGGAGGCTGTGGAGCCTCCTTCTCTGGAGAGATTCAAACCCCACCTGGACGCGTTCCTGTGCACCCTGCTCTGGGGTCACCTGCTTTAGCAGGGGGGTTGGACTGGATGATCTCCAGAGGGCCCTTCCAACCCCTACAGTTCTGTGATTTACTGCAACAATATAACACTGACCTCATCGATTTTTCAGAAATCTAAAAGCCTCCAAAATTAGTAATAACTGATTTTTCAAATCTTCTCTTAGTAAGCTAATGTGATATTAGTAACCCAGTTGAAGCTTCTCTTTCAAAAAATTCTTTTCAAGCAGGCAGAGTCCCTTTAATCAGTGTATGACCTCTGAATGGTCCAGACATTACAACATATTCTCTCACTGCAAACAAAACCATTTCATTTTTAAAACTTACTGTAAGAAGTTTTGGGGCTTTTCTTTCTGATAAAGAAACACTTTTTTGAATCATTTTAGGAAACCATGGTCTGCACCTAGTGAAAGCAAAGCACTATTTAAATCAATCCCAGTTTATAACCAATGCTTCAATGAAAAAGGACAAACAGAAGATGAGTGTAAGCATGGGAACTTACACACAAAATTGCTGGTGAAAAAGTATTATAGATGCTGCGTGCATAGAATCCATAGAAATTACTTGAAAAAACCTGAAACGACAACTAGGATAAACACACCATATCACACAACAGCCTGACAAATATCAAACATTAAGAGCAGTTTTACTTTTCTGTGCCTTGCAGCAAACAATTAAAGATTCTCATATATCCCAGTAACACCTGTAACACTTCAGCAGGTCCATTTTAAGAGATTTGCATCACAAATTAGTTTCAATGGCACAAACCAGGTCCAATTTTACTACGCAATTTTTAAAAAGAAATAAAGACATAGCATTCACTTCATACTGAATCATTTTAAAGTATTTATTATGCCTTCACAAAAGAAAGACCATTAGCTGCTGTTTTATAAAGAAAAAAAATCACAATGCATAACTGCATGAAAACAAAAAGAAAAAAGAATACATGTCAACATACCTCCGGGAAAAATGGACCCGCCACAATTCATGCTGGATTAGATTCTTCCTGTCTCAATTCACCAAACTGTAGTTAATTATATCCAGCAGGCAACTGCTCCATTCTCAAGTCCCACTCACAAGGCACCCCACCTCTGATTTCCTTCCATTCCTTTTTACCTTTTACAGACTGCTCTTCCAGATTTTAAAGCTAATTCTCTTTCTTTTTCTACTTCCATTTTTTCAGAGGTGGTTCCCCAGTTTTGCCCTCCCAGTCCACCTAGTAATTACAATGCTACATAATAAAATAGAGAAAAAAAAAAAACACTTAGGGCTGAATACCATGGAGCCATTTATACTTTTCCAAGGTCAAACAGCCAAAAGTGCTTTTAAGCCTGTTCACCACAGGCTCCTCTCATCAGACACATCTCTGAAAGCATATTTTTCACCTATAAACTCTCGAAACCTTCAGCTGTAAACAACAGTTTGGATCTACAAGAATTCTAGCTTTCCAAATGCATTGTGGTATCGTCACCAGGGCAGGTTATAAGGGGCACATGAAGTGCAATAGAGACTGAGTGGAAGTTGAGGGCCTCAGACTAAGATATGGTTAAGACTGCAGCGTTTACTGTGGTCCTGGAGAGGCACTGAAAAGCATTTTGGATCCTGAATCACTTTGATCTAGATGTCTCAAGTATTACGAGAGCTATTCGTCTATGCTCAATCTTAAAATCTTAACAGGTTCACCATGCACCACGAACACTTGAAGCAGCACACAGGGTATACGGTGCTTCAGGAGATTTGCACTTCATTATTTAAGAAAACGTTTCAGATCTTTTTTTTTTTTAATTTCGCACATCAGATGGACTTTCAGAGCAGCACATTATTAGATCAATGGTATTTCCCTTTGCTTACTGCAGTAAATAAACTGCACCAACATTAACCTGTTTCAACAGGCTTGACCTTAAGAAGGTCTCACTGGATGATCAAGTTTTCTTTGACAACAGACAATTATTAGCTGCCGTCCAACACATCAGCCACTAGGTCAGTAGTCACCAAGAGAACAGAGCCAATAAAAACTAACCTCTATTTTTTCATTAATATTTTCCCCTAAAAAAAATGTTTAGCATTTTTTACTTGTTTGACAGTTTTGATTTTTTTTTAAGGTAAACAGCTCATTTTGGCACAAATGATGGAGTTGAGAAGCCAGCTTTGTATTGCAAGCAACTTTTTATCACTTTTTTAAGAAAAGTTTCCTATGCTATTCAGCATTTTTGATGGGAGCCTCCAGGTACCTAAACTTCCTCCTCAGTTCACCATCTTCTGGACTGTCGATTCCTAGATGAGATTATGCTCACCATTCAGTGAGCACTTACTACTAGTGTCTATGGCATGTAGACTAGCTGTGAGAAAGGCAGGGACACAGTAGGAGGGATGGGAAGAGTAGCAGACAACTGAGAAAAACAAAAGTAGTAACAGATACTGAGGGCAGAGACATAAAACTACTTTGGAGCTTTATCACCTAAAATAAGTGGCCCTCCATGAACACTCTGACCAGGTGTCCATGTTTGCCAGTGCTATTTTATGGATACCAAGCACCACACCTTAGGTTTAATCCTCAGACAGACATAACAGAAAAAGGACTTTTCCACAAGCAGCATGTACTGCAGATTACATAGAGAAATGCCGCTATGAAAAAGCGGTGTGTGCCTGTTACTAAAAAAATTTATTCTAAGAAAATTATTTTCAAGTTCGCAGCTTTAGAGTATTATTGGCAAAATAAATGGATGTTAAATAATTGGTCGTATCTACTACAAAAAAAGTGTGGTTGAAATACAAATACAACATTAGATTCACTTGTTCAGGAAAAATCAAAACATCTTGAACCATTGAATCAAAATTTCTAGCGTCTGGAAAAATAAGTAACAAAACATGTATTTAAATAAGTGGGCCTCAACCACAGGTAACAGCAAGCTTTTTATGGATGTTCTGCACATACTTACAGGTTGAGCAGACTAATAGTGCTCTTGCCACAAGCTCGCAGAGTAACTTCCACTTCTGCGCCACTTTCGAGGTGACAGATGGAATGAGGATCTCCGCAGGGACGTAGTACTGAATTGAATAGGTCACAAAAATCCCAAAGGAGTACAGAATTTTTACAGACTGATACAACCTGTTCAAAAGATTTACAGATGTTCAGGTCAGTTGCAAGCACCTCATTAAAAAAACTAGCTTCCTAATTTTTTTTTTAAAGAATTTTCTATCATATGACATTTCAGAATTCCTTAATGGCTAAGCAAGCAAACCCTCACATTTTCAATTAGATCCAGATTCTTTATCCTCTATGTAAACTCAGAGTATTTAACAAGCTTTAAGGCCTATTAAAATAGAACCTGTTCAGTGCTTTTTTTTTTTTACTTCATTTCGAAAAGTTTACAAAAATCTCCACAGTTAAGTTGCTAACTTAGAAGACTGGTAAAGTGACTAATTTTTTCCCTACAACTATTTTTGGTTAACAATAGTGGCTTTTTTCTAAACTTGTACATCAAAACCACACAGTAAACACAACTCCCTCCAAACAGGAGGAAGAAGACAGATTATTTGCCTTTGCAGAGTAATAGGTTCAAATCTTGCTTCTGACATGTGCAATGCCAGGGTTTTTCTACTCACTCTGGGAACTCCCTGCACATTAGACAACTCAACTAAGTCAACACTAGGTCAGCCTCCATGAAATTAAAAAATCAGCTCAAATCCCACAAAGGTGTGTTTAGAGCTTCCAAGACCCCAATCCTAGGAATGTTCAGTGACCATGTCCCAGGTCCACAGTGGGGGAAAATAAAAAGAAGAAATCCAATGCTACTGCACAGTCTCCAGCATCGCAGTCTCTCCACAAACGGTGGTTCCGCACCTACAGGCTTGCTTTGAGCCAGAACGTGATTTAGAGAGTCTTTAAGTAGTAGGCTGAGGGCCACAATGACAGAAAGTAGCCACTACTCATTTCAAGAGTAAGTGATCACAGTCAGTGACCAACATTACACTAACTATATTAGTATACTAACACAATTCACTATACTAATAAAAGCCATGTTACATGTAAACGATTTCACCCCTCTCTTGCAAATTATTTCTTTAACAGAGAAGCTCCAATAGTGGGCAAAGCAATACGACAGAGGTATTTTAAGGTGTGGGAAAACAAAACTTTAAGCAATCCTGTTTCTGTTTAACGAAGATGAAAACTGATCACGCACTGTCATTTTGACAGCCAGCCTTTGCTATCAGGTATTGATCAAATACAAATGGAGTATCAGGTTGTTAACACAACAAAAAGAACCAACTTACATCTTTGTTTTTCTATTAGTGCTTTTGTTCTTATTTGAAGACAAATAGCTGTAATTTTGATCTAACCAATGAAGCCTCCTGTTAAGAGCAGTGTGGTGATTTTGTGTGAGAAAATCCTAGAGAAGTCTTTCTTTTTTTCCAGACAGCTTTGATGCTGCCCTTCCTGCATATCAATTATTGCTTCCAAAGCTATATGCACTCAGGAAGGCCACAGCTCCAGTTTTCAGAGCCAAACTAGTCATTCTCTTATAGAAAACTAAATGTTACACAGATTATATTCTATTCTGGTTTAATACCTTGCTATGAAGTTCTCCAACAGAACAAAAACACTTGCAAAAATTAGTAATAGTTACGGTGATGATGATCAAGATCAACTGAAGGAAAAGTGCAAGAAGATACAATGTGTTAGGCACTTTCACATGTGGTAGCAGGATTCTGTCTGATGCTCAAAGTATCATTATGGCCAGATTGCACTAAGGCTATAGATACACATACATATGTACTCCAGTAAACTAAAAGATAACATCATCTGCTTGCAACAGTTATAACTGCCTGTGAAACTGCAGAAGATAAGCATACTGCCAAAATATGTACCCAAAAAAATCCCACAAAAAATCTACATCATTCAATCATAAATCAACACACTCACAGAAGAAAATGCCAAATTCATATCAAATATAATCTGTACATTGATAATTTTTCACAGTGGCAGTAAACACTGGCCATTTTAAAGACCAAAGCCAGTATCTTCCAGATTTCTGCATATTCACAAAATGTTCCTAAAAAGACTTATCATATTGGGAAGAGGACATCTCAGGAAATTATATTTATTAAAATTGGAAGGAGTATCTTCAAGGCTAGAAAATATACATAAACAAATTTGTTTGCTGTCCACACTCTCCTCTTCAAAAGTGCTAGGTACAGAACACCATTACATTACTGTGCCATGTCAAAAAGGAGTAACACACAACCAAAGCTTAGTGTAGGATTGTGTCAGCTATGAGGTAATGGAAGCATAAGTAATGGCCCTGACATTTAAAGTCAGTAACGATGGGAAAAACCCCACTGTTTTGTACCAGAATTTCATAGGGTTTATAGCAACACAAAGGAGTACCAAGTTCTAGCTCTAAATTGTGCCAACCAGTGGTGGCTTGGCATTACTTAAAAAAGAAATTGGAAAAAGAAGGTTTGCTCATGTAGAAGAGAGTTCATTTTGATGCAGGAACATCCTTCCTAACACACAGGACTAGAGCTGCTGTAACTAGAAAAATATTTTAGGGATCAAGATAATTTGAGGTTTTTTTAAGAGACCGTGTATTTTGTTGAAAAGCTGCTTTAGGATGGTTTTAATTTCTGTGCCAGAAAAAGACAAGCTGCTGTCTTGCACTACTCCAATAAATCAGTCACATAAAAAGCAAAATAATCTCTACACAGACTGGTAAAAAATTTTAAGAAGAGGGAAGAATTTCTGTTCTGATTAATCTCTTTCCATTCTAGTGTTATTTCACCCTGTATATCATCAAAGTATAGATAAAAATGTTTAGAAAATGCAACATAGTGCACAGTTCATTTATAGCAATATAAATCTCAGCTACATTTAACTTCCTTTGCCTAAATTGGTTCAAAATACTCTTTCCTATTCCAAAAATATTAAATGACTTTGGATCATTCAGCTTTAATCTTTATGTATTTTTTTGGACCTGTGCAGAACCAGAAAACTCTATCCTCTTAGTAAAGGAAAAGATTATCCATATTTATCAGAAGAAAGTGTCACTTCAAAGGCAAAGACAAAAATCGAGGAAAAAAGTTCAAATCTACCCTCATATAAACTATATCTCAGAGGGAAATATAATAAAAGCAGCTGTGAGGCTTTGGTATAAAATAAGGAAGATTTTTTTTTTAAAAAAGTAAATGTCTGAATGGGTTGGCAGTCTAACTTCAAAATGATTCTGCATGGTCTTATGCATTGCGCTTTCTTACCTATGTTGGAAAATAACCACATAATGGCACTGTCTTGCCAAATTTTGGGAAAAAAATACCTTTTTTTTTTCCCAAGATAGTTATGGTTTCTTAGATACCATGCTCATGCTCTCATCTGACTTATCTTAATGCAGTGAAATCCGTTGCTAGGCTGTAAGATTATTGTTTTTTTCCTTCATGATGTGTTTGAAGGTTTTCCTACATCTCCAGCTTTTTTCTTAACAAAACATCTGCAGACCTAATCCAAGAGAAGGTCTCGGAAAAAATATTTTGAGAACTTTCGTTAAGTTTTTAAAAAGCTGGAGTAAATCTTCCAGAAAAATTAAAGCGCAGACTTTTTTACCACTTTTACTTGTGGCTGAATAAACAAGAACCAGAGTATTATCCATACCACCACCAGTTATAAGTTTAGATGCATTCTTAATCCACGCCACATAAACTACAAGCATTCCTCATAGGTCTGCTTACAGTCAACTGAGAGAAGTTATGAGTCTCTTGGTATGATTTTCTTTCTAAGAATGCAACTAAGAACAAGATCAAAGCTTTCAGGTAAACTTTTGGTTCGTGGGCCATGGGACGCTGTCTGTTCGCAAATGAAACAGGAAATACTGCTCAAAAACAACCTTTGACAGCAGAAGATGACGCTGAGCAGACCAAAGCACTGAATACTTTTTTTTGCTTCAGTCCTCAAAAAGAGATTCAACTGCAATCAGAAAGCAAAGGCAAATTGGAACAGTAAGAAAAGGAAAAACAGCAGCAAGAGTAGGGAAAGAACAAATTGGACCCTTGACTCTGTATCTCCCAAAGCCTGGCAGAGGTCAATCAAAGTGTTCTCCCTTTGGGTATCATAGCCTGTATTGGTAAATAAAATCAGGCCAGGACTGCTTTTGGCCCCTCATCCTAAGGCCAAATGGCACAGCAGGGCAAAATTTGTATCCATACAGCTCAGCTCTTTTCCACCATAACAGGATGCCTCCATGATCCTTCCTTCAGTATTTTGAAGGAAGTGTTGAACACATGGTCAGCAGCGATTTTGGTACACTGAAGTGGTTTTGAGCAGAGGAATACAGCTGATGAACTTGAATAGTTCCTCTCAGCCCATTTTTATCTGCTCCTCATCTCACATCTGCAAGACAGTTCATCAAGTTTTTAATTTTTGATGATATTGAAAGGCTGCTAACAAAAAAAATCAGCTTTTTTATTAGCTGACAAACACAGGAGGAATTAAAAGTGTATACATGGGGAAAAAAGAAAAAGACTGACAGGGTCTAAATTATTTGTGTCAAAGCTTTGAAACTCACTGTACACAGCTCGATAAAGCCCCAAAGGCATAGTCTAAGGACAGAAAAACTACTACATCACTTTGCATGGGGACATAATGGTGTAGGTAGTTTAGGAGCCACTGCTGTTGCAACACACTTCTTTCTGATTGCTGATCAGCTTTAAGAAATTTAGAGGGAAAACAAAGAGTCACATTTCTATCAGTACTGCATCACTGTCTGGATCCCATAAGCTTACATGGATTTTAGCTGGCTAACAAAAAGAAAACCTGATCAGTAACTCCCAATTAGCCTTTAATCCTCAGGCTTCAGATCATCCCAAAACTTCATAAAATGTTAAATCTTAAATTTAATTTTTTTTAATTTCAAAAAGATAATCCAAAACAGGATTCAAAGCTTTAATCACACAGTAGATCAAAGCATCTCCATTACACTATTTTTTTAGCTCTACAAGGATTCAATTTTTTCAAATTGAGAAACAACTTTTATATTATTAAAGTGATTTTACTAGTACTTTGCTATTATATTTCAATCAGATAAAGATGGCTCCTTAGGCTATATTCTAAAAAATTTCTAAATCATTCATATGTGCTAGAAGAAGTTAACAAAAGTTTGCCTCCCTTCAATCTACATTTTCGATTTTGTTGTACCTTAAAAGAAGGAAAAGGATTAAAAAATGGGAACCTGTATAACAAAACTTGTAAATCAATACAGCTAGGGTGAGTACGGCATTAGTTATGCTAAGCTTCCACTTGAACTAGAACCATGTAACCTCCGTATGATATAATATTTTGTATGGTAGTTAATCTTTGGGATTCATGGTAAATGAGCTGTTGCACAAAGACCATCACATATATCTTAATGAAGAACAGAGAGAGGAAAGAACCTTTGGCCTCAAGAAGATGAGCCTCCGACCAAGGACAAAGAGCAATTTTTTTTTACGATGAGAGTGGTGAGAAACTGGAACAGGTTGCCAGCAGCAGCTGTGGATGCCCATCATTGGAAGTGTTCAAGATCAGGCTGGAGGGGCCTTTGAGCAACCTGGTCTAGTGGAAGATGTCCCTGCCCACGGCAAGGGGGTTGGACTAGATGATCTTTAAAGGTCACTTCCAACCCAAAACAGTTTATGATTCTATGAGACCCCGATCAAGGACACTACTAAGGTACTGAAGCAGAATTTCCCATAATCTATATTTGCAGATGCCACAGGACAACAACCAGGTACTTTTTGACTATAAATAATATGCTGATTTAGGCAAATGAGGTCCTCCTTGGCTTCGGTCAAGAGGCATCTCATGATCACAAATAAATCAGGTAAAGCATACTCTGTGCCTTTGTGTCCTCTCCTCAGTCCGCAATAAAATGAGTAAAAAGATTCGTATCGCTACGTCCTCTGCATACTTCTGAGGTTATGAAAAACAATTATTAAGATATTCCAAACAGCTAAACATAACTGCATATAAAAAAGAAAAGTTATCTTAATGCAGTAAAATAGAACTTTCTGATTCCAGAAAGTTGTTGCTGAAGATCAGAAAAAAAAAAAGCTGAAAGCTACTTTTTCTCATAAAGTCACTTTTCAACATATACTAATTAATGTATTATGCTGACCAATCATTTGTGATCCAAAACACATTCTAAACTAGAACTGCAAAAAATCTCTTCTCCAAAAGCTCCAATCTAGTAAAACGTTTTTAGAATATGAGCAGTCCTTTATTTAAATTACACTTAAGGACTTAACTGGTCTAGGGTCTGTGTATGCCTTCTGGTCAATTCATCTCCAAGAACATAAAATAAAACTCAGCAGCAGAATTTTAATTTTCTTTATCAGGAAAGGTTTATTTTTAAGACTGGGATTGCCCAGATGGAANAGGGTCTGTGTATGCTTTCTGGTCAATTCATCTCCAAGAACATAAAATAAAACTCAGCAGCAGAATTTTAATTTTCTTTATCAGGAAAGGTTTATTTTTAAGACTGGGATTGCCCAGATGGAATTAAACACATAAGCCAAGTCTCACTGCTTAGCTACATTCCAGCTTCTTTCGCATGACCGCTTGCTTATAAAAATTTGTCCGCTCCTTGTGTTTCTCTAGTTCATTCCAGCCACTTACTGGCTTTATATGTGAGGACCAAATAATAAAATATCGTTATATGGTTCACTGGAAATGTGTTTCGCTAGCACAGTTAATTTCACACATTTGCTCATCAGTCCTGTATCAGGTAGACCCACAATACTGCACAGCAATAGCATTGTACATCACAGCCCATGGGCGTACCACTGATGTGCTTCTCCTCCTAATTTTGCTTGGTGCTCTGGGGTACTATCCAGGGTAAGACGAAAACAGATGACTTCGTTATCATCTCTACATATGTGCCCTGAGCAGCTCTGAGGTTATTAAACTTAAAATGCCAATTCTCCACCTTATAGAACACCAGTTTCCATCTCTTTTATGATCTGTTTCTTTGCATTAGGTCTGTAAAGCCATCAGGATAAATATCATCTTATCATCTCATCTGCATTGTAGCCAAGAGCTCTTTGAAAACTCTTTGTTGGACAGATCTGTTAGACAGCAGGGCTGCAGAATAAAGCAGAATAGTACAGCAGAACAGTTTATCCTGTTGCTTGCATGAGCACAGAAAAAGCAACAAGAGTGAGTGAGCAACCTTACCTTACATTTCACATTCCTCTCCCTCCTCCTCTTTTAAGAGCACTTCTCTTAAGGCACAAATACACCCAGATCTATCATTTAAAACAAACTTCTCACTAATCCTATCAACAATGAGTAATATTACCAACAGAATAATTTTCCTTTTCTGATGCATCATATAGACAGAAATGGATACCTTAAGTGTTTGAAGACTTCTGGGTTTTTTAATGTATCTGCTGTGTACAATGAAAGGACACAATTAAATATGTATCATGAACAGTATGTCCCTAAAACCAGAACCATAAGAAAAAATAGAAAAAATGCCACAAAATGGGCAAAAAATTGAGACTCAAATTCCCATTTTTACAATAGCAGTACACAAACAAAACAAGCAAAAAAAACAACAGAGACATGACAATTCTAGGAATTGTCAATTACTCTAAGTTATATTTAAATTAATAGTTACAGTATATATACATCTATAGACAGATACAGAACTAACAATGCACCAGCTGAAATAGTCTTCAGTGCTTCTTCAGTATGTGACACGTGAGCTCTCATAGCATTAAAAAAAAGCTAAATAAAAATTATAATACCCCTGAGACACTGGCAAGCATAAGTTTCATTTTCCTGATAGGAAGCCATTACTATGCATTATCCATGGACTTGCATCTGAACTACAAACCCATTCAGTTTTGTTGTCTTCTATTCCAGTTGTTCAGCTGCTTAAGCCAGTGACTGCACTAACAGGGCCATTACATTACCAGGATATCCAAGGAAAACTAGCTGGTTTCAGAACTGCAATACAGCTGATTGCAAACTTCACATGCCATCCTTCAATACACTGGGAACGAGCTCCTGCTAGAGATGGAACACTTTACTATAAAGATCATTAATCTGTTTCCATATGCAATTCCTTTTAATATGCAAGAAATTGCTCGCTAGGATCATAGCTCAACTGCAGAAGGCAGAGAGATCCTATACAGTCTAAATTTAAGAGTTTGAGCTCATCTATGACAGCTCTGAAGCATGGAACAACCTTTACAATGTTTTTGCCTTCTAGATTACTGGGTTTAAGTCACATATGCCCTTACCATACATCTTGTGGCAGGTTTAAGGTTATGCTGCCTTTGATTTCATCTCCAAAGCGCAGATACCCTAGAGTGGCTAATGAGATATACAAGGTCATGACTATTCCCATGCCAATGTTCAGCGCCAGTGGGAAACGCGTAGTGTCCTTCATTCTGTTTTCCAATGGGAGTACCTGGAAATAGAGGGAGAATCAATTACATTTTATGTCCTCACAGTAAAACTACTTTTCTCCCCCTATTCAAAGCCAATTTCCAAAATGTAGGTGATGTTATTCATAAATAAGATCACTCTACAATAATGTTTTACAGCCTGAAAGATCACAATGTTTTATGCATCCAATAGAAATGTTCAATTACTGAAAAGCACATATCTTGGTTAGAAAACAGCATCAGTGTGGAAATATAAAGCAATATTTATAGGTCAGAAAAACTGACAAGAGAAACTTACATTGCCCAGATGAAAATACACAGGCAATATGAGTAACATGATTTTTTTTGGAACAGAATTGTTCAGAATCCAAGTGTAATTCTCCTATTTTTATTAGGTATGTCTGCACTGTCAGTCTCCATCATAGACAAACCTACCATACACGTGGTTGACTCACAAACCCATGTTCAGCAGTCAGCCTCAGCTATCCCCAGCAGGGGAGCTTGAGTCCATGACCACCAGAATACAGACCCATGCTCATTTTCATTTTTCTGACCTCATAGGGCCAGGCACACTAAGACCTGCTTTTCCTAAATGTAGTTTAGGTGCTTTGAGCCTGAACTATAGCCAAGCAACATTGCTGGGCTTGCCATCACTTCAAAGTGAAGATACAAGCATTACAACCATTACCGCATGCAGTTTGCTGGAGAGATTGCCTTTTACAGGTACTATATAGCATACAGAAAAATACACTTAGTAAGTTTCAACTTAAGTTTTTAGCCACCAAGACAAAACTTCCAGGCGAGGCAGGAAAACCAAGTAACAAGCTCACATGCTGCTCTTCCCACCTTGAATTTCACCAGCGTAACAGATCCTTTTATGTCTTTGTTGAAACACAAGCTGAAGGTATGTGGATGCGCCCAGACAAGCATACTTTCCCTATTTCTTTCGGGAGAACTGTACGCTCATCTCAGATACTCAATATGGGATAATACTTCAAGATTAATGCATCTAATATTGTATGTCTATGCATGAGTAAAACATCTAAGCTTCTGTAACGAAGACAGATAATGAAGATCTAGTCAATATAGTGGAATAAAGTCCACGGTTGAGCTTATCTTTCAGTAGACATGCAGGTTATATGTCATTAACAGTATGGCACTGCAATTAAACAAGCTTGTCATCTCTGGTTAACACTTATGTCAAATCTAATACAGACAAAACAGCTTCAGTGCAACAGGGTTGCCCTGTAAAAGCTACTGTCTGTCATACAAAATTGATTTTTACATGACCGAATATTTGCTGGTTTCAATTTCATAGAATCATATGAATCATATCCACCCTTTAGATATTTGTGAGCATTGATCAGATCTCCTCTCAGCCTCCTCTTTTCCAGGCTGAACAGACCCAGCTCTCTCAGCCTTTCCTCATACGAGAGATGCTCCACTCCCCTAATCAACTTCGTGGCCCTCCGCTGGACTCTCTCCAGTAGTTCCCTGTCTCTCTTGTACTGGGGAGCCCAGAACTGCACACAGCACTCCAGATGCGGCCTCACCAGGGCAGAGTAGAGGGGGAGGATCACCTCCCTCGACCTGCTGGCCACACTCTTCTTAATGCACCCCAGGATGCCATTGGCCTTCCTGGCCGCAAGGGCACACTGCTGGCTCATGGTGAGCCTGTTGTCCACCAGCACTCCCAGGTCCTTCTCCGCAGAGCTGCTCTCCAGCAAGTCAACCCCCAGCCTGTACCGGCACATGGGGTTGTTCCTCCCCAGGTGCAAGACCCTACACTTGCCCTTGTTGAACTTCATCAGGTTCCTCTCCGCCCAACTCTCCAGCCTGTCCAGGTCACGCTGAATGGCAGCACAGCCTTCCGGTGAGTCAGCCGCTCCCCCCAGCTTTGTATCATCAGCAAACTTGCTGAGGGTACACTCTGTCCCTTCGTCCAAATCATTGATGAATACGTTGAACAGGACTGGACCCAGCACTGACCCCTGGGGAACACCGCTGGTCACAGGCCTCCAACCAGACTCCGCACCACCGATCACTACCCTCTGCGCTCTGCCATTCAGCCAGTTTTTGACCCACCTCACTGTGCGCTCATCTAAGCCACTCTTCCTGAGCTTTCCTATGAGGATGTTGTGGGAGACAGTGTCAAAAGCCTTACTGAAGTCAAGGTAGACAACGTCCACTGCTCTCCCCTCGTCCACCGAGCCAGTCATGCCATCATAGAAGGCTATCAGATTGGTCAAGCAGGATTTACCCTTGGTGAATCCATGTTGACTACTCCGGATAGTCTTCTCCTCTTCCATGTGCTTGGAGATGAGTTCCAGAATGAGCCGTTCCATCACCTTTCCAGGGATGGAGGTGAGACTGACTGGCCTGTAGTTTCCCGGGTCTTCCTTCTTGCCCTTTTTGAAGATTGGAGTGACATTGGCTTTCCTCCAATCTTCAGGCACCTCTCCTGTTCTCCACGACTTTTCAAAGATGATGGAGAGTGGCCTAGCAATTACCTCCGCCAGCTCCCTCAGCACACGTGGATGCATCCCATCGGGACCCATCGATTTGTGCGTGTTCAGTTTGCCTAGCTGCTCTCTAACCCAATCCTCATTGACCAAGGGCAAGTCTTCATTTGTCCGTGCTTCCTCTCTTATCTCCAGAGTCTGGGAGTCCTGAGGGCCAGTCCTAGCAGTGAACACTGAAGCAAAGAAGGTATTCAGTAACTCTGCCTTCTCTGTGTCCAGTGTCACCAGGTCACCTGCCTCGTTCAGCAGCGGGCTCACATTTTCCCTAGTCTTCCTTTTGCTGCCAATGTACCTATAGAAGCCCTTCCTGTTGTCCTTAAACATTTAACAGAAGCCAATTCATCCCACGTTGTTCTACTTCTCCTACACTATAAATCTATAAATATATTTCTCCTACACTAGAAATCCTGAAGGTTATACTTGGGAACAAAGTGATCTCTAAAAAGGCATACGTTTGGAGGCATTTCAAAATTTTCATTCAATCTTCAATTAAAATACATTATACGTCTTAACTGAGGATCTTCTTTATATAATTCACAGCCTCCACTCCTGACATTTTTCCTCCAGAAAGCAATCTGAGCTTGCACTGTAACTTAATCTGTTGGAGAATGCAAAATTTAAACCAGGAAGAGTTTCAAAAATTAAATCAATTTTTAAAAGACAGTGTTGAGCAGCAGACAAAATACAAAAGGAGACAGGTGGCAAGAAGTATCACTTTACTGCCACACAGATAAAACATGTTCATTCCTCTAAATGAATTAAGATTCTGTGTCCATATAGTACCTATCAAGTCATCTTTTTATATTTCACATCTGCCAGGTAGGACAGACAGCACTTCAGATTCTTTTGTCCTCAGCTGCACTTAGATTGTTTTAACATATCTCATTAAGAGCTTTAAAGGATGAAAATTAGAGGCATTTTTTTCCTTCATCTGACTTTTCCCATTCTCGACTTCCTACAAACAGACAGCATCTGGGCCTGGAACAGTAATAAAAATGCTCATTTAGCACGTATCTGTTAATTCTCTGGCGATTATACATGGAATATATTTTCTGCATAAGTTCTGCCGTGTTCTACAGCTTCTGTGAATCTTAACAAGCATAAATTGTTTCAAGATCTTATTCCAAGCTATATTATCTCTGCAGAGCTTTAATGGCAATTGCTTGCCCAGCTTACAGATATCAGGAGTCTCTTAATAAGTTCCACTGGCCCAGAGATTTAATTTCCAGAGTTTCCAACATTCATTTTGTACATTCCTGGCAGAAGGATGGCAGTGAGCTCAGACACAGAGGCCATCCATGCAGAAAATTTCACGTTTTTTCACCATGACTCCCGGCAAGAAAGGGATCCAGCCTGCCCCTCTGAAATTGCAAAAGCAATCTGAAGGAACCACTAACAGGAAAAAAATTTCCTGTGGTTTCACAGTCCAAGACTATGGGACTATTCATTATGAGGGACCTGTTGGAGCGGGTCCAGAGGAGGGCCACAAAAATGATCGGAGGGATGAAGCACCTCTCCTGTGAGGAAAGGCTGAGAGAGTTAGGGTTGTTCAGCCTGGAGAAGAGAAGGCTCCGGGGAAACCTTACAGCAGCCTTCCAGTAACTGAAGGGGTCGTATAAGAAAGATGGGGAGAGGTTTTTTTAGCAGGGCCTGTAATGCTAGGACAAGGGGTAATGATTTTAAACAAAAAGAGGGTAGATTCAGACTAGATATAAGGAATAAATTTTTATGGTGAGGGTGGGGAGACACTGGCACAGGTTGCCCAGAGAGGTAGCAGACGCCCCATCCCTGGAAACATTCCAGGTCAGGTTGGATGGGGTTCTGAGCAACCTGATCTAGTTGAAGATGTCCCTGCTCACTGCAGGAAGGTTGGACTAGATGGCCTTTAAAGGTCCCTTTCAACCCAAACCACTCTATGATTCTATGTCTTTTTTCAGTCAAAAAAAACCTTGCAGGCTATTCATAAAAATGCAGAAGAGAAAGAAACTTCCTACTTTATGGCTACATCTTCAATTGAAACAGCAAAACATTACATATGTATGACGAACATTGGCTATGGCCATTCTGAAAGAAAAACATTAAAGGAAAAGTTTATCTGACTGCATCAGATTTTAATAAATAACTATTATTAGTAATGACATTTTACACATACACAATGCTTTATATCACATGCAGAATGGCTTCCACTCCCTGTCCAGAGAGCAGAGCATGAGGAAGGAGCGTGCAGCATCCAGCAGCATTCAGAAGGTAACTGAGCAGCAGCTGGGAGCCAAAAGCCAGCACAGGAGTTTTCCTGCTGAGCAGGAAATGCTGTGAGGCACTGAAGGGACTCAGGTCCAGCCTCCCAGGGACTTGATCCCTAGGGTGCTCCCATAACCAGGGCCCAGGTAGTTGGCACAGCCCTTGCTGTGGAAGGGGGTGCACAGCGAGCCTGGGGGCATTCCTCAAGACTGTACACCACTGCTGGACCTGCGTAACAGGGGTGGTGTCTTGCTGCAGGGTAAGGTTCCCTGCACCAGCCTGAGCAGCCACCTCTGGCACATCAGGAGATTGGACCAAGACAAACTCCTGAGGGAAGACACCATTAAGATCTGAGGCTACAGGGACTGTGAGGTGCTCCTTCCTCAGGGCAGGGCCGAGGGCAATGGTCGCCTCATCTGCACAAAGCGTGCTCTGAATTGTCAAGCCAGCATGGATTTATCAAGGATAAACCACACTTAGCCAATCTCATGGCCCTTTCTAATGAAAAGATTGGCTCTATGGACAAAGGGGAAAGCAGTGGCTGTCATTTTCTTCAATTGAGCAAAGCCATCTATGCAGAATCCCACAGCATCCTTTGCAACCAAACTAGACAGATAGGAACTGGATGGCAGGATTACAAGTTGGGTGAAAAATAGTCTAGACTAGAGGGCTCAAGGAGTACTGAATTCAACTGGAGACTGGTTATTTATGTTGCTCTTGCAGGGCTGATAGCAGGCGCAATGCTCATTAATATCCTTATTAACAACCTGGATGATGGGACAGAACATACCCTTAGCATGTTGGTAGATGACATTAAGTTGAGAACAGTAGTTGATACAAAGGAGAGTAGAGCCTCAGTTCAGAGGGACCTCAACAAGCTGGAAAACTGAGCAGAGAGAAACCTCATGAACCTCAACAAAGACAAAAGTGAAGTCCTCAGCACTGGATAGAGTAATGCCATGCAGAAGTAGAAGCTCAGGACTGTCATGCTAGGGAGCAGTTTTGCAGAAAGGGACCTGGGCATCCTGATTGACAGGAAGTTGAACATGAGTCAACAGCCCACCTTTATGCAAGTTGTGCGTGCACATGGGCTACACCAGCAAGAGAACTGGCAGCACATCAAAGAAAGTGATTCTTCCTCTCTGTGGCACTTGAGAAACAGCACCTGGATACCATGTCCAGTTTTGGTCACCCAGTACAAGATAGACATTGACATATGGGAGAAGTTCAGCTGAGGGAGGTCAAGGTAGCTAGCAGGCTGGAGTACATGAGAGGCTGAGAGCTCAGTTAACTCATCCTGAAAAGAAGGCTAAGGCAGGGAAACTTCTTGAAGCCTACAGCTAACCAAAGGAAGAGATGCATTGCAGAGAAGACCAAGCCAATTTCTAAGAGGCGCACTGTCAAATAATGAGAAGCAACAGTCCCTAGTAGCAACGAAGGGAATTTTCAGTTGAACATAAGAACAAATAATTTTATAAAAATAACAGCTAATTGCTGGGACAGGCTACCAAGTGAAAATGTAGAGCCTCCGTTCTCAGATACTTTCATAGCTCAGCTGGCTAGGGTCCAAAGAAACTAATCCAACTGAAGATAGACCTTTTTTGAGCAGCAGTTTGGACTTGACCAGTTCTAGAGGTCTTTTCCAACTTAATTTTTCTGTGGTTCTATGGACGAACATTGTTACCTCCAGCAAAATGTTACGACTTCTCATAGGCCATATGTGAAAAAAATTGAAAAGTTATTATGAGAAGTTCAATCTAGACATCAATATGTGAAATCAATAAAGAGCAAATACCATTTACAATTCCTCACAGGCAACCTACAACTATTGTTCTGCTCTATTCTTAACAGATGCTTATATTTCATTTTTTACTTCTTAAACCTTTTGCATTTTAACAAACTTCTTTTTACAGGCAAAAAAGATTGTCATACAAATGTCTATCTGAAACTTAGTTCATAAAGGAAAACAAAGGATCAGTGACACATACCATGAGGGACGTGCTTGAGTCCAGAGGAAGCATTCAAATATAATTTTTTAAAACTTTCTACCTGTACTGCAATTTTTTATTTGTTGCATTGAAACCCAGTCAGTCTGAAGACCATGTTTCTCCAAGAAAACAAAGATTTAATTAAAAAAAAAAAGAAGCAATTTAAAAACTTTATAGGACAATTCTCTTAAGCATACTAACTCTTGCTTTTTAACTATCCATTAAATCAATGATGTTTACTCATTACACTCAATGATGTCACTTCATGCACACTAATGAGTAGGTCAAAATAAAACATACTACATCTAAATGCATGTTCCCACATCATCAACCTCCCTTTAACATTACAATCTTCACTTATATTGAATTTACAGAAAACATATGCAAAAAGAAATATAGGATAATAATATGTCCTGGTTTGGGCCACAACAGAAACAATTTTCTTTTAGTAACTTTGCTTTTTAGTTAAAATCAAACATTAACATACTTAGATCTTGAAATTATATTTTAAAATGCTAATTTCTCCCTGCTTATCCTTGAGATAGTGTCAGGATGACATCGCCTCCAGACTGAACAGATGAGGATGCTAACACAGTCTTTCCTGCATCAGTCAGTCCAGGCGAGTGTCCCTTCTCAGCCCCAGCAGTGAGCCTTCCAAGGTTCAGGCACTCTCTCTGAGCAGCAATAGGCATTTCAAGCCAGTTATCGAGATGCTTCCCTTGGAAGAACTGATCACAGAATCACAGAACCACAGAACCACAGAATGGTAGGGGTTGGAAGGGACCTCTGGAGATCATCCAGTCCAACCTCCCTGCTAAAGCAGGTTCCCTTACAGCAAGTTGCACAGGAACATGTCCAGGTGGATTTTGTATATCTCCAGAGAAGGAGACTCCACAGCCTCCCTGGGCAGCCTGTGCCAGGGCTCTGTCACCCTCACAGGAAAGAAGTTCTTCCTCATGTTCAGGTGGAACTGCCTGTGTTCCAGTTTGTGCCCATTGCCCCTTGTCCTGTCGCTGAGCACTACTGAGANACATGGGGTTGTTCTTCCCCAGGTGTAGGACCCCCATTCAGCAATTCCACCTTCTCTGTACCTTCCATCACCAGGGCACCCACCTCGTTCAGCAGTGGGCCCACATTTTCCCTAGTCTTCCTTTTGTTACCGATGTACCTGAAGAAGCCCTTCCTGTTTTCCCCAAAGAAATTATGCAAAGAACTTGAGCCAGGTTTAATACAGTACCCAGTATCAAAAATTCCAGACAAGTTAAAAAGTTCTGTACCTCACAGGATTAACATGAAGCCAAGTACAACCAATTACACATATTATACAAACTCCCTGCTCCCTAAGCTGTTAAATTCCATCAGGATCCAAAAGATCCATGAAGTGTTCATAAGGAGACAGAGGATGATGGGAGGTATGACGTGAGGCAGTGCTTGTTCTGACACTATGTCACTGTTGGGTAGCTGCTGGATAGATTTTCACTCTAAATTTCTTTCCAGTCCTTGTTGCAATGACTTTAGAAAACCTAACATTTTAACTGAATGCAGAAGAGATATGCTTTTTAGCTTTGGTTTTATTGCTTCCTTTTCGGAAAACTTAAGCTGAACATGCTTTCCTGTCCTTTTTTCTGGAGCCAGAAATTAATTTCACTCTTCAATTCTTTTAAATGATCTTCTTAAAAAGCTAACACCCTACCTACATGATTGAATAGCTCTGAAAGAAGAAAAACCATACCTCCAATTCTCTCTCTCTCTGTACAATACTTGCATCATAACATCTTCTCTCAAAAGAGATGTTGCATCAGTTCAGTATCTCACACTAAGGCTTCGATGTTGCTCTACTCTTCTTCACACAACCATTTCTGCTATAACAGGCAATATCATTAATCTAGTCCAATCCCTCCCATGCTCTTCAGACCTATAACCTATCACCATATACACAACCACTGCACAACCTAGTGACGGGAAATATTATGCTCAGGGAAAATTTGGGGGAATAGTCTTCTGTCCCAAGCAGCGTCACTGGGGCAGAATGCTGGAGGCAAGAGAACTGTGACATTCATCAGATGAGTTAAGTTTCGCAGTTTCAATTATTTTTTTTTAAACTTTTTTTTTAATGGGTCTTTCCCTGCTTCTGATTTCCATGCTCTGCTTCCTTCATGCTCTTTCTCCCCCAGTTCGCACTAGTCCCATCACAGCCCTTAACACATATGAAATCAGNGCTATAACAGGCAATATCATTAATCTAGTCCAATCCCTCCCATGCTCTTCAGACCTATAACCTATCACCATATACACAACCACTGCACAACCTAGTGACGGGAAATATTATGCTCAGGGAAAATTTGGGGGAATAGTCTTCTGTCCCAAGCAGCGTCACTGGGGCAGAATGCTGGAGGCAAGAGAACTGTGACATTCATCAGATGAGTTAAGTTTCGCAGTTTCAATTATTTTTTTTTAAACTTTTTTTTTAATGGGTCTTTCCCTGCTTCTGATTTCCATGCTCTGCTTCCTTCATGCTCTTTCTCCCCCAGTTCGCACTAGTCCCATCACAGCCCTTAACACATATGAAATCAGATATTTTAGACAAAACTGGTCATTTTCATAATTTCTCATTTTCTGTCATTTTTCTCCCTCCTCAGTTGAATAAATTCTCCATCTTTTTCTCTTTCACCTGCTTCACAGAGATCTTCCTATAGGTTTTGAAACTCTGGCACATGTTGCTACTATTACCTTCCTTGAAACAATACTTGATTCCTTTAGTAACTATCAACTTTTGGTTTCTTAATTTACAAAACAAGCATAATCCATCTTCCTTTTATCCACCAAATAAACTCAAAAGTACCCATAATTTACTAGCAAAGTAGCATAATTGAATCTTTGAAACAAGCTGGCTAATCTACCATCATCCACTACGCAAAATATCTTCCCTTCAATTTCAAGCTGCATGCAGTAGGCATAAACATCACCCAGTAATACTGCTGTGCCCTCATTCCTGGCCTTGAATATCTTGCTACGCTGATTCTTTCTACAACTAAGCTGCAGGGAACCAATTCTAATCAGAAATCTCTACTGTACATTTTCTGTGACTGGACAAAAAAAAACCACAAGAGAATTCAGCCTGCAGGTTACCAGGTAAAATGTGATTTCATTGCCACAGCCACTAAAAACTGATCTTGTAATGGGTAAGTGAATAGCAGACCTGCTTAACATTTATATACATATGGTCATCTTTCCCTCTTTCAGGAAATACCACTAAAATAGCAAGAATGAAGCAACCCTCCACTATTACACCTTTAAAATAAGAGTTTCAGGTGAAAGGGACAGCTATACAGATGTTTTGATTAGTTTAAGGTATAGACAACTCAAGAATTTTTGAAAATTAAAACCAATATATTTATCAACATTTACTCAGAAAAAAATCTATCTATAATCATGTCCTACTGCAACAAAATAAAGCCCTGTTCATTCAAAGCAAAAAAGCTGAGGAAGTTGATATCGAAGGTATTCAAGGTACGTAAACATAAATTCCACTTCTTAACCCACAAAGACAGAAGATTGAATCCTCAGTAAATCAATGCAGCCCAGACCTGGCCCATTCCTTCTTTTCTGCAGAAGGTACCAGTGAGTTCATTTCTTCACTGAAAGGTGGATCTACAAATGTACAGCGTACTGGGGAACTGTCTGCAGAAAAAGTATAGTTTCTCCAAGTAAAATAACGATCATAGCATACGTCTATTACATTGCTATGTTTTGCTTGCCTGTCTTTCACTGTACAAAAAAGTCTTATGCATTATTTTGAGCAACAAGCTTTGATTCCATCACTTTTAGATAAATTTTTTAAAGCTCACTCTCTTGGGGAAGACACAGAATGTCACCGTTTTGCAAGAAGGGCAATAAACAATCTGATTTTCTTTAGCAGATCTCTCATGACTGCAAATAAAAGGGTGGCGGCTACTACTACCCAAGGAAAAATGCAAGTCAAATGGTGACTGTACATTGATTTTTATAGTAAAAGGTTTACACAAACTAAATAAATCCAGAAGCCAAATTGTCATTACAGAACACTGCCTTCTAAAATCTGCTGAGAAATTCCAATCACTCCGAAAACCAATCTTCTCAGATCCCAGCAAATCAGCTTCCTACCTGTTTCACCAAGAAAAAGAATTACTCATATACACAAAAAACCAATCTATTGCCCAATTCTGATGGCCTTGATTTAACAAGCCTTGAAGGAATTATATAAATCCTACTTAGCTTGCCATCTGAACCTGGTGTTTTCTCCAGAGGTTCTTTTTTTCTTTTTACTTTTTTATTCTTAAAAGTTTATTTATCACTCCATTACGAAATTTAGTCTTTAGCTTGCTCTGAAATTTAACAGCAGCTATGCAAATTTGTGTACTATCATCTCTTATCTGACTTCATTAATTAATGAAATATAAAATACTTCCCTCCCAAAAACTAAAAAGCAGCATCATAGTCTTGTTATTAATATTATAAACTATTCAACCTGTCAAAATCATTGAAGTGTTATATGCTTTGCTGTCCTTTACATTAGTATGCAATTTTATCCAGCAAAAGATATATGCCAACAGAAAATGATGTTCCTAATTAATCAGACAGTTCCAGCCACACTCATTAGTTTTACTTCCCTCTGTGCCCCGCTGCATTTGGAACTGTAGCCTACAGACTACACAATACTATATTCTAACACGTCCTCTATAACTTATGCTACTCTCAAAATTTCTACAAGATAAGTGATAAAAGAAAATATTAGTTAGAAACACAACAAGTGTTGCTGGAGAGTATATTCAACTGCAATAATACATAAAGAATAGTACATGACCAAGTATTTCTGGACTCTTTGTGATTCATGAGTTTAAAATTAAGTTTCCCAAAGCTGCAAGGACACTTAAACCTTTATGCCAGCCAAGGATCAAACCCACATCAAATTTAAATCACCTAAAATACGCAGTAATGAACATAAAGTTCTCATTTATCCATATCTGTTTATTTGTAGGCAGGAGCCAAACAATTTATGAATTTTAATCTGTTTAAATGCAAATGGTATAAAAAAAAAAAAGGTCCTCCCAAAAGCTCTTTTGACTTTTACCCAAAATACTCTTCCGCCCATATGTTGTTTTAGCTTCTAAAGTGACATGGGACAAAGCACACATATATTGCAAGGTCCTGCATGAGCCCAAGCAAATACCAGAAGTGCAGAAGTGAAAAAAAATTAAACCGTTTTCCATTATTAATGAGTATCACAGGAAATACACAGGATTAAGTATGTTATAAAGTTTTATAACTCTAAATACAGAGATTTCTCTTTCCTGAGATAAGGAACATTGAAAACAGCCATGCACACTCCTGAACTGAGACAGTTAAAAAACGACAGGACCCCAACATAGAAAGCCTAGCAACAGAAAGGTTCTGCAATTCACATCTTACATCTCAATACAACCATTGTCAAAAGAACTAACCATCCTATTCCGAAAAAAATCAATCCATCCAAAAGAGAAGGCAGGGAAGATACTGATGATTGTACATGCTATTCTTTGAAGAACAAAAACTTTCATACATTTCCGTTTGACATGAGAGTACGGCATCTCAAAAGCTAAACTACTCATCGCTTTCTCTGTGAAGCACTCAAACAGCTCACGTACAAGACAAGTTGAACAATACACAAGAAAGGCAAGTTGAAGAACACACAGCATACCCCTTCCTACTACAATCTTCTTATTTCAGATGCCTTCGCCATTATCACATTCCTCCTTTCCACCTCTCCCACTTCCTTCAGGATTTTTTTGCTCCTGACAAATCAGTACGATTTTTAATCCACAATGTTTATTAGAGAGCTACGACTGATGCTTACGCAAGTGTTCGACATGGGATGATTAGAATCATAGAATCATAGAATCATAGAATGGTAGGGGTTGGAAGGGACCTCTAGAGATCATCTAGTCCAATCCCCCTGCTAAAGCAGGTTAGCCTAGAGCAGGTTGCACAGGAATGCATCCAGGCGGGTTTTGAATATCTCCAGAGAAGGAG